>MEHQ01004149.1:0-66907 GCA_008828725.1 Saccharina japonica
CCTTATGGAACGGGTACTCGTTGGTACTCACGTGTGTTGTTTGCGTAGAGATAGAAGAAGAGCAGGTTTATTCCGTTTTCGCGTGATGAACGACTGAGAAGACGAGATGGCACAAAGCCATCGGGAACCATCCCTGGTTCCCACCTAAGATACCGCCTTCCAAGTACTACCAATACGATTCTTATACCTGATACCAGGTATTTACCAAACGTTTCCACATCATGCCAGCAGTACCATAACACTAGCCCACCCTGATGAGCCGTATATGCAGAAATATGAGAAATTCGTGGAAACCCCGATTCCACGAACTAAAACATGAGTCGAAGATGCGGCTCCTCAAAACCCACTCCCACACCTCTGAACGCGGCAAGGCTACGAAGCCGAGCAAGGAACGTCAAAAAAGAAGAAACGTTGGAACCGAAATCCTGCAGTCATTGTACATGAACTGCCCTCCCGGCTCGAGAGCGGGGCTCGGTAGAACTGATAACACTGGAAAACTAGACACTTAAAAACTTCCCCGAAACCCGGCCCAAAACATTCAGAAAGCGCGTCCTGAGCCCCAAGTTAGTGGCTCGATTATCCAGACCCGCCCCGGCATTGAGCGGGGGGGGGTCGGCGGGACGAATTACGCTAAAACTACCCCCAAAACCGCCCCAGAAAAAATATCAGAAAGTGGTAGGCGATACTGAGAAGAAAAACAGTCCGAACCGAAAACTCGGAAAACGTCGCAAATACAAACTACAAAGAGGTTCCGCCCCAATCCCCTGAAACAACATGAGAAAAGAATCGAGCGCAGCGGCGACGCGAAAAATTCAGCTGTCCACTGCTGCGCCTCGTGATTCATCGACGTTACGCTGGACCCCCCGCGTAAACGCGCTAGCTAAATGTACTTGTAGACACCAAGAACCCCGTACAGCTCCTGTTGAAGTCGTGTAGCGCGCCGGAGAAAGAGGAAGCTTGATCGGTCCTGGGTCATCCAAAAATCGAACGAAGTAAACTCCGTCCGTTGGTGTAGTCGCATTTTCCCCAGCCACCACAGACCGTCGTCGCCCTTGTACCAGAAGTGGGCCCCGTCCATAGGCTGACCTGGCTAGGGATACCCTGTCCTCTTATACCTAGCATCCTTACAATTGGGCATCAAAGCGAACTGCTGTACGAAGATTTTTTTTTTCATCAGCGCTACTCTAAATTGCTATGATAAAGTGGGCATCAAAGATCACTTGATTAAAGTATTGTTTTTTGGGCATCAGACGAACTATATATAATAGATAGATATATATAAATGTGAAGCCATCTGTAAACCCAAAATCGAGTTAAAAATACTGAAACTACCAGTAATTATTACGAGGCGAAGCCGGATTGTGCACGCTCTTTATCGACAAAAAAATGACAACATGTTCACGCCGTTTTCATTAGATGGATGATGGAATTTTGCACGCAAACATGTTTATTATGCCCCTGAAGAACCAACCGTTCACCGACGAATGTTTTTTTGTGTGTTTGGTTTCGTCACCGAACCTTCGGGATACATTAAAACCCAAATCATCCAAAACAAAAAAAAAAATCCAAAGTATCTGGCGAAAAAAAAAAGATTTAAAAAAAAAACGATATTATAACGAGTCGGCAGGGGTTCATACAACATTTTCTTGCGCCAAATTCCAGAGCTGTTTCTCTTCAAAAAAAAAAAGGCGTAAACTATGGCTGCTGCGTCAATTTGGTGGTATGCTCGAACGTACCTGTACTAAAGCGCAATAATACAAACGGAAAACGTCAACAGACAACCTCCACTGACTGCTGTGTAAGTGAGCAACAAGAAACATGAGGGCAGGAGGCAAATCAACTATTAATAACTCCCTCGTGCTTACCAACTCTGCTGTTTTACCCGTTCAGAACTGAAAAAAACTGATCGCACACTAATTCCAAGTAGTTCGTCCCCAAATTGGTGGAACCAGTTCTTAAGGGGTTAATAACGTACTAAGCACTGGGGAGTTTGTTGTGAGTATATTTCGGGGGGGGGGATAGTAAATAGGACCAAATATTGTTAATAAAAATATGTAAATATATAGCTTTTAGCATGTACCGTAGGTCCTATTTTCTATAGCCCCCCCCCCACAATAGTACGGAGGAATCCCACGTTAGGGGTACCACTTGTTAGCTCGATATTTTCTGACCGGTTGAGCTCCTTACCTTATTGCGGAGAACCATACGTAGTAAGTAGGACCAAATGTTGTTCGTGAAAATATGGAAACCCTCACATATATTCGAGCAGTATCATTGTATCAAAGCCCGGGTCGTATCATCGTTATCGCAGACTGCTCCCAGGAGGGAGACAGCAACCCACGCGAGGCATCATCTCGGATCATAATGCCTCGCCACATCATATAAACCCCGATCTCCGTAGACCAGTATGAAACCGCCACATATGGGGAAACCAGCATCACGCAACCGCATACCACGAACATATAGGTTTTTGTGTGTCCCGTAGGTCGTATTTACTATGGTCCCCTGTAACAGTAACCACCGGATACTAAAATTATTTCACTCTATTAGGTTTGTTTTTGGACTACAACCGCATTGATTGGAAGGTTTCGTCGGGTTGCGCGAGCGAATTGAATGTTTCCGAAGTCAGTCACGTTTCGGGTGAGATATTGAGCTCCTCATGGGGGGATCTCGGAAAATTCTGCTGCGCCCCTACCTGTACCACCGTGGGATGAGTCTACGGGGTACCAGCATAGATAGTAAGTAAGACCCATAATACGGTACACACAAAAAAAAACATTATTTTTTTCCCCGAGTTTTACCAACCAAAATAATGGGTGGGACACAGAATATCAACTGACACATAAAATCTGTTCGCTCTGTTGAGTCATGTCTTTGTTGTTCCTCACCTTCGCGTAGCTCAGAAAGTAGGAGAGAAACGGCTTTCTTATAAAATTATTTCCCTCGTGAGTCGTGGTGACATATATATATGGCATGATAATACGGGCTCACCGCTCTTCCCTTATTCTCATTATCAACCCAATATACGAACGCCATCCACGTAATACGAAAACTGATCAAAAGCCTAGTGTGAGGTAATATCACAACCAAAGTAAGTTTCCAACCGGAACTCGACACACGCGTCATTCTTTCAGGTTATGAGCCTCGACACACGCGTCATTCTTTCAGCTGGCCTTACATGGCCGTACTACTGTACCACACTAGGTCACCCTAATGAGCCGTATATGTATGCAGAATGATGGGAATATTAGGGGGACCCCGGTTCCACGAACTAGAATAAGATGGTGAATCGAAGATGCGGCTCCTCAAACCCTTCTCCCATGCCTTTGAAATGTTAGGCTATGAAGCCGGCCAAAAGGCGATAACTAAGGCAACTGTGAGGGTATTACCTGCTGAGCTATAGGGGTACAAGATCGATCGATTACCCAGCCCAGGGTAATCCTTATAACACTCTCCCCCCCTCTGAACGGCGGGATATTCGGGACGTCGGTACCGTATGTACGGCCGTACGTTGACCTACCCGCTTCGTTTCAATACCTGGGGAACCAGGGAGACGTGTTATTTGGGGACGCACGCGCAAGCGTTTCTGAAAAAAGAAACGTTCGAAGTGAGATTCAAACCCGTGTCCTCGACGACGTCAAATGTTAGGGTATTACCTGCTGAGCTATAGGGGTAAAAGATCGATCGATTACCCAGCCCAGGGTAATCCTTATAACACAACTGAGCTAAACCGCAGACAGGCACTGTGATGAGGGAACCTTACGTCGGAAACCTCCCGCGGACCGCCAGCAAGGCGGGGCGGGGACAGCGAGACGAGGAGGCAACAACTAACACGAACCGGGGAATTGACACCACCTGCAGCACCGCGAGAGTGGGGGGGGGGGGGGGTTGCCTCTCGCTGAAAAGTCAACACAAAGAATATCGAAAAAAGCACAGCAGTCCTGCGCCACCATGTGAGTTGCCTTGTTACCCTGACCGCTCCCCGGCTCTCTGGGCAGAGCAGGGCGTCGACCGAACGAAAAACAAAAAAAAACTTAATGAACGAAGAGAACATCAAACCCAATACCGAACCCACCCTCCAAGCCCAGAAACCATCTTGCGAGGGCCTTGAAGACGCATGCTACGATATAGGTGCACCATGTTTTTTTCTGAGCTCCTCGCTTAAGGAGCGTCATGTATACCTCACCGAAAAAACGGTTTTGGAGGAAAATTTAGGTACTGCCGCGGGTGCCGAGTTTCATGACCGAAGTATACGCTGAAACATTATTCGTCACAGAAATGAAAGTCCGACGAATTTGGGTTAACACTTTTAGAACTGCAGTCCCGTTTTGGGGACAGACTACTTAGAATTAGAGTGGTTTGTCCCCATAACGGGACTGCAGTCCCAGAAGGGTTAAGGAGCCCGATCGTTGAGAAAACGATTTAGCCACAAAGTGCTACCTCTACCGTAGTAGCACGCGTCTGAAGATAAACAAACAGCCTCCACATCTTAGAAACCAGAAACATGTCGATGGCGGCGCGGGTGCATGAAATTCCGCTCCTCGAACATCGTCTACGTAGCGTTGGAGCAGTGGACTCCATTTGTGAAGGTCTTAGTCTGTTGGGCTACTCGTACTGGTAAAAAGTTTTACGATCGCGCTACACACACTCAGCCTGGTATCACTCTCACTCCCTGGAACGAAGAATATATGCGTGCGGACGCGTGTCACCAGCACGCGGATTCCTATTTCAGGGGATCCAGACGCATGGACGCGTCCTACGGTAGAGGTAGCACTTTTTGGCTGAATCGTTCTCTGAACGATCGGGCTCCTTAACCCAAATTCATCGGACTTTCATTCCTGTGACGAAATATGTTCCAGAGTATACTTCGGTCATGAGATTTCTCATCCGGCAGCACTTGTGTTTTCCTCCAAAAATCATTTTTTCGGTCAGGTATGGCGCTCCTTAAGTGAGGAGCTCAGAAAAAAACATGGTGCACCTCTATCGTAGCATGCGTCCATGATGACGGCATTCAATTGGCCTTAGGGAGTGTTTTTCATGGCGGACCCGAGACTAAAACAATAAAATTCACTACCAACCGCCCATGTCCTGCTGTCGACGTCATATTGTAGAGTGACTACAGCACCGTACTGTACGTGGGACACAAGAGTATGCCCTGACCGGTCTGTCTATTTAGCATGTCCTTATTCTTACTCACTTGAACGTAGCTCAGATGTAGGAGAGAAGCAGCTTCACATTTTTTCGCAGAGTCGTGGTGGCACCTGGCATGGGAAGACTTCAAGGCCCTTCCCTTCTCCGGATTATTACCTAGAATGTGAACACCATCCACGCAATACGAAAACCGATAAATTTCCTATTGCGAGGTAATTACCGCACTTTCACTGGAGCGGCACGATACGATAACATGTAATACGTATCATATTGTATCGTATGTCCGATGGAATTTTTGTTACAACTAGCTCCTTTCCTTAACCAGTGTGTGTGTTCTTCACTCCGTCGGTGGCGGTTTCTGGTGTGTTTTAGGTTGTGTTTCGGTGTGTATTGTTTGCCATCCACTACGCGGGTGGGTGGTATCGAAACTTCCCCGAACAGAGGCGCCGGCGACTACGTATAAAAATGGTGACATTCCGTTACCCTCTCATACCCCCTTCTGCAACTTCCCGCTTGAGCTTTCGTGATATTTTACCTCCAATATTTAAATTAGCCAATTGATGGCATGATCGGGACACGGGCTGCACATGTTGAGGTGGCAAACGAAATATTTGAATAGGGGGGAAACAGACGAGCGTTGAAGTGTTTCCTGTTGCATTCGGAACGCATGCCGGCTCCTGCATCGAGGGTCCCCCTTTCCTGGCATTCCTCGATTTTTTGTTGATATATTTGGTTTCTGTCGTTCCATTAATTTTATTTTCTCGGGGTGCCGCCCTCCTCTCTTTGCATACGCATCCTGCCGCAGGCTCGGGATGTTTATCTTGCGCTCTCTGGCTCTTTTTTTACACGAGTACTCGCATATCATTTTCGGAGCATTCTAGGATTGCTTCTTATCGTAACATTTAGGCATTCGTCCTATACTTGTTACTTCTACCCTTTTTCCTTTCTATTTCCTCTGTCTCTCCTTCGTTGTCTCTCGCTTCTCTCCCTTTGAACGTACACTATCGGTATTCCGAGAAATTGCAGCCACACATGACAGACTACTACCCATATGAATACGTACTAGTACCAAGTATCGAGAAAGGAAACGTCGGAATAACCGACTTCGTAGATCATGACACTTGCAGTCAACAGTGAGCGAAGAGCACAATACAGTAGTGGTCCCTCTATAGTGCCGGTGTGTGCCAGGCCTCGATACCGGCATTATAGCAGGCACCGGCATTATCCCGCACACTACCACACTGGTTAATCCCATCTGTGCCAAGCGATTTAACCGGCGCTATAGAGGCACCCCTACTGTACTGTTGAATCATGCCACCTCCGTCGAGGGGTCGTGTTACGCAAACATTCTTGAGTGAAAACTGGAAAATCAGTAGAATATTTTCCGGATGACGGGGCTCCTTAACCCCAAATCGACGGAATTTCGATATTGTGTCGCACAATTATTCGTTCTGTTCATTAAGGCTGCGGGGTTGTTCATCGGGTAGCACTTTTTTCTTCGTCGAAGAACAGTTTTCGGGTGAATAGGTTTAGAGCTCCTATACTATAATCAAGTGACTACCCTCAGAAAATGGCCTGTATGCAGGTGCACCTGCATGCAGGCTACCGTAGCATGCGTCTCATCATCCGCTGGAAGCAATGGACTTTAAAGCGACCCCCCCCCCCCTACCGTAACACCAGTCTGGGGTATTGTTATAATTTGTATGCTTAGGCCGTGGGCCCTGTTTCGACGGGGAATACTTCAATTTACCTCGAAAAACAAAAGTTTGTTTCGGGACGCATGCTACGACAGAGGTGCACCATGCTTTTTTCTGGAGCTTCTTACTTGAAGAGCGCTGTATACCTCACCCCGAACTGATTTTGAAGGAAAGTAAAAGTACTGTCCGATTGAAAATCCCACGGCCGAAGCAAACAAGGAACAAGATTGCAACAACATAATGATCAAAGTCCGACGATTTTGGGTTAAGGAGCTCGATCTTTCAGAAATAAATTTAGCTAAAAAGTGCTACCTCTATCGTATAGCACGCATCTTATGGGCTGAGGTGCATAGAGCTCATGCCCCCGTCACACCAGAAAACAATGGTGCACGTCTACCGCCTCCGCCTAGGATGTTTGCCAGCGGAGGCGGTATTTTGACGCGTGCTACGGTAGAGGTAGCACTTTTTGGCTGAATCGTTTTCTGAACGATCGGGCTCCTTAACTCAAATTCGTCGGACTTTCATTTTTGTGACGAATACTGTTTCAAGTATACTTCGGTCAAGATATTTATCATCCGACAGCACTTTTATTTTCCTCCAAAATCCTTTTTGGGTGAGGCATATGACGCTCCTTAAGTGAGGAGCTCAAATCAAACATGGAGCACCTCTATCGTAGCATGCAGGGGTAGAGGCTTTGGGGTTGTTCATCGTGATCCCCCTTCTAGGTATTATCAAAACCTCAGCGTTTGGGTGACTTACTTATGACTTGCTAATGTTGTAGAGCTCCCCGGGTGAGGAGTCTCAACTGATTGAGGGGCTGGTATGTATACCTCTACCGCAACGCGCGCGTCAAAAGTGGCCTTGGAACGCCAGTAGCACTTTCCGGCTAATTTCGTTCCGGAATGACCTACTGAAGGCCTCTGAGCCCCATATCGTCTGAATTTCGTTATTGTTTCGCAAATGTGATGTAGTATTGTATGTCGTTCTTGTTTCGCAATGTGATGTAGTATTGTATGCCAAAGTCCTGTTTTTTGTTCCCGTCGGGTTTCTCTTTCGTTTTCATCAAAGTCAGTTTTTGGACGGGATTTTGAGTTCTTCAAGTGAGGAGCGTCATAAAATGTACTGTATGCAGGTGCCTCTCTACTCTAGCATGCGTACCTGACATCACGAGCTCGTGGGAACTGAAGCTCATTCAACCACCCGGTTAGCCCGTGGTGCGGATATCCCAGTTTTGCTGGTTGGTGTTGCTGCTGCTGCTGTTGCTGCTGCTGAAACCGTTCCAGCTTTAAGCCACCGAACAATTCCACGTAGGTCTCTCGTTCACGTTCCACCTTTGAATATCATTAATATTTTTTTTCATGGTCACCGTCGTACGGTGTGCAGCATGGTCAAAACCACCATACACCTTGACTCATTACAGATAAGTACAACACAACACAACACAACACTAACACCTGTACGTAGATACCACATAAATTTGGGGGTTGGAAGTTCCAGCTCCTGTACCTCGCGTAGAGACGGAAGTGAAAAAAACTGAAAACAAAGCTCTAGACATCATGACTGACTGCCGGTAGTAGAGGTTGCATCAAAACGCCCGAGCTATTGCCGGGAAGCAATCCGCCACACCGCAGCGATCAACACACCACTGGGGTTGCAATGTGAAGCGGCCGCCACGCATGACTCCGCACGGACTTGAGCACGAAAGCATTGCTGTCCGGTTTGCCGTACGACACGCCGAAGGTCAACAAATCACACTACTACTACTAGCCTTTTCGCGGCTGGAACCAAACGAGCGCCGCTTGAAGGCGATCGAAGAACGGCAGCCACTTTACCAAACCCACAAGCACGGTCCCTACTGGTATGTTCAAGAGTCTGCCTACAAGACGCCAGTAGCGTGCCGTTCCAAAGGGTTTACGAACTGCCGTCGTAGCTTGATTACGTCCGTCCGCAAACCACTCCCGGTGCCGGCATACGTTTCGCTGTTGGATACACCAAGCGCTAGCGAGCAAGCACGCTTCGCGGCGAAGCCTCTCCCCCGGCAAAGGCCTCTTCTATACTATTGATAAAAACACGCTGCCTCCGGCACTAACGCGTCTTTTTCCCCAATCGTTGTAATATAAGCGACCATCAGTATAGTTTGGGGGTCATTTCAACGACACCGGGGTCATCCAAACGTCGACCCTAGCCCCCCCCCCCGTTCCGCCTCCTTCTATTGTTTTGGACAGGCACCGTTGCCTTGTCCCCCCTGCCGTGTGTCGCTTACTCGTTGGCGGTGTAGTACGCCTTCACCTGCAACATCACGCGGAGGGGGTTGTAGAGAAATGGAGGGATGCACGGAGAGTGTGAAGGGGCTCCATATTCAGCAAGGTCATCGGGTAGAATTCAATCATGGTATGTATACGTATAACATAACAAGCTTCACGGAAATGGGATGGACAAAAAAAAAAAAAAAAAACGGTGTGCATGTTCCACGCAGAGCTCAGCAAGTCACGTCACACGGGCCAAGCCTACCAACAAAAAAAACGTACCTTAGGGTGTTCCATGACGGCGTCGTCGAGGGCCTTAAGGGAGGGGCAGATGTCCTCCACCATGGTGGTGGGGATTCCGGTCAAGAACCCGGTCTGGACGGTGGCGATGACGGCGTGCAGCTGCCGGGGAATATCCAAAACGAAAACCGCAAGTGTAGAGAAGGAGTTAGGTGTGTGGGGGGGGGGGGGGGGGGGGGGGGGGGGGGGGGGGGGGGGGGGGGCGTACTCATTTGTTGCTTGCCTTAGTCAGTTGACCATTGACACACCTCGCATCCCTTTCGAGACGGAGCGCAGGGGGGGGGGGGGGGTAGATAGGTTACAATCGTCGGCAGAACGCGAGTCGTCCATTTTGGCTCTCGGAACACATAAACTATCGGTTTACTCGAATATATAAGTTTTCGGCCGATCCGTTTTTGTGAATCTGAAAATTGGTTTTGGTCACTACGGCTTTGGAGCGAAATCCTCTGTTCTAGTGGTGGATGGGCGCAGTACGAAACAGGAGAGGGAGACACTGTATCGGACGGGCGACAGGATAACATACTACAGTACCGCTACGATCGGGTGGGTACCCCCGTTTTCACTACCACCGGTGTTTACTCCACCCGGGATGCGTGCTACGATAGAGATAGCACTTTTCGACCGAAATAGTTTCTGAATGATGGAGTTTCTTGACCTAAAATCGGCGGAACTGTCCTAATTCTGTTGCAGTTTTGTTCCTTGTTTGCTTCGGCCATGGTATTGTCAATCGGATAGCACTTTTACTTTCCTCCCTTAATGATCACTTTGGGGTGAGGTATAGAGCTCTTCAAGTAACCACCCTTACAAGGCAAAAACACGGTGCACCTCTATCGTAGCATGCGTCCCGGGTGAGTGGCTCTGTGCCTCACATTTCGTAGTCGCAGAGTAGCAAGACCTTCCATGGTGGTGCGCGTCGAGGAACTAAAAGAGCTTACACAATATCAAGACTGCCCAGAAGTGTGGTGGTGTCACTCGTCCCAGACGCATGCTACGATAGAGGCGTGCACTACGTTCGTTCGGAGCTCCTAGCTTGAAGAGCTCCATACGTCGCGGACGAACGGTTTTGGAGGAAAATAAAAAGCGCTACCCGACAAAAAAATGCAATGACCTGAGTCTACCGTAGGAAAAATGTTGCAACACAACGAGTTTGGGCTAAGGGCCATACTATTAACGAGTATAACATAAATTCAATTTGGAAAAAATAAAATTCAAATTCGCTTTTCACTGGTCAACACACGCACCAGCACCAAATATTATGCCCCAAGATCCTAATCTTTGGTGCTGGTGCGTGTGTTGACCAATGAAAAGCGGATTTGATTTTATTTTTTTCCAAATGGAATTTTTTCCTTCTTCGTTAAAACGGGCCCTAAGGCGCCCGGTCATTCAGAAACAAAAATCAGCCAAAACGGGGCACCTCTATCGTCGCACGCTTGCCCGGTGTCTCTTGTCGGCTGAACGTACAGGGTTCAAAAGCAAACTCCGTTCTTTAGCACTAATAGTCACCACGCCTACCGTATCACAAGGGTTTATGAGATAGCAAAGCCGTCCCACACGATAAGCAATCAACAGATCGATGTAGAAGATTTACCTGGATGTCCGCGATGGTGAGAGAGTCCCCGACGCAGTAGGGCGAGGCGGTGTTGGCTTCAACCTTCCTGGCGATGTCCTCCAGCAGCTCCTTCAGCTTGCCGGCCATCAAGGTCTGGCACAGCTCCAACTATTGTGCAGTGTTGTTGTAGTTGGAGTTGACGGTGGTCGTGGTGTTTGGAGCATAAGGCATGCCATTGCATGCGTTTCGCGAGGACATTTGAGAGAAGAAGTGGCGTTTGTCGGGGAGGGTGAAGGGGAGAGGAGGGCGTGTTGTGAGCGAACGAACGGCACCAGGTTAGAATGTTTGCCGTGTGTAGATAGGTCAAGGGAATAAACGAACACTTCCATTTTCATCTTCATCGAATGAAATAATCTGTCGTTTTATGGTAGAATTTAAGACACAAAGGAGGTGACGGGACAGTGGACGACACAGCTTATTGTTGGAACGGAATGTTGCTATCATATTTATGTACCACTTTACTCCGTTTTGCTAAATACGATTGCCAGCGTTTAACAGCCCGACTCCCGTGATGTTTACCGTCCGTTGCCATTTATGTTGGTAGTAGTATCGATTCCATTTCCACTACCACATTACGTGTACGGTCAACCTAAACATCAACGCTGTCGGTATCGGTTGCCGCTACCGTTACCGAAACCATTACCGACGGCAATGTACCCATCGCCGTCGGTATTGCCACCGTTACCGTTACCGTTACCGTCACGGTAATTGAAACCGTTACCGTCACCGCTGCAATTACCGGTACCACAGTACCGTTACCGATTCCGCAACCGCTACCGATGTTGATTGAGTCCAAATCACCTTCTTGGCCTCGTCGCTCTCCTTCATGGTGGAGAAGAGGTTGATGAAGACGTCCTCCGCGATCATCACGATCTCGTCCACCTTGAGGGCCTCGAGAGGGCACTCCGGGTACGTGCCGCCGAGCTTTCCGGCGTAGCGGAGCAGAGCGGTGGACTGGGTGTAGTCGGTGCCGTCCATCTGTTGTTTCAAAAGTGTTCAAGTTGAAGTTCATGATCAAGTTACTGTTGGAGTCGTGTCATGCGATGGGCTGCGGCAAGTACCTTTGGGCTCGAGGCAGTCTCCCCCCGATAACATCCTGACTGGGTAGCTCAGTGGTTTACGCTACAGACGCGAACAAAATGGGTACATTTGGGCTCGAGACCACCTGCCGCCGATAACATCCTGACTGGACCATCACATTTATGTATGGTATATGTATATACCTGTATGGTACATACAATATCCTAGATATGGCAGTGAGTCACTTCCGCACGCAAGCCAAAATGTACCGATTTTTTTTTCCTTTCGGATTGTGTTTGTTGGAGGCTTGCTGCTGCTGTACCGGGTTAAAAATAGATAAAAAAAACTCTGCTCGGCGGTCCTCTCTCGTACCTGGTAGACGGGGACGGTCTTGAACTCGGAGGCACCGAACTCTTCGAAGGACATGCGCTTGTCCTCGAACTCCACGCCGGCGACGGAGAGAGCGACGCGGGTGGCCTCGCCACGGGCAGGGATTCCGAAGTAGTTGAATACGGGAGCCATGGTGATAGGTGTTGGTGGTGGTGTTTTGATCTGCTGGATCATTTGAGGGTAGCAGAAGTGTTGAGCGTACACCGGAGATATAGGCGGGTGAGAAATGACACGGTGCGACGGTAGGAGAGCACCAGAGATATGGAGGGCGAGGGGGAGCGGGGGGGGGGGGGGGGGGGGGCAGTGTCGGGTACCGGTATTGAAAAAGTACCGAACTTACCGAAATGTTCGGTACCGGGGGGCGTACTTATTTGTTGCTTGCCTTAGCCATTTGACCATTGAACGGGGGGGGGTTAGGCTTGGTGGATACCGTTCGAGGTTAGCTTCGAAATGAACTGTGCACCAGATGCGAGTACCTGGTGTATATATTATGTTACGTTGAAAAGTTGGGTGAGCTGGTAGAACTGCTCTTACCCGCTGAGCTTACCAGACGGGGGTAAAACAGCGATATATTGCTCAGCCCAGGGCAGTGAGCCCTATAAGACTACACTACACAGTAGCAGTAGCAGCCCCGTAATGCCGATGTAGTATATACTGGGTGCATATTACGTAACTTACGGCAGGAAAAGTATTATCCGAAATGGAAAAAATGTTGTTACTACAAGGGACCATAGTAAATAGGACCAAATATTGTTAGTAAAAATAGGTAAATGTATAGGATTTAGTGTATACCTTAGGTTCTGTTTGATATGGTCCTCCGTAGTACTACTGCTGTTCCTTGTTCCCCTGCGATCTGCGATCTACAGCAGTAGTACTGTAGTATATAGAAGTATTGTTCATCCTTGGATACTGCGATTTTTTTCTGGGGATCGCTTGCTGTTTCGGGGTCGCCGATCTATACTATTAATAACTTGTTCCTTGGTGTGGAATACATGAACCAATAAATGCTACTGCTGCTGCTGCAGAAAGCGCCTATTAATACCGTGTGTATAGCGCATCATACATACATATGCGCAACTCAACGCGAATGGACGAAGGAGTGAAACATAATTCTTCTTTCAACTGCCCGTCCTTCCACCCGGGGCCAAACCCTTGCTCGTCAACACCACGAGTAGAGCCCCGTACTCGATGGTCTTCTTCCTTCCTGCCTCAAGCCTTCCCAACCTCTGTCTCTCCAGCTCAACCAACTGCACCGCCATGATACGTACTCGACAAACTTTTCCCGATCCCCTCTTTCAATCATCATGCCAACGATTCAATACCTCTCCACAAACCCCAGATCTCCTTCGTTCAAGCTTCCACGTTCTTCTCGCGGGAAAACGAAAACAAAAAAAATAATCACCAGTCGTAGTGGGCGCGTACCAGGTACTCATCTATGTATTGTTGCTTGCTTTACTAAGAGTAATTTGACTAACTGTTGCTGTTGACGACGCATCCATTTAGAGAGACGGAGCATAATGGGCGGGGGAGGGGGTGACGCATGCTACGATAGACGTGCGCCATGTTTTTTCTGAGCTCCTCACTTAAGGAGCGTCATATCTCTCACCGAAAAAATGATTTTGGAGGAAGATAAAAGTGCTACCGGATGAGAAATATCATGACCGAAGTATACTCTGAAACATTACGAGTATTCGTCACAAAAAACATGATATTCGTGAAACGAAGAACAAAACTTTTTGGAGAAGAACAACGATACCCAACAAAAAAAAATGATGAAAGTCCGACCAATTTGGGTTAAGGAGCCCGATCGTTCAGAAAACGATTCATCCAAAAAAAGGTATACCTCTACCGTAGCACGCGTCGGGTAGAGTAGGGGATGGGCTTGAGTCTTGAGTGCCTTCTGTGTAATGTATGCATGCATGTATATTCTTCTCCCTCATTCGCAAAATTAATTAATTATACCCCCCCATACCACGAACAACCTCGTACCTAACGATATTGTGTTCCCTCTTTCGCTAAATTAAATAATTATATCCCCCATACCACGAACAACCTACCTATCTCTACCTGTATACTATAGCTCACATTGGGGAATATTCTTATATGTGTATGTGATACCGGCTTTAAGTCGCGGAAGGCAGCACGGAGTTGGAGAAAGGGTGGGTGGCAAGATACGTTCTATACGATAAGGGTGCACTTCCTGGGAAACAACAAGGACACCAAATGGAGTATTGTGGTTAAATCTTGGCGGGAAGCAGACAAAGAAGGGTGTTAGACTGTACGCATAGGTTTCCTTGGTTTCCGTGGTTTTCTGCTTTTTTTGGGAATTTTATGAGTGATCAACGCTGAAGATCATGCTGCACATTGTCGGATGGCGTAGACAATAGTAATAATAATATGATGCTCCGCACATACATGAGGAGAGCACTGCACACGTAGATACGAGTGCATGTATATATCACCGGGCAATCGGATCCAAGAAAAGTGTACACTCAACTCGATAAGCGACCACCTACGTTGGGAAATATCATGGTAGTATGGACTACTCGAATATAAATAATTATATTCTGAAATGAAACTCAATACAACTACGTAACTACTGTGGCGGCAAATTAGACCATAAACGCCGATGGTATACGATATACAGTAGAAGAAAGCACACGTACGTGCTCAAAATGACACAGTAGTACAGATAGATAGCTGCAGCACGGACAAAGCACAACACGAAGAAGAGGAGGAGGATACCGGCACAAGGCACACGGGCCGACCGCGGGTGGGGGGAAGGGCTACGTATGTATGACCCTCCACAAAAAAAATGTGATATACTGCTGTCATACGTACATAAAGCCCATACCAGGTACCACCTTGACCCAGTATATAAGGACATTGCGTTTGTTAATACTCAATTGAAATGATCCTTATATTTCAGTCAGAGTGGTAGGAGTTTATGGCATGGAAGCAAAAACAAACAAAACACACACAAACAAAAAAGTTTCGGGCGAGCGGCGGGAAAAAATTGCCGTCGGTGGGCAGAGGTTGTTTTTATGGTGTACTGGCTTGTGCCTCTGTATTTATATATATATATATATTAGGGGGGGGGGGTAGCAGCTAGGACCTAATATGATGGTAGACCTGAAAATTTGCGAACTTTTTTTCCCTTTTTTCTCAAGTGTGATAACAACAGTTTCTCCTCTTTACTATGGTCCCTCGTAAGATTGAATTTGATATGAAGGCCCCTCGTAAGTATGAAAAATATTAAGTATAATCTACTCTTCCCTTCTTCCCCTCGCTGCCTCGGCAAAGTTTTTGCTTTGGCATGGCCCATAGCGAGGGGGGGGGGTCATTCTAGCGAGCAAGGCTAGGCTCACCCTCAAGCGGACCGATACCTTCTTGCTGCTACGCACCCGCCGCGAAGCGTGTGCAGCGGTAGAGTTGGATCGGCACTGGTGCGTTAGGCGCAAAAGTTCAGATGCACGGGCCTTTTTGGCCGTCGGTGTAGACAGCAATGTCCATCTCACTTTTGTGCGCGGAGGCAGACGCCACCAGAAAGGTGGACGGACACTATGTACAC
Source organism: Saccharina japonica (assembly GCA_008828725.1). Lineage (NCBI taxonomy): Eukaryota > Phaeophyceae > Laminariales > Laminariaceae > Saccharina > Saccharina japonica. The sequence goes on from MEHQ01004149.1 coordinate 15,985, forward strand.
GGCCCTAGGTGTGTTTGCTAGAGGGAGCTGTACTGTCTCAGTAACCTGGCTTCGCCATCAAAGGAGGAGGGAGCGTGTGGCGACGAGCTGTTGTTTGGACTGGTCAATCCCTTCAGCGCGAGAAATTTTATTTTCCAGACCAAGCACCCTGAGTGCAACGAGGGAGAAAGCGAGGAGCCGACTGGGAAGGACAACAACGAGAGCGAGTACGGACGGAGCAGGTCGAGTGTGGTCGTGCTAGGACTGGCCAAGCGGCACCGGAGCGGCGCGTCGGATCACAGCAGCACGCGGCAGCAGCAGCACAGCAGCGCGGAGCAGCCAACCGGAGCACGGACGACATCGACCCGTGACGAACGGACAAAATTATTTTTTGTATTTTTTCGTTTTTTCCCCTGAATTTCGTTGTTATGTCTGTGTGGATGACGTCACTGGTTTTGTAGAGAGACGCGGCAGAGATGGCGCGGACACCCCGGGTGCCTTCATTGTGTGCCTGATCGTGGAAGACCCCTTCAATGTGGAACGATTCCTAATCAGTGTCGATGTTTATAATGATGTGCCTAACACAGACGTTCAGGATAGATTCGGGCAATTGTCAATTGACGTGATGGCTTTGGTTGGCTGTTCTTTTTCACTGTGTGCCCGCGGACTGTCATTCCGGCAGCACTTCAGACAGCAGCTGCGTGCTCCATCTTGTTCCCACGCCTACCGCGTGTTTTTGTACAGACAGCACTTCAGACAGTAGTTACGCTGTAGTCGGCAAATTCATTGGTAAAGAGTGGGAGGGGGGGGAGGGGGGCGTTGCTGCTGTAGTCGAATGGAGATTGCGGGCGTGTAGTTCAGTTTTGGACACGCATACCATGCTGTAGGGATTTTTAGGTGTACCTTTTCGGACTGGTGTATCCTTTCCCTGCTAAGAGTGCGTGTTCTTTAGGATTCTCTGATGGCTCTAGCACTTTTGTGACCACGGGCTATGATCTTGCTAGATCAGACTACGTATAGGGATTAGCAACTGAAACGAGTTTAATGTGAAGACAACAACAACAACAACAACCTGGTACTATTCATATATTATATGTACCCGGTACTACAGCACTATATACAGCAGTATACTACTACTCTAGAACGAGATACAATAACCGCAACGTCTTTGTTTCAATGTATAAACGGCATGTATAGTTTCTGATGGAGTGGCACCTGGTAATATTCTCGTGGTGGTTGCTTCTTATGTGTGGTGCTTTTGCTGTAGACAAGAACACACATGTATGTATGTGCATATCATACGTATGTATGGTATCATACGTAGCAGTTTAATGTGCTGCTTGATTGATGTGGTTGTGCAGCCAGCGGTGCACGACAGGTAGGTAGATATATGCTGCTGATGCGTTCGTTGTGGTTAAGCACAGCATTGCAGCAGCAGCAGCGAACGAAAGCATCTAAGCAGGGTACTGGCGGTCGCGTGCGACTTGCCGGACACAGGGTACTCCACCAGACCCACCAAGTACACACACACGAAAACTGTAGAGTGCAAGCTCGTGCTCGTTCACTGTGTTTTTCTGCAGCAGTCTTCTTTAGAGTCTTCAGAGGTGCTGCCTAATGTGCATCCACACACAATTACACATATTATATATATATATGTATGATGCACTGCTGCTGTCCTCGAGGGTACGCACGAACAAATGTGACTTACGGCAATTGTAATTTTTACGAGGAAAAAACATCGTTGAATGGAATTCAGAGACATGTAACCAGGTAACAATCAGGCATACTGCGCGAAAAACACACGACACTCACACATTAAACCGTGCCAACGCAGAACAATCATACAAGGTATGATATGTCGCACGAGGGACGTATGCGTGGTACCATGTTACGTTATTTGACTCGATGTGAGGGTTTGCGCCTCAGTGATTGTACTGCTGTAACCAGTGTTCAGGCTGTGCTATACATACTATACCTTGTACTTCGTATTATACTTCGCATACTCCTTAAACCCACTCCCACAAGGGACATATATGTTGTGTCTCGTCTGTGACAACGTACCAGAACGCACACACAAAGAGAGACCGACATACCTCACTGGCCAGGCTGAGCAGGTAGGTGATGGAGGTGGTATCGCAGGGAAGGGTAGCAGAAGAACTGGAATGAGTATGATATGTGGGGGGGTTGACAACGTTGCTGGCGGTATAGTCGCCCCCCCCCCCCCGATCCCCTTTAAACAAATGTGAAAGGCGTTATTTTCTATATGTTCCGCACGGAGGAACCCGGCGGGATAAATCTAGATGGGAAAGAGCGAGGTAACTCGCTGTGGTTGAAATCACACGGAGGAGAGACGGGACGATGTGTGGTGCTATACTCACAAGGGATGTCCTCTCTCTGTTGTGGCGTTGTGGCAGTCCAATCGAAACCGTCGTGTGTGTTCTTCAAATATAAAAGGCTACGAGTACTTTCATATTTTTCGTTCGACTTTCGTTTTGCTCTCTCTCAACTGGCAATCAATCAATGATGATGCTGCTGTGAGGAAAGTGAGTTGCTGACTTTAAGTGTGATGTGTGCTTGTCGTGGGCGGTACATAGCCCGTCTTCATCCAGCACACACACTCAGTGTCCATGCATCCTACAAAATAGAGAGATATAAGCTCTGTGGACCCATAAGAAGAGAGTGTTTCTGCTTTTTTTTGTTCCATGCGCAGCGTTTTTTTTTTTTTTTTTGCGGCCGATAATGATGTGCGCTTCGCGGCTGCTGCGTTACTATGTTTGATATTTAAAGCTTGATATGAAAATAACGTGCGTTTTGTTTTTTGAGTCACCCTGGGCGTTAATGCAAGGGATGCCTGGCATTTATATTGAAGTATAAACGGTCCTTAAATTTCAGCCCAGTGGTACAATACGTAGTGGTAAGATGTAACAACAGCAGCAGTATATTATATATATTAAGCTATAAAAGCACAATCCATAATATACACCATAATACACATTCAAATTCGTACGCATCTATCCACCGAAAACCTCTGACAACAACTAACTTGATTTCGAGAAGTTTTCCACAACAAGCAGCGAGTCAGTGTTAGGAACTTCTTCATCAGCGTACGAGTGTACATACAAACACGTAGTAATAATAATGCGTATAATAGCCGTACACACGATAAATATAGTGCGTTGCATAATGTTTTTTAACAGTATATAGGGCAGAGCATGGGACGAGGATGAGGATATTCAAAGCGTTCCGTCAAAACCCGGGTCAGTCGCACGCATCAATATGCGGCTCAACACACACCACTATTATACTATTATTATATACCACCACCACCGCTACGATCCCACCATCACCCCCGCCACCACCACAACCACCACCACCACTACTAATGGTACGAGAACGCTAAGCACCCCTACTAACACAACGCGACAATTATCAAGTCGTTGTTGATGTTTCTCTTATTCTATGCGCTTCCTCCGCGCCCTGTCGAATGCACCTACGTATTTCATGTCATATAATACCTGGTACCAGAATATGTGGCATTCAACCTACATACAGAAGTATATAATATGTGCGTACGTACGTGACCGTGTGACAACTCTTGTTGTGTACCAGGTATTCGTTTGTGGACCTGGACGACGCGGATAGTTCTTGGATCTTTCTCCGTGGTGACGCTACACTCCAATAACAGCAAGCAGTATATATAAGTATATATATATATATATACCCGACCATAAAATATAAAATATGGCAACGGGATACTATTACTGGGGCCCATAGTAAACAGGACCAAATAATGTTACTAAAAATAGGTAAATATATAGGTTTTTGTGTATACCGCAGGTCCTATTTACTATGGTCGTTCGTAATATTACTATACAGCTATAATTTTATTTAATGTTATATTACTGTAATAGTAAACCTAGATAGATATCATGGGTAAATATACCTCGTATAGGTTTTTGGTGTGTACCCCCGTATATGACAGTGTATATCACACCCCCTGGGGTGAATTTCGAAGCGATTTTTCTCCATAGCCACGGGGGCACCTAGCACAGACTATGAAAAAGGCGGCGTTCCGAGCATCTCGTCGAGATCTTTCCATACACGGGTCGCTCGGGGTTAGCGCTGTTAGCATATGGACGTTGAGTCTACTCCTCTACTCTACTCCTCTACTCTACTCCACTCCTTTCTTTTCTCTCCTTCTCTTCTCTTCCTTTTCCATTGATCTCCCTGAGGTCAATCTTCTTTCCATTATGGCCAAATAAGCGCCTTTTCAAACCATGACATTTCTTCTTCTACACAACAAGTGATCTTCACAGACACTTCGGTGCCACCTCTGCCATCTCTCTCCACAGAGACAAGAGCCTCGACACACGCGTCATTCTTTCAAGCGCTCGACCGGTCGTCGAGCAAATCAGCGTTGAAATTCGTCCGAGGGGTGTGGTATACAGCAGGTGTCATATACGGTACCGCCGTAGGTCCTTATATTACTATGCTCCCCCGAAATACGGTCAAAAACAAATTGATTTATTATGTTGGAAAGGGTGTGTTCCGCACTTACGTCAGTATAATGGGCAATGTGCTCCGGTAGGGGTAGTACGTATTACGGGCAAACGTAGTAAATAGGACCTGCGGTGCACACTAAAACCTATATATTTACCGATTTTTACTAACAATATTTGGTCCTGTTAACTATGGTCTCCCGTAATAGTACAGTGTTGGGCACCTCACATTAAGGCAGTCGTTCATAAATAAGGAAAAAAAAGTGGAGATAAAAGGCCAGGCTAAATCGGCATGTATGTATGTGTCATGTATATGTATGCATGTCGACGCGTGCTGCGATAGAGGTACGAAGCACTTTTTGCTGATTTTTGTTTCTGCATGATCGGGCTCCTTAACCCAAATTCGTCGGACTTCCATTCTTATTGTGTTGCCATATTTTCCATAGTAGTATACCTAGCTCATGGGATTGTTGGTCGGATACATAGCACTTTTGGTTTCCTCCAAAGGCATACTATTACTTATTATTAGTATGGAACTCCTCAAGTGAGGAGCTCAGAAAAAACACGGTGCACCTCTATCGTAGCACTCATTCGTCTGTCCAGATTGTAAACCCAACATACATGGCGTCGAAGCGATTTCTTCCGCTTTTTAGGGCCGGTTTCGGCCTTTTTTCCTCGACGTAAGGCATAGGACGGTTTAATGTGAAGAACACACACGCACACATGTTATACACAGTGAGCAATCCCACGGTAGGGGTACCACTTTTAGGCTCAATGTTTTCTGACCGGTTGTGCTCCTCATGTGAGTAACTGCCGAAAACTATTAATAATGTACTGGTATTTGTTTTTGGCCTACCGCATTGGAGGGTTTGGTCGGGTTGCGCGAACGAATGTTTCCTAGGTCATGTTTCGAGTGAAATATTGATTGGGCTCCTCATGTGAGGAGCTTGGAAAAATCTGCTGCTTCCCTACCGTGGGATGGCTCACACGCACACATGTTATACGTGTCGTTAAATCGGGACAAAGGCAATAGAGCGAAGGCCTTGTCCCATACCTACCTGCCCCATTGCGGGGCATCCACTACCCGGGTATAAAATTAGCTGTTGCGTTGTTAAGTGCGCGAGCGCAACATTGTGGTCAAAATATCCGATTTGCGCAACATTTGCCGCGAGGTGTGTGGCGCGAAGCGCAACACGCGATTTTCGGCGCGCAACATTTTTCGCCGCAGGCGTAATGTTTTGTTGGGCGTTTAGTTTTCGCCGGGGGCGATAAAAACTTTTGTGGGGTCTTTTTTTCAAAATCGGCGCAGTACGCGAAATTAGTTTGTCAAGCTTTGTTTTTTCTATAACCTACATATTCAGTTTTTCTACCATTCGTATTTGGTCCTGTCTACTACCTGGTATGTTCCCCCCTATATGTATGTGTGTGTTGCCCATACTATAGCATTTCGTGCGGCACCCCGAGCCTTTTACGTAGCCACGTTTTTTTGGACCAAACGAAGTCTATGTATTTTCGTGACAAAACGATCCTCCGTTTATTTCTTAGTACCGGTAATTCTTGAGAGCAGGCGCCGCCCTGTCCTGTATATAATCGGCCAAACTCCAACGATGGTCCCACACTGCTGATGATGCTGCTATTGTAATCTCCTTATAAGGTTTGTAAGTGCAATTCTAGAGAGTTTATCTCCCAATCTACCGCATGACGGGACATCAGTCAAATGAAGAAATCACGACATAACAACATAGAATAGATAGGCAGGCTGAAATTTACGGAACTACAATGAATTTGGGAGACAATTTACACTCACTGCTGGTTGGACCGGTCATGACCAACGTCATTGACCGCTCGTGACGGCGGACATGAGCGGACATGCGCGGTCATCAGCGGCCACGGTCGACCATGATCAACCATGGCTGTTCATGGCTGTGGTCATGGTCGACCATGGCCGGGTTCGTCCTCGACGATGATAGACTCAAAACGTGTCGTTCTTGTCAACGGTTATGAGTGGTTATGACCGACCATGCCCGGTCATGGTCAGATCCATGAGCGGTCATGTGGTTGTCGTATGGCCGGGCCCGAGTTCGACCATGGTCAACCATGGCCGGTCATGGCGGCGGTCATGATCGCCCATGGCTTGTGCAATAATTCGTCGTTCATGACCGCGTTCATTGCAAAATTCGACGAGAGTGGACGAGGGAAGAAAGTGCTGAAATATGCTCGCGATAAAACTGCAAAGCAAGAACCGTGGTGGGGGAGGAGGGAGAGGTGCCTACTTTGTGACCGCGGATCTGAGTTACGACTAGGGAGAGAGAAAGACGGAAGTGCGAAGATAATGAATGGGATAGAAAAAAACAAAATGTCGCAGCCATGGGCGACCATGTCGCCGCTCATGGCCAATCATGACCGCTCATGGGCACGGCCATCACCGACACCATCGATGGAGCCATGGGCGCGGTCATCATGGCTGGATCCATGAGCAGTATAGCCGCCTGCATGTGATCGACGATGGGGCGCGGCCATGGGCGGTCGTGGACGCTCATGGAGGACCGCGGTCATGGCCGCTAATGACCGATCATGACCGCGGTGGTGGACACCTACCTGCTGATAGCTGATAGTGAATAAATAGGGAGTTTTTGTGCCGTGCGCCTAACGCCGACCTCCCGACCGGAACCATTCCCCTAACCTTGACCCGAACAATTTGCCAGTGATCAGTGCTACCTAGGATGCTGTGCTTGGTAAGACTCTAGGTTTGGTTCGGCCGGCGTGGATGCTGTGTGCTTGCAAAGACTTTAGAGGTTGGTTCGGCCGGCGCGGGATGCTGTTGCTTGGAAATACTCGAGGTTGATTGAGCCGGTTACAATGTACCTGGTACCCCTTAGCCACAATCAGAGTGCGCAACAAGCTACCTTAGAAATATTGACTATCAGGCGATGTCCACTGTCGTGAGCAGTAGTGGTATGACCGGTCTAATCGCCACTCGTGGCCGCGGTCGTGAACGGTCGTGACCGCACAGCCAGTCATGATTGGTCATGATCGCGGTCCTGTGCGGCAAAAGGCGACCATGACCGCCCGCGGTCAGCCTTGAGGGGCCATGCCCGCTCCCCTGTGTAGCCATGAGCTACCATATCCGAGGCCATGAGCTGGCCGTAGGCGCGGCCATGGGCGGCCATGGGCGGCCAAGGCCGCTCATGGCTGACCGCGGTCATGACCGGTTCAAATAATAATAATGTAGATCACTGTTGTTGGTTGGGAGCCGTATAATGTAAAATAAGTACGAAATAATGTAGCACATGTTTTCCTAATTCGGGCATGTGTACTGTTCAGATCTTTACCGTATCTTATAACGGCAGGTGAGGATCCAGGCGATCTACTACGGCTTTTAGTCGATGGTCTGTCCGATGTCCAACGGTTCCTGGACGGGATGATGCCGCGAGAGGGATGGAGGTCGTACTTCAGCTCAACCCTTCCGTGCCCCCCTACACCTACTATAACAACAGCACAGCGGCAGCAGCAGTGAGACATAGTACGACAAACATCCTCGTTGTCACCAGTCACCGCCTAAGCTGCTATGTAGAGGGTTTCATAACACACGTATTAATATGTTCTGCGCCCCAATATATTAACCGAAGATCACACTAAGGCCGAGTACGGCCAACCTCGCAGCAAGCGCAACCAAATTACATATCTAGGTAACCACTACTGTGTAGCTATGTACATCCCACACATGTCGGCCGTGAGGAGCCAATTAGAGCATGATTGAGTGTGCTAGGTACCGGGTGGTGTGGGTATGCTCGCAGTCTCGCAGTAGGCGCGAACAATGTTAATATCGCCGCATGTTTAGCGATCTCCGCCCGATGAGCCAGAAATTATGCCGATGAGGATCATGCGCGAAAATATGCCGTACCATGTCGGAAATGCGCCATACGTATCTCCATCTCCGTATGAAGTATCTCCCTCCTTGTACGTCGCAATTGATTGCGGGGCATACCATCTGCCAATTATTCTGGATTCCTCAGCGACGCGCTTGATCTTGACACTGCTGCTGTTTATATGAATACATGAACACTACTACTGTACTGTTGTACAGACATACCGGCATATTTATCTCGGGTAATCGGAAAATTGACTCTTGAAAGCTGTCAGTCCCGTATATTCGCTCCGCCCCGCCGGAACAAACGGATTACTCTGCCGTACCTCAGCTTGCCGACAATAGCGTCGACCACTCTTCCACACGAGCTCACAACCCCACGGCTACCACCACGACCACCACCACCACCAATCACCACCACCACCACCACTACTACCACCACCACCACCACTTATCACCATGGCTCCCGTGTTCAACTACTTCGGCATCCCCGCCCGTGGCGAGGCCACCCGCGTCGCTCTGGCCGTGGCAGGCGTTGACTTCGAGGACAAGCGCATGTCCTTCGAAGAGTTCGGTGCCTCCGAGTTTAAGACCCTCCCCGTCTACCAGGTAAGAAAGGACAGAGGTCGTCGACCAAGTCGACGTTTGGTGATTTTCCAACTTGATGACAAGTCGTAGTACTTGTACATGTACTGTAGTACTGCTGTACAGCAGCAGCAGCAGCAGTGCATTTGTACAGCAATTACGGTAGTATGCACCCACATACCGTACGTATTGCGACACCATCCCCTTGAAAAACCTCAACAGCCTTGAGCATAGGCCGACAGCCGTATCTACAACAGCAGTACATACCAGACGCACATAGATACCTGGTGTGCATGCCTGGGACCAGGTAGCAATATCCTATAAGGCTCGACGCTGAGCACGATATACCAACCCAATTTATTACGTATAGCGTCCCCCCCAAAAACTAAGCCCCACACATGTTCTTTTTTACGATTAGGTCCTCGTTTATCCGTCGGGCGATACTGCTGTAGTGCTGCGCTGTGCTACTTGCGGCTGGCTGTGAACAGCAGTGACGTTCGATAGTTTCTGCGTGTGCGTATGTGTTGTCCTGACGGCTGGCCGCGGAGATCATCCGCTCCTCTCACTCACCACAAGTACAGCAGTACAAGTATTAATCGTGTACTATTGACACTATTTAATAGCCGTATGTAGAACGTTTGCAATGCCGATTACAGCATACCAACCATACACGATGTATGGCATTCCGATGTCACCATAGATTGCTAGCGCTCATCCCCTCACATCTCACACCCCACAAACAAAACAGTACAGGTACCACAGCAGTAGCATACGAGTAGTTAATTGATGATGGTATTCATCGCTGGTTGATGTCCGGTATAACATACAGTAGTAGATAGGCCCACGACTAAATACTACAGCAGTACTGAACTGTATAGTACTGCGAACTTCACCCTTTCCGAGCTGGAAAATCATCCCCCACTACTTCCAATTGATTTGTCCTCCAAAAACGTGGGACCAGTTGTCAACCCCGGCTGGTGCTACGGTTAGGGGGCTATCCCGATTTTCACTACCAATCGAGCGAGGGGCTCTTAATCTTGCTCAAACTTTGACTTGAACATAATGTGTTACTGACCACGCGTACTGAACACTCATCGTGTGGCGGTAAATATCGGGAAGCCAAAAAGAAGAACGTGCAAAATTACAAAGCAACAAGTGAAAACTACTGCTGTAGGTCGAGCGGCTCTGAGCCGCTGCATAAAATGGACTCAAAAGTGGCCCCCCTACCGTTGCACCAGTCCCGCCTTCAAAACTGACTGCTGCTACGATAGGGGGGGGGTACCCACATTTTCACTGCTGGGTGTTGGCCACTCGACTGAATGGCTCCGAATCTAACTGAAAATTGGACCTAAACATGGTTTGTTCGCGTTAGGTAACGAAACCTCCAACAATGGCGGTGCAGAACAACATAAAAGAAAAAAAAGGTAATATGAGTACAACGCAGTAAAGCAGTCACTCGGCCGAGTGGCTCTGTGCAGGTGAAAAGCAAACATCTATACATGACCCCCCTACCGTCAAATCAGTCAACTGGTCGCACGATTATGGGGACAAACTACTTGGAATTAGTGTGGGATAAGTTTGTTTCAGTTCTAGAAGGGTTAAGGCTTTATGTCACGCTTTCTGGAGAACGCTAAGAAAGTGGGATTAAGAAATCGTGCTGATAGGTGAGCGCTATCATACATATCTATGCTCAAGGTTGCTCAAGGACGATGCCACAATAACGTTCTCAGGCAAGCTTATTATACAAATGTAGGACGACGAATAATGAATGAGTTATTAATACTAATAGTAAGGACACAAGGCCGACTTGTTGGAGGACGACAACGAAAATCGATTGAGAAACCGTCCGTGGTCAGCGGTCAGCCCTACAGGTACACTTGAGTCCTGAAGAATAGCTTATCTATGCTCAAAGTTATCCAAGGATGTGGTCATCATACGGTTCTATGCCCCTGCTCACAGTAGGTGTATACTCGGACCCGTACTGTAGACAAGTGACTCTGGCTGGCCACTGGTAAGAGGTTTTACCCTGAGAGAGGCGTTCTACGATAGAGGTAGAGGTGTGCCTTTTTTTGGCTGAAACGTTTTCGGGATGACCCATGAAAGGCTGCTCAACTCAAAATCTTCGCAATTTAATTTGTTCTGTTGGATTTTTTGTTTTTCTTAGGCCATGGGATCGTTCATCGGTTATTGCAGTTTTACCTCCCTCCAAAACCAGTCTTTGAGAGATCCTCAAGTGACTACCCTCAAAAACGACATGGTGCACTTTAACCGTAGTATGCATCGAGAGTAGCCTCACCCTCCCCCCAAGGCCCTGCCCAGCCAAGCCCCACCCCCTCCTCCCCCGTCCCTCCCTCCCACCGCGCAATGCAGTGTATACGCCTGATCGCGTTGGGCACAAAACCATAAACGACAGCGACAACATACATACATGCATACGTCCTTTGCTTCACACGAGCTTTTCCCGTGCGTGTATACATTGAGCGGTATTGCGGTCAGTAGTTGGTGGACTGACCCTGGCTAGGTATCAATTCGACCTTTCGACAATGTATTTGCAAATACGTTGAGCAGTTGCTCCTGACCAATGTATCGGAACCCCATAATCAGTACCCCCCCCCCCAATCAACCCCCCCCCCCCCTCCCGAACACACACGCCGCCCCGACCCGCCCCCGTTCCAACAAAATTAAACACCAAATTAACTTTCAACGTAAACTTCAACTTCAACTTGAAAAACAGATGGACGGCACCGACTACACCCAGTCGACGGCTCTGCTCCGCTACGCCGGGAAGCTCGGCGGCACGTACCCGGAATGCCCTCTCGCCGCTCTCAAGGTGGACGAGATCGTGATGATCGCGGAGGACGTGTTCATCAACCTCTTCTCCACCATGGGAGAGAAGGACGAGACCAAGAAGGTTAGCTAAGCGGCGTTACGGTTTAACGGCATCAATAAAAGCAACGGTATCGGTAACGACAACGGCAATCGTAACAATAGCGGTAACGGTAACGGTAACGGCAACGGTAATGGTAGTGGTGATGGTAATGGTAACGGTAACGATACCGGTACCGGTACGGTAGCGGTATCGGTAACGGTAACGGTTACGGGTACTTGTGCTATACCAAGGATAAGGGTGCTCGGAACCGTATCTGCATCGGTAACGAAAACGGCAGCGTGGACGTTACCGGTGCCAGTAACGGTAAAAAAAAAAACGGTGTTTGTAGCGGCGGCGTTAGAAAAGGGCAACGGTAGCACACACTGCATCGGTGGTACTGACGTTACGAGTAACGGCGCCGTTAACGGTAGAAATTACGGTAACGGTAACGGCGGCCGCAACGATATTTGTACCCGTAACGGCAGCGGTATCTAAAAACTTCCATCAAACTATCCGCCCCTCTAACCAACATGAGAACCAACTTGTGTTGGAGTATTGTTTCCAAACCGACGAACATAATTTAACTCCTGTGTCGACTTGGTTCTGCTGACAACACCCCCCCCTTCCCCCCCTGCACCGTCCTCGATGTATGCCTCATGCTTGCTTCCAATATCCCTTGGGACGAAATATGAAATATCGAAACATGTTTTGTACGACAATTACAACCGCATCAACTACGACAACACCTTGAACAACAAATAGTTGGAGAAGTGCGAGGCTTTGATGGCCGGCAAGGTCAAGGAGCTGCTGGAGGACATCGCTCGCAAGGTGGAATCCAACAAGTGCTCCGCCTACTGCGTCGGGGACTCCCTCACCATCGCCGACATCACGGTGAGTTATTTCATTCTCTGTGTATATGTATCTCTCGCGGGTACCCTGCTGTTAGCCATGTGGCACTGCTGTAGAGGGGCCGCTCGTGGGCCGAGCACGTTCGACTCACCTGACATATCGCGACGTATTTAGCTTTTGTTTTTAGCCTGCGGTGATACTATGTTTTTGCGGCAGCATCTGTACAGATTTATCATTTCCAAGATACGAAGTTTCCAGGATTATTCTGGTAACATGGTGTCCAACCTGCAAACAACGTTGGAGTACGTAGATCACACAGATCTGGAATGAATACATCTGCTGTGGAATATAGATATCGTGAAAACGTGGGTATCAGTGACCTCTCTGGTGTAATATGGAAACAACGTTCCAGACTTCTCGCAAACTGTCCGGTTTGAAGTGTCATCGGTTTGGTCGTTAGACGCCTGGCCAGTGCGATTGATTATCGGAGTTCGGCACGCATTGACTTTATTGAGACGGGGCTATAACCCGTTTTAGTACTGCGATGTACACGAACATACATATATACGTATAATATGTCACACTTATTCCAAGTAATGTGTCTCCTAATTGGGAGTGCGGCCCTAATGGAGCGCTCACGGCTTGGCACTTCAGAGCCGAATAATCGACGGTAACAAGTGATGCGTGCTACGATAGATATAGCGCATTTTGTTTGCTGAAAATCTTTTCCGAAATGATCGGGGCTCCTTAACCCCCTTAAGAACTGGTCCCACGAATTTGGGGACAAACTACTTGGAATTAGTGTGGGATTTGTTTTTAGTTCTGAATGGGTTAACCCCCAAAACCGTCGGGCTTTAATTTTTTTGCGGTGCAAGAGTTTCATTGTACACTTAGGCCATGGTATTTGTTCATCGGGTAACAAGTTGTGCTCCCCCCCCTAGACAAGCCAAATTTTTGGGGTGACTCAGTATTAGTATACAGCTCCTCCAGTGAAGAGCCTCGGAAACTGTCCTGTATGCAGGTGCACTTCTATCGTAGCCTGCGCCCAGTGACGATGTTTAAAGCACCGGCCAATACGTGATTGGGGGATAATACAACATTGGTGTCCGAGTGACAACCCGAGGAGTCGTACCGCACACGAGCGCGACATGACCCGCCCACCCGCGTACTGTTCAGGGGCGACGTGTTGCTCGTAGACGGCTGATCAAATACCAAAGCTACGTAGCATTGGGTAGGTCGCTATGTTGCAGTCTCAAGGGGGGCTGAACGACGCCTGATACGATCAGAGTAACACGTTCTGTGTCTATTGGCCTGGGCCCCTGAATGCAGAAAATGCCCAATATCGCTCAGACACAAATTGTGTTTTACAAGTACTAGTACTATTCGATAAGTACCCGATACAGCAGCAGGTCAGGTGTTTGTTCGGTTATTCATCGGAGTGCACGCTCCTTTTGGTTTGTCGAAACCATTTTTCTTTTAGGGCCAAGCGAAAACTCTCGTATACACACGGTAGCTTAACATGCGTGTAAGGGTGGGGATATTGAGCTCTTTCTCCTGCTGATGAGCTGCGTAACACCCTCTGCGTAAACGTGGTGGAGGTGCTATTCCCTGCCGTAACATGTGATAACTCCACAGGACACGATAACCGTCCCGTCCCCACCACACCACTTTATCAACACTCAGTACACCTATATGTGAAATGCTCATTTCCGTGTGTCGGTCCGGCTTACACCCCAACTCACCTCCCACCGTTCTGTTCCCCTGCCTCTCTCGTTTTCGTGCGGCATGCCTGCGTCTGTCGTGTGTCTCCGTATCGGTCGATAGATCCACGCCGTGTTCGCCACCGTCCAGGCCGGTTTCCTGGCCGGCATCCCCAAGACCATGGTGGAGGACATCTGCCCCTCCCTTAAGGCCCTCGACGACGCCGTCATGGAACACCCCAAGGTGCGCTTTGTATAGTCTGCCATGTAAAGAGCCTTTCCTAGTATATGCTCGAAGTTTTTGTGTGTGTGTGTATGGATCTTGTTATAATTAGCCCGAGTCCCCCAGAGGGGCATGCAACTTGTTTTGGAGAGGTTGTGGAAAGTGCGGTCGATCTGAAGAGCTACCAACTTCGTACAACTACAACAGTAGCGTGGAGTACTAAACGCAAGTGTTTGAACTGCATCAAGGGAGTGAGTGCAGTACGTGATCCTTCTTGTTTATGTTGATCATGCTCTCAGTAGAGTGAAGCATGGGTGTTTCGGAAAACGATTGAACGCGGCTGTCAGCTTGCATGAAACGCCACCCCCTTTCCCCCTCCCTCCCTCCTTCCCCCCCTCCTTGCTTCACACTCCGTATCCCACCCTCTACAACTCTCTCGGATATTATTGCAGGTGAAGGCGTACTACGCTTCCAAGGCGTAGTCCACTAAGCCACACAGCGAGGGGTGGGGAGGGCGCAGGGGGTAGCAGTGCTTGTTTAAACAGTTAGTGAGGAGAGAGAATGGGGGTGGGGGGGGGATGATGATCGCATGGCCCCAAAACATACTATTAATAGTGTAGATTGTATATGTTTCTGTCCAGGACGGAACTCTGGTGGGCCCCGCCTGAGATTCATTTAGCATATTCGTGTTAACGAAGCATTGTCAAGGGGGGGGCGGAGGGCGGGCTGGGAGGAGGCAATGCAGCACGGGAGGAGGCAATGCAGCACGCCGACGAGGCACATCTTGACGCCGGAAGTGAATTCCGGACGCACGTGAGCGAGTTCATACGATAGTTTGTAACGCCTTTAGAGCTTATGCAGTGTAGTGGCATGGCGACAAATTGCTGTGAATTAGAGCAGGACCTTGTGTGCCGCCGTAGAAGGGTTGGCTCACCTTGACCGTTCCCGCGCGATGGCGTTTCTTCGCCGCGAACATTTCCTAGGATGTTCTACGTTTCGAGGAAAGGTCTACCGGACAGCCTCAGTGCCTGTGTTTCGTTAGTCTCTTTCGAACCTTGCCGTCGTTGTTCCACGTTGTTCCGCTGTGTTGTTTGTTGATTGATTTGTCCTGGGGGTGCGAAATTTCTCGTATTGCGCACGGAGGTTTTGAGCCACCGCAACAGCTACTACAGTTGACGTGTTGTCGAGCGGTGTTCTGTTTTGGTCTGTCCGGCTTAACGGGAGCGGAAACGTTCCCCCAAGGTATTGTTGGTGTACCTGGCTTTAGCCAAGGTATGTGAGGGTTATGACAATGCTACACATTGTCGGGCGGCGACCAGGTTAATAATAATTGTGAAATTGAGAGGTGAAAAAAAAAAACAATTACGTGGAGATTATCTCGTGCCGTCTATATGGCAACATCTGCAGCAGCTACAACGGCGTGATTAATAACTGACGTTCAGATCCCGCGAGGTGATGGCAATTATGACGTTGGAAGGATAGTTGGGTTAGCTTTTCGGTATTGGCGAAAGGGACCGCTTGTCGAACAAGGGATTGGACGAGTGTTTCATGCCCATCGTTGTCTCAGCTCGAAACAAGCATCATATTTACATCTCGTCGGGGTCTTATTTGAGGCGTCCGAGGGGTATTCCCGAGGGATGTTGTAACAAACCTTCTGCGAAACGACATTCTTTGTGGTTGAATGTTTGTGACATGTGCACCCTATATCATCAGCAGTTGACACGCTGCACTGCTTGTACCGCTGTAGCATCTTCTGCTGCTCTAGCTTGCTCACTATGGACAAACCATATCACCGGCAAGCCGGTCGTTAACATTGGCTACTGCATTGTGTAGAAATTTGCATGTCGTTCTTAATACGACCCCTCGATAGAAATGATATTGTCAAACTGTTAAGTACCACTGCTTGATACTTGCTTCAAGTGCCATGACCTACTCCGGCGTGTCTTCTCGGACATCTTGATTATTGACAATTGGCCGGTGTACAAGCCTGCATCGTCAATACGTGTCTGCACGATAAGGTGGAACTAAACAATAAAATACTCCTATAATATGTGGTGGCGTCGCCATAACATACACGGTCCCAGTCTAAGTTTGTGGCTGACCGAGCCTTCTATAGCAAACGTAATTACAGCTATGCCCAACACGTCTGGGAAGACATAAGGCATGATATGGCGGTGGTATGGACAAGGTGTGCAAGCCGCCAACACGCCAGCTATCTCAAGACACACCGCAGGTATACAAACTCGTTACCACGTTCCTGCATAGGTAAACTTCTGCGACACAGCTATTGACAGTAGGCCACGCGTCTGAACATATAGCAGTTGAGATGATGTATCAGCACTATACGTATGAGTGTTTTTCTTTAAACCAGTCCACACTACTGCCATATGCCATTGTGGGGCCCAAACGGTGGGTGACAAACACGAAGACAGGTCGGTGCTAGAGAAAAGCAGGACGGACTACAAGTAAAACGTACCACTGCATCTAAGGGTGGTCTCGATTGCAACGGCCAGCTGTGGACACCGAATGCATCGAAATAACGAGCAGCTTACCACGCCACGCCTCTGCCCCGGCCCCCGTACATAAGGGGCGTTTGGGGCTACTGCAAAAAATTATATTGTCGTCGAACTAGTGTGATCCCACGCGATGCAGAGGTTCTCCTGGCAATCAAGTTGCTGATGGTGCAGTCACCCAAGAAACGATGCTCCCCCAGCCGCGTACGAGGATGATGTCCAGCGGCCCCAGCCACGATATTTCGGCGCACTCCGAACTGGTGATGATTATGTGCAGCGCTTCTAGGAACGAGTTTCTAGCAGCCTTAGACGACCAACGGGAATGAATCAATTCCTAGTGAACGTAGATTTCATGGGTATTGTAGCACACATCATATCACAGGCAAACACGACAACATGCTAACGGATGGATGTCTCGTGGTTCGGGTTCCTATAACGTGCGTATGGAATCCAATTAGAATAGCCTCGGTCGATCGACCATCTCGAGTCGAACGGCAACGACCCCTGTTTTCGGAAGGCGATCACGATGACAGTTTGATTGTATATTGTTAGGGTTTCCAGTGATAATTGGACTTTGCTGCTTTTCCACCGCATTGCGAATTCTCACGTGAGCTCGCTCTCGATGCCACTTCATGCTCTACGTCTCAGGGGTGCACAATAAAAAACAAGGGTTACGTGATCAAAGCTCTTCTGAGCCTCGTCTTCTCTCTCCCGTTTCCATAAAGTGTAACCGCCCACGCTTTACGGATAAACAACCGGGTGTTTACAACTAAACCGTTTTTGAGGTTAAGGGGGGCTCTATACCTCGCCCAATAACGAAGTTTATGCTAAACTGATGTGTGCTGCGATAGGGCATGCCTTATAGAACTTTTTGGCCAACACACTTCTGACTAGCCGTTCCTTAAGTCAATGTCGTAGGAAGATCATTCGTGGTTTCACAAACAATTTATGAGGTACACTTGACGCATGCTACGGTAGGGGTAGCACTTTTGGACTGAATCGTTTTCTGAACGATCGGGCTCCTTAACCCAAACTCGTCGGACTTTCACTTTTGAGACTAATATTGTTTCAAAATATACTTCGGTCAGGAGATTTCGCATCCGGCAGCACTTTTATTTTCCTCCCAAACCTTTTTTCGGTAAGGTATTACGCTCCTTAAGTGAGGATCTCAGGAAAAACATGGTGCACCTCTATCGTAGCATGCGTCACTTACAGTATAGGCTTTGGGATTGTTCATCGCGTGGCACTTTTACCCTTTCTCACAAAATGTGTTTGGGTGTTGTAGGCATAAAGCTCCTCAAGTGAGGAGCATCACGCCAATAAGGGGGGTCACCCCTATGAGGCAAACCCCTTACTTTTACCGTAGCACGCGACGGTTCTACGTTAAGCCCGATTTCACAAGGCCTGTGGTTGTGGCATCGAACGAATCGTATTCACATTTACACGTGGTATCCGAAACAAAGAAAGGAGTCGTAGCTTGTCAGTTGAGGGACGGCGGCAGTGATATAAGCTACAGTAGAGCGCAAACGTTTGAACCCCAACGCCTGCCGTAACACTATAGCACAGAGGCGTGCCACGAAAGGGGTATCAATTACTCATCAAAAACGTTGTATATTGGGGCAGGCAGCTGCTAGCCTGGGGAACTGCCTTATACAACTGGATTCACCGTCGATCCGTATTTCAGAGGTATTCATGGTGGGGGCGATCGTCCATCAGGTTATGGGTTATGGGTGCAGTTGAGAAACTACCACGTGATGAAAAGGAAGGAGCGAGGACAGGAAATGCGGTAGATGGTGCTCAAGCCGGACGTAGGTACAGGAGGGGACTACGAGTAAATACTGTGTGCAGAGGACTCTCTTTCGCTTTCCGTCGTTTCCTTGTTTCGGAGTGCTTATGAGTGGTCAACGTTGAAGCACGTGCTAGTAATACATGATTGTCGTATATACTATGGCAAGGATGATCATACTAATAATATAGTTGATATCACGGGTCGGGGTTTGGAGGGTGAGGTGTTTGAACAGCGCCTCCGGCGAGGAGCTCAAAGAACATTGTTATTACGGAGGACCAAGGTAAATATATAGGACCAAACGTTGTTAGTACAAATACCTAATTGATAGGACCAAAAACTGTTGGTAAAAAAATATAATGATACAGCGTTTTTTGTGGGTACCACAGGTCCTATTTACTATGGTCCCCCGTGATAGATGCACCCCTCTGCTTTTGCAGCGTCTTGCGTCGACAGCCCGCCATCCACCCAACAACCAGGCTGCAAGATAATAAGGTCTGATAAAAGAGCGCGACACGACAAGCGTTTTGTCTGAAAATACCGACTCAAAGGTGGCCCCCGCCACGTGAATGCGAAAGGGTGCACTGACTCCTTGAGGGGTACCTCGTCTCCTCCGACTGTCTTGATTGAGTGCTGTGGGGTGCGGTGTTGCTGGCAGACCATGCCTGGATAGTGCGTCGAGCTTGCTAAGCCTGCTATGCATGCATATATATATGTATAGCAGTTAGTTGCGAATTGGTCGAGTGTGATCAGACACATCTCCTTCCTGCACAGACAGGGTTTCCAATCGAGGCTGTCGCACAATGGATGATATTGCTTTGTGTTTTTCTAGACGGGGTTTCTTGTCCATGTGGGGCACGCTTGATGCCACTACATACCCGTGTATCGTGTGCCTCGTAGTAGGTAAAACCTAGTGGCCAATGTCTTGAACTAATTGTAGATTAATTTAACAAGTTACGAAAACGATTAAGCACGAAGTTTATGTTATCGCAATATTAACAACTGTTTGTTGTCTGTGTTTCTTGTTCCTCGTAGTGGGTGAAAACTAAATAATGTGTTTGCACTTGTTGTATGGACTAATTAAAAGTTTACGTTTGCCTCCCTCTCTATCACTGGGGGGCATCATACAAAGTAAATACGTAGGACCTACACAAAAAAAAAAAAACATTTTTTATTAAAAAGTATATTAACCATTTTTTATTAAAAGTATATGGTCATAATTACTATGATGAGGTCCTCTGCATCAGAATGAATATAATCAAGACGGACACTGGACTGGGTGTGCAGGCAGACTGCAGACCATCACCAAGAAAAAAATCCTTCGTATTATATACCTGGTATATATATATATATATCTATAGTCCACACCTGGTACCATATACCTGGCGACGCATACTATTAATACACACAAGAGGTGCACCATGTTTATTTGTGTGGCTCTTAACTTTTGAGGGCTTGTTACCAATAATAAGTATACACCTGACTGAAACCAAAAAATGTACTATCACCCCGATGAGCAAATTCCATGGCGGAAGTATATACATATATACAGAATGAAAGACAAAATGTAACACGAGAATAAGCGTCCCTCGATTTTGGGTCAACCCCTTAACCCCTTAACCCTTTTAGAACTGCAGTCCCGTTTTGGGGACAAAGCACTCTAATTCTAAGTAGTCTGTCCCCAAAACGGGACTGCAGTTCTAAAAGGTCCCATGTATTTGGGGACAAACTACTTGGAATTATTGTGGGTTTTTTTCTGAATGGGTTAATAACTGGTCCCACGTACGTATTTTTGGGGACAACTACGACGTACTTGGATTTAGTGAAGGATACGTTTTTCGGTTCTGAATGGGTTAAGGAGACCATAGGTTACATTCAGAAAACGCTTGAGCCAAAACGTGTTTCCTCCATCGTAGCGCGCATCGGGCACGTCGTACATATATATTTTTAAAAAAATAAAAAAAAAACAACAGCTGTGAGCTCGAGGATTTCGTCGAAGCTCATCTTTGCTAGCTGAGTGTATATATAACAACCTTTTGGTGAAATTGGGATCGTTATGTCTATTAATAATTGAGAAATAATCATATGTATATATATATTATATGTATATGTATATATACGTGTCTACTACTGTACAGCAGTATATGTATATCATACCACAAAGAAGAAGGGCAGCAATATCTCTCGGTTGCCTCTGTCTTGGAAAGTTTCAGTAATATTGCTCGTCATCATCACGTACATATATATGCACCCTCAAAGTATATCCTTCATGTATGTGGGCGAAACATGACAACATTCCAAACTATCCTCGTCATCCACATTTCAGCAACACCAGCACCACCATCATCATCATTAACAATCAGTCAATTACACGAAAGTACAGTTTGTTCATGCGTGGTACCCGTGTAATATATACAGTATATATATGTCGTATATATGCTCTGCGTCGTATTATTCGCCGATCACGGGTGTGTGCCTTGTGGGTTGTTTTTCTGTGCAATCGAGAACGGCCGGCTTACCCGTACAGTCAATGTGATGTGCCACTGTGGCTACCGGCTCCTGGCTGGGTGTGGTCGCGCTGGCATCTAAGCGTACTACTACTTGTACCATTGTAATATGGTATAGTAGAGTACAGTTACAGTATTATTAATAGTAATAGTGTGGTATTGTAGGAGCTGATGATGCGGGGGGACATGCCTACCTGGTACGGCTGTCGAAACCACAACCAACTAAATATGGTGTTTAAACAGAACGGGGTATGATATAATACATACATACATACATATTTTGGGTCCGTCATATGTGTGTGCTCCACCGCAGTAAACCGTTCCTTCTATGATATACCCGTCGACTTCCAGCACACTCAGTAGTGTCCGTGCCGATTCTTCATCCTAGAGAGATACAAGTTATTATTATGTGGTCACTAAATCACGACACATACATCAGAGATACTATACGTTGGAATGCACAGCAGCAGTAAGCAGAACAGACAACGCAATTCCGTGTGTCGTGTGTGTGTCGTCCGCATTGAACCGTCCTTTCTACCCGTCGACATCCAGCACACCCAGTGTCTGTGCCGATTCCTCAACCTAGGGTTATGCTTGCCATATTTAGCCCTCCGTAACAGTACCTATACTGTAGTATGTATTATGACGGGTGAACACGGTGATCACATAACCAAATATGACGTAAAAAAATAGGGGGGTACCTGGTTTTTGCCGCGCATGATGGTGGGTGTTTGGTTACTCTGCTCCCGCCCATACTACGAATTATTACGGTGCGGGCCATGGTAATCCGAACATAATTAAATGAGATGTAAACACAGGGGGGTCATAACCGGGGAGGCATGCTACGTACGATAGAGGCGCACCGTGTTTTCTTCTGAGCTCCTCACTTAAAAGGAGCGTCATACCTTACCGAAAAAAGGAGTTTTTTAGAGGAAAATACAAGTGCCGCCGGATGATAAAAATCTCATGACCAAAGTATACCCTGAAACATATTATGTCAGAAGAATGAAAGTCCGACGAATTGGGGCTAAGGAGCCCGACCGTTCAGAAAACGATTCAGCCAAAAAGTGCTACCTCTACCGTTAGCCGAGTTCCGATTGTGTTTGAATCCCCGCCCCCCCCCCCCCGAAATTATGTATGCAGGGCGCGTATAGATATGGCATAATAGCACACAGCCGCCGCTAGTCAACCCCGACCCCGTTAACTAGCTCGCCACATGTCAGCGACCATCGTAGTACCATTCATTATTAGTATTATCTTTGCCATCCGACAATGTGCAGCATGATCTTCAGCGATGATCACTCATAAAATTCCCAAAAGCAGAAAACCACAGAAACCAAGGAAACCTATCTATGCGTACAGTCTAACACCCTTCTATGTCTGCTTGCATTCATTGTGTTTGTTGTTTTTTCCTAATTATTATCTCCGCGTCTCCCCCTCCTCAGTTGTAGAGGTGGTCGTAAAACTCGCAGGTCTGGCGGGGTCACGTAGCGCAGGCGCTTATTCCCCCTCTCCCCACTGTGTGGGTTCGTGCCCTTTCTTCCCGCGTCGAATTGCGTCGAAAAGACATAAAGTGCATGTAGTATGTATATACACTACACAATATACTTAGTATATAATACAATTTGTACCACAGAGAGAGGTACTACTACTGTTGCTCTCGTACAGCTCAGTTCTCCGCTGCGGAAATGAGATGTCTACTAGAGGCGGGTGGCGGCGTGCGGGGCATCTTCCATAGGCACAGTCCATGTACGTATGATACGCGTACAGCATTTTCTAATGTCCTTAAACAAAAATCCTCAGGAATATACCAGGCAGGTCGAGTGTATGCGCGGATCTGAATCCCAGATACCAGGTATGTATTGTATTATATGTGTATACACGAACGAAGTATACTACATACATCATCCCCACACTAGGAGTATCTTCTTCTTGTTTTGTCAGTTTCCGACACCCTTCCCCCGCAACGCCGGATCGCCCGCTATTGCCGCGAATAATGCACCTATTTACTACAAGTTATTACACCTCATTTGGTGGTGTTGTTTGACGTGTCACCCTGTCATATTTGATTTTTTTGGTGAAACGTCGCTGAGGAGGAGTGCTCGGTAAAGGCATCCATATAAGGGGGAGACGGCTGTATTATCGGTATAAGTTCGTCAAGTAGTAAGGTATACGTATGATTGATAAGTACTTCGTACATATGTACGAAGTATATATTGTTATTATTATTTTATCTTTGCCATCCGACAATGTGCAGCATGAGCTTCAACATTGGTCACTCATAACATTCCCGAAAGCAGAAAGTATATACATCGTATGTGAATGGTATGATTGAAATAAGAGCTATTAAGAACTGCACATAAAATGTCGATGGCAAATGGAATAACATTATACCAGAGGTACCAGTAAATATTAATAACGTAGCTGTGCAGTTAATACACATATATTTCATGTCTCGGATAATCGGGAAATTGGGAGGACGAAAATAAAGCGGAGAAACCGGTGATGACACCTCCTGTCCTGTCGTAGTTTTGATCCGCCCCGCCGGAACAAACGGGCATATTATATCCCTCTCAGCTTGCTGCCATCGAAAGTCCCCACCACTCTCGCACACCAGCTCACAACCCCACATCCACCTCCACCACCACCACCACCACCACCACCACCACTACTACTACCACTACTACCACTACTACCACTACTACCACCACCACTTACCAATCACTATGTCTCCCGTATTCAACTACTTCCCGATCCCCGCCCGTGGCGAGGCCACCCGCGTCGCTCTGGCCGTCGCCGGCGTTGACTTCGAGGACAAGCACATCTCTTTCGCGGAGTTCGGTGCCTGCGGGTTCAAGACCCTCCCCGTCTACCAGGTGAGAGAGGGGAGAAGAGAAATCACAGCAGATACATATAGAGATACCACCAGTTCATTCAGTGCGGAGACTTTCCGCCTCTCTGGGTGATTGCATACAAACCCCGTTTATTTTTACTTTTTTACAGCTTTATTAGAAGCGTGGTGAATTTTCATGTTTTGTTTTGTGCACAGCGAGGAACGCCACACTCCAACTTTTATGTGACATCAATGTATGCCACCAGCCTTCTTAGTTAGCCGAAATACGGGAGTCTTAGCTGCTGCCGAAATACTACCTCTGCTGCTGTATTACACAGTGTTACTGCTGTAGTATTTCATGGTGTATGATATTATTGTGTTCAGCTGTGTCTTGTGTGTCCAGTCAGAGGTCACGCGTACATGTATAATAATAGTATGCGTAGGAACACGAACGAACGTACTACTGTAGATATATAGCTTAAAAACGGTGCGAAGTGTATGCAAAGCGAAAAGGGAACGTAGCCAATAAAAAGTGTATTTACCTCGCACCCACCCGCAGCAGTTAGTTGTGGTGGTGCTGTTGGTTGTGGGTCGACGGATCAAGACGTGCATACATACGTACGTGCATTGGTCACTATTCACAATTTTCCACAGCCCACTGATCCCACTACTGTAAATAAATGTGGTGCATCGAACGCTGCGTGGCACCGCACATGTGAGGGGTGACTGCTATGTGCAAGACGAATATCAACTCACCCTAGCCCGAACTCGAACCGCTCTAAGTTCTAAGCCAATCAGACCCAATCAACCATTAATATTATATTCGTGAGCGATATCAACATCCCCTTTGTCTCGTTACACAAACAATCAGTGTACCTCAACCATGGTAGTTGCCTCAAATAAGAGTTTGATAAGCTCTACTACTACTGCCGCATGACGGATTTGTGCGCTGATTGATGATGACGTCGTCGTATTGGGTGAAAGGAACAGCTTCGCCGTGTGAAGACAAATCGCACACATCGCATCGAGACCTCAACAAAAGCAATACCCAGAGCGAGCTTTATTGTGATCGTTCAACACCCTAATACTATACTGCTGGGTGTATAGTAGTACATAGCAAATAAAATGCGCGTGCACGGTGTGGACGAGAGCGTATTATGCTACTTCGATACTTCGAGACTGCCGATTAAGCTTTTGTTGGTGTCATCGACAGGTGCCACAAAAGGACATTACGGTGTCAATTTTGACTGTGAAGGAAATATATACCAAACCTAATAGTTTCGATGTATTATGTTCTCATCGGAAAGGCAGTACTCAACTAGTAGAAAAATCTGCTGTTCCGATTATCACAGACTGCAACCAATTGTGTCGCGTCGTATATATGGCGTGGCATACTGTACAACGAGTGGACGGTATCTACATACCACTCTGTCCGTAAATACAAGAACCTTTTTTATTCAATATGAATGGGAAAAATGTGCTTATATTGCGGGACAGAGTGGTACGACACACAGAAGAAGCCCTACAAAAGCCACCTCTAGAGATAGCCGTATCGTCTACTCCGCCTCGCTGGCACTCACTTGTTGAATAGCCCTAGCCTTGTCCGTTGAGCCACCACTGATATCCATGCCCGTTGGGCAGATATTACACTAAATCACTGGCACGTATGTTTACACCCAAGAAGCAGTTACATAGTAGTATACCCATTCATCGCTATCTCTGGAAGTGGCCGCACAGAAGTCAACACGCCCCGAAGCTCTTATGTACTGCAAGGCCGCCTCACGTACGGTTCTTGGTATAGAGGATCCATCGCAGCCTTCATGCAAGCGACTCGCCCAACACCCTCTCGTGTTACGCTTCGCGCTTGCCGCAAAGCAATGTCTGCCTGATCGATCAGTGAGCACCAAACGTTCCGCGTCCCGGCATATGCTATGACATGACTACGCCGCCCGCCCCCCCCCAGTGGCCACACCAGAAATTATCTCAATTCAATAGAGGCTGTCGTCCATATGCAAGTCCGCCTCAGAGACGGTTCTTAGCAGGATACAGCTCACTGCCTGGTTGGTGAAAACCCAACGTGCTCCTGTCGTGGCATTGTAGGGATGCGAGGGTCTATGGTCATACGACTACTGCCGTGCACGACATGAGTGCCCCCCCCCCCCCCACCGACCCCCTGCCATAATATTGAGCTCCTCGGGTGAGGCGCTCAGATAGTATGCCGCCACCCCTATAAGGGCATTGCTCCAAAAACCAGTTCTTGGTGGGTGTAGAGAGCTCCTATACCCAAATCAAATTCAGTGGCCTCAGAAAAAATAGATGCTATGTACCCATACCCCTCTGTCGTCGCTAGCGTGTTGTGCTGTTGTTCGTCTCTCAACCCTCGCCTCACCCCATCCTTCGCCCGCCTGCCTTTCGCCATCCCCCGCCCCTCTCCAACTTCAACCACACTTGAACTTCAACCACACAACTTCTACTTCAACTTGAAAAACAGATGGACGGCACCGACTACACCCAGTCGACGGCTCTGCTCCGCTACGCCGGCAAGCTCGGAGGTACGTACCCGGAATGCCCTCTCGAGGCTCTCAAGGTGGACGAGATCGTGATGATCGCGGAGGACGTGTTCATCAACCTCTTCTCCACCCTGAAGGAGAACGACGAGGCCAAGAAGGTGAGCTGACCGGCGCTATGATGGGTATACATTTAGCGGTAACGGTAACGGTAACGGTAACGGTAACGGTAACGGGCGGTAACGGTAACGATAACGGTAACGGTAATCGTAGCGGTAACTGTAGCGGTAACTGTAGCGGTAACTATAGCAGTAACGTCACCGGTAACGGTGTCGGTGAAATTAGCGGAAAGGATAACGAAAACGGTAGCGGAAACGGTGGCGGTAACGTTTCTATTATCGACCCCCTCCACCCGTTATCCAACACTGTACGAAGTATGACACCCGCTGAACTTCCCTTTGACCTTTTTGGTTCAATGTCTTCAGCTTTGTCGAGTTTAACGATCCAACATTACGTCCTCCCCTCCCCTCGCCGCCCTTCCCTCGACGTATGTATCTTGTTGCGGAACGCGCTTGTGGCAATAAATCGGACATTTGTGCAACACCAACCTCAACTTAAATCGATAACTTCAACTTCAAAAATCAAATCCCAAAATAATATTCAACTTCAACTTCACCAACACTAGGCGGAGCTGTGCAAGACTTTGCTGGCCGGTAAGGTGAAGCAGCTTCTGGAGGACATCGCCAGCAAGGTGGAGGCCAACAAGTGCTCCGCCTACTGCGTCGGGGACTCCCTCACCATCGCGGACATCACGGTGAGTTACCTAGATTACTGTTGTATAGTTACGTACCTCATGGGGTGTTTGTTTAATGCGTAAGAACTGGTGGTGCTGGCGGGGGGTTACTCTTGGGGCTCGAAGCACCTACCTCATCCCGATGACTACGGAACAGGTTTTCAACCCTCCTTCATGTCGTTCTACTCTTAGTTTCGTTTGTGATACGCCGGTCGAAATAACACGTGGATGTCGTTGCGGATAGACACAGTTTGCCGGTATCGACGGGTATTTTTTCGGCTCAATACATTAAGGTGACACAACGTATAGCGTCTGAACCGAATAGATATTCAATAGAGTTGCTCGACCCATCTACAGTACGTGCTGTTTTATTCCTGGTATGCACGATCACCTGGTGGTATGCTGGTCGAAAGGACTCGGGGTTCGGGGACACTTTGTCTCGAAACTGTTTCGTGGGTGAGGCGCGTAGGTGTGTATAGTCACCGTGGCAATAGCATGGCAAAAACACGCCTCCACGTGTGCCCACCTCTCGCCACTTACTCCGTGCACCCTGACGCATGCTACGATAGAGGAAAACCATGTTTTTGCCTTGGAAGGGTGGCGACTTACTTGAAGAGCTCTACACCTCACCGCGAACTGATCATTAAGGGAGGAAAGCAAAAGTGCTATCCGATTGAAAATCCCATGGCCGAAGCAAACAAGGAACAATATTGCAAGAAAATAATGATCAAAGTCCGACGATTTGGGGTTAAGGAGCATTACTATCATTCAGAAATAAATTCAGCCAAAAAGTGCTATCTCTATCGTAGCACGCATCACCTATTACGGGACACCATAGTAAATACGACCTTACGGTACACACTAAATCCTATATGAATGACGCATGCTACGGTAGAGGTGGCACTTTTTTGACTGAATCGTTTTCGGAACGATCGGGCTCCTTAACCCAAATTCGTCGGACTTTTCATTTTTGTGACGAATAGTTGTTTCAGAATATACTTCGGTCATGAGATTTTCGCATCCGGCAGCACTTTTAAGTTTCCTCCAAAATCATTTTTTCGGTGAGGGTATGACGCTCCTTAAGTGAGGAGCTCAGCAAAAAAACATGGTGCACCTCTATTGTAGCATCTGACGACTTGTCCTGAGCGTGAGGGTACAGAGCCTCTTGCCCGAGCGACGTACACGCGGCAGTAAAAACAAATGGGGGTATATCATATATACCCCCCTACAGCGTCATCAGTCTCTCCGCGTTACCTCCCCCCTCCCACACCTGTCTGTGCTCCGTCTCGAAAGGGATGCGTGGTCAATGGTCAAATGACTAAGGCAAGCAACAAATGAGTACGCCGCCCACACCTGTCTCCCTCTCCCCTGTCGTACTGCGCGTTGCTGATCCACCCCATTTTGCTTTCATGTCTGGACAGATCCACGCGGTCTTCGCGACCGTCCAGGCTGGCTTCATGACCGGCATCCCCACCACCACGGTGGAGGACATCTGCCCCTCCCTTAAGGCCGTCGACGACGCCGTCATGGAACACCCCAAGGTGCGTTTTTGTTTTTGACAATCGAAGCAAAAGCAACGGTTGTAGGATATTTCCCAGGTGTGTGTCTAAAGCATGTGGGGCTACATACTGTGCTCCTCTGCAACAACAAGGGGTCAAGGTACAGCAGTAGTCTAGAGGGACATCCGACTTTTCTTGGGAGTAGGTGTGGCAAATGCGTTCGTCGGGGTCATATAGAAACCTGCCAGGTATATACCAGTGTGAATTTATGCGTGTTTTAGCACAAAAACAAGGTAGTAGGCGTAGTAGGCGCGGTACTTACGGGTGCGGTTAACGGACCGAAGTGTGCGTGATGGTATAAACATATTTCATTTGGATGCGTGCTACGATAGAGATAGCACTTTTTGTCTGAAACGATTTCTGAAATGATCGAGCTCCTTAACCCAAAATCGGCGTGCTGTCATTATTTTGTTGCAATATTGTTCCTTGTTTGCTTCGGCCGTGGGATTTTCAATCGGATAGCACTTTTACTTTCCTCCCTTAATGATCACTTTGGGGTGAGGTGTAGCGCTCTTCAAGTAAGTCGCCA
Organism: Saccharina japonica; assembly: GCA_008828725.1. NCBI lineage: Eukaryota > Phaeophyceae > Laminariales > Laminariaceae > Saccharina > Saccharina japonica. Next base: position 45,584 of record MEHQ01004149.1, read on the forward strand.
CCCTTAGAAGGCAAAAACATTGTGCACCTCCTCTATCGTAGCATGCACCATTGGTCCCGGTGAGCTTGCGTGGAACACCGACACGTTTCCCCCACCCCCTCCTCCATCCCTCACCCCCCCCCCCCCCCACCGTCCAACGGTAATCCCGTCTTGTGATATTGGCAGTGAAGGCGTACTACGCTCCAAGGCGTAAGCCAACACAACAAATAGAGGGGGGGGGGGGGGGGGGCGGGGCAACGGTGCCTGTTCCGAATAATTAGGAGGAAGCGGAACCAACTAGGAGGGGGGGTCGTGATTGGACGACCAGCACACATAGAAAAACGATGGTCTTCGCTCAAAGAAGCCGAACTGAAGACGGGGGGGGGGGACGGTGACCCGCGATTTTGTTCGAGTGACCACAGGCAGGGTAGAGGGACGGAGTAAGCAGCGCAGCGTGCCGCAGCGTGGCGCACTTGTACCGCTACCTCTTGGTGTGTCCACCAGGGAGGCGTATCTCGATGCGGGGAGTTGATCCCAGACGTACGTAAGCGAGTTGTTCCGACGGTTCGTAAGGCCTCGTACATAAAAAAATGGTATTATCGCTTTCGAGGACAAACCACTTGGAGTTAGTACAGGGTCTATAGTTACAGGTGTGGAATCGTGTGTTCTCTCGGGCGAGTAGGTCGGGCTGTTCGATCGACTAGACCGTTCAAAACGCGTTCAGAACGTTTTGTATCTCCATGGTTTGGCGGCAAAGCCACTTTGGAAATTGGAGTAAGATGCTTCGTGCAGGTGCAAGGTTCTTCTCGGGCCAAGGTTTGCTAGGACTTTGATCGACCTCGGCTATGCCGTTGCATCGCCTTTGAGAACGGGCTGGACACGTGGTATATTTGGCGACAAAACCTGCTTGAAACGGAGACTACCGTAGCATCGTGGCAGGCTCTAGCGTTAAGGGTATGGGTTGGCCGGGTTCAAGTCGCCAACTAAGTTAATAGTTGGATAAGGTGACACGTTAGTTGGGAGGGGGGAAGTTTGGAGAGTTGATTTCACACCCTCGTTTGTATCGCGCTGACTGCTGCATTTTTTTGTTGGGTTAAGGTTGTGGTTTTTTAGTGATACAAACCAAGCCAGTCGGTGTGTTTCCTTCGAGGCACTGCTACGTAGTACCCTCTGATGCACTAGCCATGGCGTCTAGAAAATATAAGTACCGTTTGTATATTAATGATGTATACAAACGGTTCTTATGTATCGGGCAGAGTGGTAGCCGCGTGAGCCAAGCCAAGGCATGCCTTCGTCGCAGCCCTGGGTAAGTACTACTCGTAGCGTTCTTGGATCGTTCCCGGGCGGTGATTTCTCTCCCCGCCGTAAAAAACGCCTTGTGAACGCTTGAAGGCTCCGCGGTTTTTGGCAGGCGCACCGGGCAGTGCAACGTAAAAGTTGTCCGTGTGAAGTCTCTTTGTGGAGCGGTGCGGTGTTGTCACCATGATCGTCTGCCATAGGTGCTTTGTTATGTTGGCGTTTCTCGTGGCTCTAGGAGAGCGTAACCGTACGGGGTACCCCCCCCCCGCCCCCAAGGTTTGGTTGGGACGGCTGGGAAGGCGTTGGGCTGGCTCAGGCCAGCGAGAGCGTGTTTTGTTTGTTTTGCGTCCTGAAACTGTTGAAGAGGGGCGGGGGGGGGTGGATAGGTTTATGGTGATTATGATAACAACGCAGTGCACTGTCGCATGTCAGACCAATCGTGAGATACTAATATTAATAATAAGAATATTGAAAAGGTGGATAGACGTGGAAACTACGTGAACATTATCGCTTGTCGTCCTTTAGTCTAACGCCACAGCGATAGCCCGAACGCCATGATGTAGGAGGCAACACAGCAAAGTTTCGACAGCCTCTCGATCCGGTACGCTTAACGGTATGCTACAGTGTTTAATGTCTCCACAGGGGTTATCCCACGCCCACGTTATGCAGGGGGGGGGGGTGTACTCATATCGCGCACGGCCGTTGTCGTATGACCATAGACCCTCGCATCCCTACAATGCCGGGACGGAGCACGTTGTGTTTTCACCAACCAGGCAGGCATTGCTTGCACCAAGCCCGAAGCGCCGTGAGGTATTGGGCGAGTCGCATGGAGGGTGAGCTGCATCCTGCTAATAACCGCCTGTGAGGCGGACTTGCATATGGATAACAGCCTCCAATGAATTGATTTCATATCTGGAGCGGCCACTTCCAGAGACAGCAATGGGTATCACTACGTATCTGCCTCGTGGATGCCTTACCGTATACACACTACGTGATACGATCATTCCCCTTGTGCGGAGATAAGGCTATCAACCCCGCATAAATGATATAACAAGACCGCCAGCATGGGTGACCGCCAAATAAAAACAAAAACGGTACCCTAGTTGCCGAGCTCACGCAGTGAGAGGCGTGTTTTACAACTTCGTTGCCAACCGGCGCCAACCCAACCTATAAACATTTAAAATATTTAAGGGGGGGGGGATCCCGGGCACCTGTGGCGTAGTCTTACACAAGGTGTACCGCTTCTGCCCAGCGGCACCCCGTGATCCAGCCGTCTCCTTATTACCTCCATCTCTCCGGCAATTTTTGTTTTGAGTTTTATGTACGAGTAGGCCTTGCCAGACACGGCACAGCCGCCCTTGAAGTGTCCTTCCTTGCGGCGTTTGGGGTAAGTTGGTGGGGCAGGGATCATTGGCAGCGGCTGTCCTTCGGCGAGTCCGGGTGGAGATGCGGCCGGAGGGCGGCAAAACAGTCAGAGAACACCGAGTTGTCAAGAGGCTAAGGGGCGGACGCGGCCGGGTCTGTGATCGCGGCGGAATGTTCTCGATGTGAAGTGCTGGTCGCGAGAGGAGCATGCTGGGCGACAGTTGTCGCGGCAGCTGGCACTTCTGCAGAGCCCGTGCCGCCCTCTGAGGGTACGGCAAAACACCGAAGCGAGAGCGGTGTCGGCGGTAGGTGACATTCCTCCACGGCCAGGACCGCGATCGGCGGTGGCGATGGAAGCAGGTACACGAGCGACGAATCTCACCGAGGCAGTGAAAAGTTCGTCGATCCTCACACGTGGCCCGTGTGAGTGAAAATCGTGAAAACTTGAAGAGGTGAAAGGTAGCCCATCCGACATAGCACACTATCGACTCCGGGCACCATCCCCCCCAAGCCGACACCGGGTGTTGGTGAAGAACGGGTGACGAACCTGCATGCTCGGATGAGGAAAACGTCGCCGTCATCGGCGGGGGTAAGGCTGTTAGGTCCACTGCAGTCAAGTTTCTTGGCGGGCTCTGGGTAAGCGGGACAGAACGCCAGCATGTCTGGTAGCGCTGCCCTTACGGTACTCGAGTGCATAGTCAAACGCGGGGAGAACCTCCAGCCATCGCTTGACGCGCGCGTGATGGTCCCCTACTCTGACGGTGCTCTCGAGCGCCTCGCGATTCGAAAAGATGCCGAACTCCGTACCCCAAAAAGGCAGCCGCCGCGGAGCCGTTTGTTGGCCCAGACTGTGCTTCCAGCTTCCAAGTCCAGAGGGATCCAGTGTTTCTCGGAACCAAGGGTAGCGCGCGGCTGATAAACACAATGGTGCCGCACTAAGCCATCCGGCTGCTCCTGCTCAAGCGCAGCGCCAAACCCGCCATAGAAGTCAAATTTCGCGTGCGAAGAATGGACGCAACCGCTTGCAGGTGCGACAGCAAGCGCAATGCAGACGCGCAGGAACGAAGCGTGATGGTTCGGATTCACAAAGCGCTCGATCGGGGCGGGCGAGGGTGGGGCCGCGGCTTCCGCAGATACTGGGCGCGAACCCGCAAGCGTCTGAGACCTGGAGACGCATGCCCCGGTAGCCTGCATGCAGGTGCGCCATGATTCTTCTGAGGGTGTTGGGGGGGGACGGTGACCCGCGATTTTGTTCGAGTGACCACAGGCAGGGTAGAGGGACGGAGTAAGCAGCGCAGCGTGGCGCACTTGTCCCGCTACCTCTTGGTGTGTCCACCAGGGAGGCGTACCTCGATGCGGGGAGTTGATCCCACACGTACGTAAGCGAGTTGTTCCGACGGTTCGTAAGGCCTCGTACATAAAAAAATGGTATTATCGCTTTCGAGGACAAACCACTTGGAGTTAGTACAGGGTCTATAGTTACAGGTGTGGAATCGTGTGTTCTCTCGGGCGAGTAGGTCGGGCTGTTCGGTCGACTAGACCGTTCAAAACGCGTTCAGAAATTTTGTGTATCTCCATGGTTTGGCGGCAAAGCCACTTTGGAAATTGGAGTAAGATGCTTCGTGCAGGTGCAAGGTTCTTCTCGGGCCAAGGTTTGCTAGGACTTTGATCGACCTCGGCTATGCCGTTGCATCGCCTTTGAGAACGGGCTGGACACGTGGTATATTTGGCGACAAAACCTGCTTGAAACTGGGACTACTGCAGCATCGTGGCAGGCTCTAGCGTTAAGGGTATGGGTTGGCCGGGTTCAAGTCGCCAACTAAGTTAATAGTTGGATAAGGTGACACGTTAGTTGGGAGGGGGGAAGTTTGGAGAGTTGGTTCACACCCTCGTTTGTATCGCGCTGACTGCTGCATTTTTTGTTGGGTTGAGGTTGTAGTTCTTTAGTAATACAAACCAAGCCAGTCGGTGTGTTTCCTTCGAGGCACTGCTACGTAGTACCATCTGATGCACTAGCCATGGCGTCTAGAAAATGTAAGTACCGTTTGTATACTAATGATGTATACAAACAGTTCTTGTGTATCGGGGAGAGTGGTAGCCGCGTGAGCCAAGCCAAGGCATGCCTTCGTCGCAGCCCTGGGTAAGTACTGGCGTTCTTGGATCGTTCCCGGGCGGTGATTTATCTCTCCGCCGTGAGAAACGTCTTGTGAACGCTTGAAGCTCCGCGGTTTTTGGCAGGCACACCGGGCAGTGCAACGTAAAAGTTGTCCGTGTGAAGTCTCTTTGTGGAGCGGTGCGGTGTTGTCACCATGATCGTCTGCCATAGGTGCTTTGTTATGTTGGCGTTTCTCGTGGCTCTAGGAGAGCGTAACCGTACGGGGTACCCCCCCCCCGCCCCCAAGGTTTGGTTGGGACGGTTGGGAAGGCGTTGGGCTGGCTCAGGCCAGCGAGAGCGTGTTTGTTTGTTTTGCGTCCTGAAACTGTTGAAGAGGGGTGGGGGGGGGTGGATAGGTTTATGGTGATTATGATAACAACGCAGTGCACTGTCGCATGTCAGACCAATCGTGAGATACTAATATTAATAATAAGAATATTGAAAAGGTGGATAGACGTGGAAACTACGTGAACATTATCGCTTGTCGTCCTTTAGTCTAACGCCACAGCGATAGCCCGAACGCCATGATGTAGGAGGCAACACAGCAAAGTTTCGACAGCCTCTCGATCCGGTACGCTTAACGGTATGCTACAGTGTTTAATGTCTCCACAGGGGTTATCCCACGCCCACGTTATGCAGGGGGGGGGGGTGTACTCATATCGCGCACGGCCGTTGTCGTATGACCATAGACCCTCGCATCCCTACAATGCCGGGACGGAGCACGTTGGGTTTTCACCAACCAGGCAGGCATTGCTTGCACCAAGCCCGAAGCGCCGTGAGGTATTGGGCGAGTCGCATGGAGGGTGAGCTGCATCCTGCTAATAACCGCCTGTGAGGCGGACTTGCATATGGATAACAGCCTCCAGTGAATTGATTTCATATCTGGAGTGGCCACTTCCACAGACAGCAATGGGTATCACTACGTATCTGCCTCGTGGATGCCTTACCGTATACACACTACGTGATACGATCATTCCCCTTGTGCGGAGATAAGGCTATCAACCCCGCATAAATGATATAACAAGACCGCCAGCATGGGTGACCGCCAAACAAAAACAAAAACGGTACCCTAGTTGCCGAGCTCACGCAGTGAGAGGCGTGTTTTACAACTTCGTTGCCAACCGGCGCCAACCCAACCTATAAACATTTAAAATATTTAAGGGGGGGGGGAGGGTCCCGGGCACCGGTGGGGTAGTCTTACACAAGGTGTACCGCTTCTGCCCAGCGGCACTCCGTGATCCAGCCGTCTCCTTATTATCTCCATCTCTTCGGCAATTTCTGTTTTGAGTTTTATGCACGAGTAGGCCTTGCCAGACACGGCACAGCCGCCCTTGAAGTGTCCTTCCTTGCGGCGTTTGGGGTAGGTTGGTGGGGCAGGGACCATTGGCAGCGGCTGTCCTTCGGCGCGTCTGGGTGGAGATGCGGCCGGAGGGCGGCAAAACAGTCAGAGACACCGATTTGTCAAGAGGCCAAGGGGCGGAAACGGCCGGGTCTGTGATCGCGGCGGAATGTTCTCGGTGTGAAGTGCTAGTCGCGAGAGGAGCATGCTGGGCGACAGTTGTCGCGGCAGCTGGCACTTCTGCAGAGCCCGTGCCGCCCTCTGAGGGTACAGCAAAACACCGAAGCGAGAGGGGTGTCGGCGGTAGGTGACCTTCCTCCACGGCCAGAACCGCGATCGGCGGTGGCGATGGAAGCAGGTACACGAGCGACGAATCTCACCGAGGCAGTAAAAAGTTCGTCGATCCTCACACGTGGCCCGTGTGAGTGAAAATCGCGAAAACCCGAAGAGGTGAAAGGTAGCCTATCCGACATAGCACACTATCGACTCCGGGCACCATCTCCCCCAAGCCGACACCGGGTGTTGGTGAAGAACGGGTGACGAAACTGCATGCTCGGATGAGGAAAACGTCGCCGTCATCGGCAGGGGTGAGGCTGTTAAGTCCACTGCAGTCACGTTTCTTGGCGGGCTCTGGGCAAGCCGGACAGAACGCCAGCATGTCTGGTAGCGCTGCCCTTACGGTACTCGAGTGCATAGTCAAACGCGGGGAGAACCTCCAGCCATCGCTTGACGCGCGCGTGATGGTCCCCTACTCTGACGAAGCTCTCGAGCGCCTCGCGATCCGAAAAGATGCCGAACTCCGTACCCCAAAAAGGCAGCCACCGCGGAGCCGTTTGTTGGCCCAGACTGTGCTTCCAGCTTCCAAGTTCAGATGGATCCAGTGTTTCTCGGAACCAAGGGTAACGCGCGGCTGATAAACACAATGGTGCCGCACTAAGCCATCCGGCTGCTCCTGCTCAAGCGCAGTGCCAAACCCGCCATAGAAGTCAAATTTCGCGTGCGAAGAATGGACGCAACCGCTTGCAGGTGCGACAGCAAGCGCAACGCAGACGCGCAGGAACGAAGCGTGATGGTTCGGATTCACAAAGCGCTCGATCGGGGCGGGCGAGGGTGAGGCCGCGGCTTCCGCAGATACTGGGCGCGAACCCGCAAGCGTCTGAGACCTGGAGACGCATGCCCCGGTAGCCTGCATGCAGGTGCGCCATGATTCTTCTGAGGGTGTTTGTTCGCTTGAGGAGCTCTACGAGGGTATACCTCACCAAAAAAAAAACTGATTTGTCTGGAGGAAAATCAAAGTGCTACCCGATGACAAGTCCCACGGCCCAGACACGTGCTACGATAGAGGTGCACCCATGTTCTTTTCTGAGCTTCTCACTTAAGGAGCGTCATACCTCACACAAAAAAACAATGGTTTTCGAGGAAAATAAAAGTGCTGCCGGATGAGAAATATCCTGATCGAAGTATACTCTGAAACATTATCCGTCACAAAAAATGAAAGTCCGACGAATTTGGGTTAAGGAGCCCGATCGTTCAGAAAACGATTCAGCCAAAAAGGGCTACCGGATGACAAATCCCACGGCCCAAGGTATAAAAAAGCAACATTCTGCAAGAAAAATAAAACGAGATTCCGACGATTAGGGGTTGAGGAGCCCCGCGTCATCCAGAAAACGTTTCAGCCAAAAAAAGGTATACCTCTACCTCTATCGTAGCACGCGTCTGGAGTGCCGCAGGTGGACCGGAGGAAGGGCCGTTGACTCGGCTTGTCGTGCTGTAAAGCGTTCAGCGGAGCGCGCGTGAGTGGGGCGTGGGCGACTCCGACAGGAGACCGCCAGGTCCCGAGTAGGTCTGTAACTCCAACGAGAGGGGAGACCTTCTGTGTCCTGAGGTGACGAAGTTTGCCTCGGCTGAGAGTAAGTCCGGCTGGGCCACCGTGTCGACTGTTTGATGCCCTGTGAGGGCCGATTGTGATGTTAAACGAAGCGCTATCGGGAGCTCGTTGTGGTACCCCCGACGAGGCAGGGGCCGTGCTCTGAAAGCGCGGGGGTCGACACCAGATGCGACGGCCGCCAAAACGTCGGGGCTGTGATCAGCTGGTGCGTCACACACATTGGTCGGAACCTCCCGCGGAGGGTCTGGGCAAGCGTGGGCCGGAGACCAAGGGCTAGGCGGCGCGGTATTCTCTTGAACTCCGTCGGATGAGGGTGCAGAATTGAGGGGAGGAGACGGGGTGTGCCAACCCGGTCTCACTTGGGCGAATGGCGTCGCGATTGGCGAAAAGAGCTTTCCCAGAGATTTTCTTTCCCTCGCCACCGAGAGGGAGTGTAGGCCTCGGGGTCGTCCACCCGGAGATCGATGCCCCACACGGGGTCAAAATGGCTGGATCTTCCTCGCGAAGAAAATGACACTGGCCCCGAGGGTTACCCTGCCGTTTGCATTTCACGGCTCGTCGATGTGGATCGAGAGTTTCGTGCATCGAACCACCCGCTTGAGCAAGCCTTCCTGCTGGAACCAAGCGACGCAATTACCGCCGGACACGGCCTCTGCCCAGCAAGCCACACCGCTGACAAGACCCAAGGCTGGCCTCTGTGATGCGAGCCCCTGCCTTTGTCTCTGCGTCTCCATGCCCAGCCGTGCGAGTTCTGCCTCCCGCGCCGCTTCGCACTGCCGAGTATAACTCACGCCTGCGTCCTCCACTGCATAGTTCGAGTTATAGTTGACCCGGAGGGCGTTCTCTGCTGCGAGGGCCTCCCTCTGGAGATAGACCAAGATGGGCTCCCTGACTCTGCTCAGCCCTTGGCGACTTTTTTTTTCCTGGGCCCCGGCAGGAGACCTGCCGTGTGCTCTTGAGCCCCGCTCCGCTACAGCAGCTGGAGTTCGGCCGTGCGGTATTCAGCTCCACTCCGCTACAGCAACCACTTCTGCCCCCGGGCACTCCGCCGTGTCGGCGCTGCAATCCACGAGGCCGTTGCTGCCTCGGCGGCTCGTGCTACAGAGAGCAAAAACTGCCGTTTGTGAACTTTTTCCCGCGCCTCGTTTAGAAGATGGCACACTGGAATTCAGTATACGCCATGTTGCCCTGCCGACGACGCCACGTGTGATACGATCAGGGTAAGGACACAGAGCGTCCCTTGCCAGGTTTGTCTATCGAATACCTGGTAGGTACGCGTTGGTACACACGTGTGTTGTTTGCTTAGCGATAGAAGAAAAGCAGCTTTCTTCCTGTTTGTACGATGAAAGACTGAGCGGCTGAAGGTTCAGGGTGGCTGCCCCGCCCTGGAAACAAATGGTTTCCATCTAAGGTACGCCTTCCAAGTAATACCTATACGATTCCAATACGTGTTACCAGGTAATTGCCGGCCTTTCCGCATCATTCCAGCAGCACCACAACAGCATCTACCTATCTCTACTATAAAAGTGTAGACTCAATTGTCATCCAGATAAAACCTTTGCCGTTCAACCGTAGGGTGTGATCGATGGTGTTGAACCAAAGATGGTTTTCATGTCCCGCTTCGCATGTTGTTCGTTTAGTGTCGCCCTCTTATGTCTCCGAAAGGATTTCTGGGGACACGATAAGGGTGGGATCCTCTTGCAAACATCTCCCTGCTTGCCTCTCACGCCATACGCGGAGGCTGGTGCTGCAGCGCGAATCGCGCCGGGGTCAACAACGCGGTGTGTAAGCGACTGTCGTGGTCAGTTCAACACGGAGGGTCCATCGTTAGAACAGGCGTCAAGCTGAACGAAGCTCCCTGACAGAACGACGGAGGCTGAAGGATGGGTTCCCCGACATCAGAACGCCATCGTGCCCGTGGAAATCCAAACGCAGCGGCCAAGAATAAAGACGCGTGCTGCGATAGAGGTAGCACCTTTTGGCTGAAACATTGTCTGAATGACGGAGCTCCCTTAACCCAAATTCGTCGGACTTGCGTTCTGTCGTTGTAAGGGTTTTCGTTGTACAACCAGGCTTTTCGGTATACAACCAGCAGGCCATTGTGATTTTTCATCCGGGGTTTAATTTTTATTTCCCCTCCAAAACCAGTTGTTGAGTGATGTATAGAGCTCTTTCAAGTGACCATCCTCAGACAAAAGACATGGGGCACCTCTAACGCAGCTTGCGTCTAAAGGTCTGCCGAAGTGGGTATCGTCTGTTGTTTTGGTATTTTCGAAAAAAAACACACTCTTAAATATAAAGGTCCATGTTCATGCCTAATGTCCCCTGTCAAGAAATGTATCCATTTATTTGGTGTCACGTGTGCACCCGTCTGTGCATGCGTATCGCCCGCTGCGCGCTTGGTTCATCGTTAATCAACGCGTTGCTCCGTCCAACAGCTGGGAATCTGGGGATGTGATGGCCATTTATCTGGTCATTCGTGAGCTATGGAGGAGCTCATCTGGCCGGGGCTTCAATCTTCAAACTCATCAAGTCACCAGCAGCTGTGAGAGATCCGCCTCGGGAGTTCACCGACGAAGGACGCATCTCGCGATAGGGGTTGCAATTCCTGGTCCCCTATTTTTCTGACCGGTTGAGCTTCTTAAGTGAGTAACTGGTACCGGTTAGACTGACAATTGTTGCTCGTATATGTGTTTTAAGATTACTGGTATGTGTAGGTCCTGTAAATATTGGTCGGGCTGCACGAGCAACCTTACTCAAAATCATGATCCGGGTGAGACATATTGAGCTCCCTTCCATGTAACAGCCGATTTTCCTAAATTGAGAATTGCCTTTCCGATGAGAATGAAAATCGAAAATATTGGTTTTTGAATTGCAAGAGATGTACTTCCCTTACAGTCATGTTTTTCACTTTAAACTATTGCCAGTTGGGACACCCGTCGATGACATAAAAAAATAACGAAATCGGCATCGGCAGTCTCAAGATATCGAGGACCCCAGAAAATCTGTATTTATGGGCGAGGGACCTCGCTCATAAATGCAAATTCCCTTGAATCCTTGATTTTTCGAGCCTGTCCAGCCCGATTTTAAAAAACAAATCGTGGATCGATACCTACCATCGAGGAACATATTTTCTAGGTCAAATTTTGATCGTGAGCGAAATACAACCCTTAAACAATAACAAAGTACTAAAATCGATTTTCATTCTCATCGGAAAGGCAATTCTCAATAAGGAAAATCGGCTGTTGTGTAAAAAGCTCCAAACATATGCCGCCACCCCTATAAGGTGGCATTCCTCGAGGACGCTGCTGAAATGCTGGTCCGTCCCATTGGTTTCATTCCGAGGATCTACTACTGTAGTCTGCTGGCTCCAACGTCCCGTTTATTGGGAGGGATGCTGATCGACCACGGTTCAGGCACATGGCCGATCTCTGGTAGCATACACCAGCCGCCACAGGCCAATCGGCATCAACAGGTTATGAGCCTCGTTACGTGCACAAGTGCCACTCGACAGCCTCGGGCATCACACGACTAGTCAAAAGACACGCGCCTGCCGGTGCTACGTCCATCGAGACTGCTGTTCGGCGTTCAACGTTAGACGCACTTCTGCCGGAGCTGCGCCCGTCGAGACCGTGGCTCGCCGTTCCACGTTGGTGAAAGCAGCGTGATTGAACGAGTACGCGAGTTCTAGGATCAATCCTTTGTCGTTCTCCCTCGACGGAGCCAGCTACGATAACGTGTGAGCGGACGAGTACGAGTGCCTCTCATCGGTGCCAGCTACAAGAACGCGAGTTAACGAGTATACGAGGTACTGCGACTTAGTCAGGTTTATGAACAGGATGTTAGCCTAAATTAGTAATACTGTATACGCTGCTGTAACTAAACACTAGACGTGGGCGGTCCCGTCATATATTTATACCTGTGCAACCCCCTTTGCTCGAGCTCAACACAGATAGATAGATGTCTCACCGTTGTTAGCGAGAGTGTGCTAAACAACGGTTCCAGATAATGAAAGAGGGAAAATAATAATGGTGTGGATGGGGGTAGATTAAATGTATTAATTTAACTACCTTGAGCTACGTAGTGGGGATTAATTAATTTGGCGAAAGAGGGAGAAGAATGTACTAGACACCAGGTGCTGTAGTACGTATATATACCTGTATTACTTGAGGTATATACGAAAAGAAAAAGAAAACAAGAAAACAAGAAATAAATCTTCACGAAAATAAACCGTCCTTTTTCCCCGTCGACATGCTGCTGAGAGCGTTTAGCGTGGTGGGTAGGTACGATTCGACGCGGCGAGTAGACTGGGTAGGGAAGAAAGGGGTTAAGCCTTGCCGCGATGAGAAAGCGAGGCGAGTATAATGGGTGGGGCTTCTACATGCATGACCTCGGGTCTGAGTTTTGATTTTATGGAGGTGGATAAAAAATGTGCATACATTATGTGTGTACTGTACTTCGACGTATACTGATCTCCACGTGTTAGAGAGACTTGGGTAAAATGGGCACGTCCTTCTAAATCCTTCTACGTATACGGCCGCATTTGACTCTCCGTCACTCTACTTGTACATTATAACTTGAAAAACTACGTGATCATCAACAACATGATACTCTTACGTCTGTACCATTGATGGTGACGCGATATATGTGCAGTTAGTTATTGTTGTGAAATGATCGGTACGTTCGTATCTAAAATATATACTACCACCGTCGTCATCATCGAGTGCACTATTGGTTCAGTGGTAGAATGCGTGATTGCCATTCACGCGACCCGAGTTCGATTCTCGGATATTGCATACTTTTTGTTTTTGTTTTGCCAACATTTATTTATGGCAAACAGTACGTACACATTCCTTGGTGGTGCTCATCTCCGTCGTCATCATCGAGTGCACTATTGGTTCAGTGGTAGAATGCGTGATTGCCATTCACGCGACCCGAGTTCGATTCNGCTCCTTAAGTGAGGAGCTCAGAAAAAACATGGTGCACCTCTATCGTAGCAGGCGTCAGGGTGCAGAATCGAGGGGAGGAGACGGGGTGTGCCAACCCGGTCTCACTTGGGCGAATGGCGTCGCGATTGGCGAAAAGAGCTTTGCCAGAGCTTTTCTTTCCCTCGCCACCGAGAGGGAGTGTGGGCCTCGGGGTCGTCCACTCGGAGACCGATGCCCCACACGGGGTCAAAATGGCTGGATCTTCCTCGGGAAGAGAATGACACTGGGGCCGGGGGTTCCCCTGCCGTTTTCATTTCACGGCTCGTCGATGTGGATCGAGAGTTTCGTGCATCAGACCACCCGCTTGAGCAAGCCTTCCTGCTGGAACCAAGGGACGCAATTACCGCCGGACACGACCTCTGCCCAGCAAGCCACACCGCTGACAAGACCAAGGCTGGCCTCCGTGATGCGATCCAAGGCCTTTTTCTCTGCGTCTCCACGCCCAGCCGTGCGAGTTCTACCTCTCGCGCCGCTTCCCACTGCCGAGTATAACTCACACCTGCGTCCTCCACTGCATGGTTCGAGTTATAGTTGACCCGGAGGGCGTTCTCTGCTGGGAGGGCCTCCCTCTGGAGATAGACCAAGATGGGCTCCCTGACTCTGCTCAGCCCTTGGCGAATTTTGTTTTCCTGGGCCCCGGCAGGAGACCTGCCGTGTGCTCTTGAGCCCCGCTCCGCTACAGCAGCCACTTCTGCCCCCGGGCACTCCGCCGTGTCGGCGCTGCAATCCACGAGGCCGCTGCTGCCTTGGCGGCTCGTGCTACAGAGAGCAAACACTGCCGTTCGTGAACTTTTTCCCGCGCCTCGTTTAGAAGATGGCACACTGGAATTCAGTATACGCCATGTTGCCCTGCCGACGACGCCACGTGTGATAAGATCAGGGTAAGGACACAGAGCGTCCCTTGCCAGGTTTGCCTATCGAATACCTGGTAGGTACGCATTGGTACACACGTGTGTTGTTTGCTTAGCGATAGAAGAAGAGCAGCTTTCTTCCTGTTTGTACGATAAAAGACTGAGCGGTTGAAGGCTCAGGGTGGCTGCCTCGCCCTGGAAACAAATGGTTTCTATCTAAGGTACGTCTTCCAAGTAATACCTATACGATTCCAATACGTGTTACCAGGTAATTGCCGACCTTTCCGCATCATTCCAGCAGCACCACAACAGCATCTACCTATCTCTACTATAAAAGTGTAGACTCAATTGTCATCCAGATAAAACCTGTGCCGTTCAACCGTAGGGTGTGCTCGATGGTGTTGAACCGAAGATGGTCTTCATGTCCCGCTTCGCATGTTGTTCGTTTAGTGTCGCCCTCTTATGTCTCCGAAAGGATTTCTGGGGACACGATAAGAGTGGGATCCTCTTGCAAAACTCTCCCTGCTTGCCTCTCACGCCATACGCAGGGGCTGGTGCTGCAACGCGAATCGCGCCGGGGTCAACAACGCGGTGTGTAAGCGACTGTCGTGGTCGGTTCAACACGGAAGGTCCATCGTTAGAACAGGCGTCAAGCTGAACGAAGCTCCCTGACAGAACGACGGAGGCTGAAGGATGGGCTCCCCGACATCAGAACACCATCATGCCCGTGGAGATCCGAACGCAGCGGCCAAGAATAAAGACGCGTGCTGCGATAGAGGTAGCACCTTTTGGCTGAAACATTGTCTGAATGACGGGGCTCCTCTAACCCAAATTCGTCGGACTTGCGTTCTGTCGTTGTAAGGGTTTTCGTTGTACAACCAGGCTTTTCGGTATACAACCAGCAGGCCATTGTGATTTTTCATCCGGGGTTTCATTTTTATTTCCCCTCCAAAACCAGTTGTTGAGTGATGTATAGAGCTCTTTCAAGTGACCATCCTCAGACAAAAAACATGGGGCACCTCTAACGCAGCTTGCGTCTAAAGGTCTGCCGAAGTGGGTATCGTCTGTTGTTTTTGTATTTTCGAAAAAAACACACTCTTAAATATAAAGGTCCATGTTCATACCTAATGTCCCCTGTCAAGCAATGCATCCATTTATTTGGTGTCACGTGTGCACCCGTCTGTGCATGCGTATCGCCCGCTGCTCGCTTGGTTCATCGTTAATCAACTCGTTGCTTCGTCCAACAGCTGGGAATCTGGGGGTGTGATGGCCATCTATCTGGTCATTCGTGAGCTATGGAGGAGCTCATCTGGCCGGGGCTTCAATCTTCAAACTCATCAAGTCACCAGCAACTGTGAGAGATCCGCCTCGGGAGTTCACCGAGAAAGGGCGCATCCCGCGGCAGGGGCTGAAATTATGGTCCCCTATTTTTCTGACCGGTTGAGCTTCTTAAGTGAGGAGCTGGTACCGGTTAGACTGACAATTGTTGCTCGTATATGTGTTTTAAGAATACTGGTATATGTAGGTCCTATAAATGTTGGTCGGGCTGCACGAGCAACCTTACTCAAAGTCATGATCCGGGTGAGACATATTGAGCTCCCTTCCATGTTACAGCCGATTTCCCTAAATTGAGAATTGCCTTTCCGATGAGAATGAAAATCGAAAGTATTGGTTTTTGAATTGTAAGAGATGTACTTCCCTTGCAGTCATTTTGTTTCACTTTAAACTATTGTCAGTTGTGACACCCGTCGATGACATTAAAAAAAAAACGAAAACGACATCGACAGTCTCAAGATATCGAGGATCCCAGAAAATATGTATTAATGGGCGAGGGACCTCGCTCATAAATGCAAATTCTCTTAAATCCTTGATTTTTCGAGCCTGTCGAGGCCGATTTAAAAAACAAATCGTGGATCGATACCTACCATCGAGGAACATATTTTCTAGGTCAAATTTTGATCGTGAACGAAATACAACCCTTAAACAATAACAAAGTACTAAAATCGATTTTCATTCTCATCGGAAAGGCAATTCTCAAGTAGGAAAATCGACTGTTATGTGAAGAGCTCCGAAAATATGCCGCCACCTCGATAAGGTGGCATTCCTCGAGAACGCTGCTGAAATGCTGGTCCGTCCCATTGGTTTCATTCCGAGGATGTACTACTGTAGTTTGTTGTCGCCCGCTGGCTCCAACGTCCCGTTTATTGGGAGGGATGCTGATCGACCGCGGTTCAGGCACATGGCCGATCTCTGGTAGCATACACCAGCCGCCACAGGCCAATCGACATCAACAGGTTATGAGCCTCGTTACGTGCACAAGTGACACTCGACAGCCTCGGGCATCACACGACGAGTCAAAAGACACACGTCTGCCGGTGCTACGTCCATCGAGACTGCTGTTCGTCGTTCAACGTTAGACACACTTCTGCCGGAGCTGCGCCCGTCGAGACTGTGGCTCGCCGTTCCACGTCGACGAAACCAGCGTGATTGAACGAGTACGCGAGTTCTAGGATCAAGCCTTTGTCGTTCACCCTCGACGGAGCCAGCTACGAGAACGTGTGAGCGGACGAGTACGAGCTATTACGACGCACGAGTGCCTCTCATCGGCGCCAGCTACAAGAACGCGGGTGAACGAGTATACGAGGTACTACGACTTAGTTAGGTTTACGAACAGGATGTTAGCCTAAAATAGTAATACTGCTGTATGCGCTGCGGTTACTAAACACTACAGACGTGGGTGTGGGTCCCGTCATATGTATACCTGTGCAACCCCCTTTGCTCGAGCTTAACACAGATAGATAGATGTATAACCGTTGTTAGCGAGAGTGTGCTAAACCAACGGTTCCAAATAATGAAAGAGGGAAAATAATACTACAGTAGTGTGGATGGGGGTAGGTTAAATTAATTAATTTAACTACAGTACTTTTGAGCTACGTAGTGGGGATTAATTAATTTGGCGAAAGAGGGAGAAGAATATACTACACACCAGGTGCTGTAGTACGTATATATACCTGTATTACAGCAGTACCTGGTGTTAGTGTCGGGTTGAGGTATACCAGGTATACCAGGTATCAAAAAAAGAAGAAAAAAAACAAAAGAAGAAATAAATCTTCACAAAAGTAAACACTCTTTTTTCCCCGTCGACATGCTGCTGAGAGCGTTTACTCGTAGCGTGGGTAGGTACGATTCGACGCGGCGAGTCGACTGGGTAGGGAAGAAAGGGCTTAAGCCTTGCCGCGATGAAAAAGCGAGGCGAGTATAATGGGTGGGGCTTCTACATGCATGACCTCGGGTCTGAGTTTTGATTTTATGGAGGTGGATAAAAAATGTACATACATTATGTGTGTACTGTACTTCGACGTATTATACTGGTCTCCACGTGTTAGTTAGAGAGACTTGGGTAAAATGGGCACGTCCTTCTATCTCCTTCTACGTATACGGCCGCACTTGACTCTCCATCACTCTACGCTCGTACTTGTACCTTATAACTTGAAAAACTACGTGATCATCAACAACATGATGCTCGTACGTCTGTACCATTGATGGTGACGCGATATATGTGCAGTTAGTTATTGTTGTGAAATGATCGGTACGTTCGTATGTAAAATATATAATACCGCCGACGTCAACATCGAATGCACTATTGGTTCAGTGGTAGAATGCGTGATTGCCATTCACGCGACCCGAGTTCGATTCTCGGATATTGCATACTTTTTGTTTTTGTTTTGCCAACATTTATTTATGGCAAACAGTACGTACACATTCCTTGATGGTGCTCAGCTCCAACGTCATCATCGCGTGCACTATTGGTTCAGTGGTAGAATGCGTGATTGCCATTCACGCGACCCGAGTTCGATTCTCGGATATTGCATCCTTTTGTTTTTGTTTTGCCAACATTTATTTATGGCAAACAGTACGTGCACATTCATTCATGGTGCTCAGCTCCAACGTCATCATCGCGTGCACTATTGGTTCAGTGGTAGAATGCGTGATTGCCATTCACGCGACCCGAGTTCGATTCTCGGATATTGCATACTTTTTTTTTTGTTTTGCCAACATTTATTTATGGCAAACAGTACGTGCACATTCATTCATGGTGCTCAGCTCCAACGTCATCATCGCGTGCACTATTGGTTCAGTGGTAGAATGCGTGATTGCCATTCACGCGACCCGAGTTCGATTCTCGGATATTGCATACTTTTTGTTTTTGTTTTGCCAACATTTATTTATGGCAAACAGTACGTGCACATTCATTCATGGTGCTCAGCTCCAACGTCATCATCGCGTGCACTATTGGTTCAGTGGTAGAATGCGTGATTGCCATTCACGCGACCCGAGTTCGATTCTCGGATATTGCATACTTTTTGTTTTTGTTTTGCCAACATTTATTTATGGCAAACAGTACGTGCACATTCATTCATGGTGCTCAGCTCCAACGTCATCATCGAATGCACTATTGGTTCAGTGGTAGAATGCGTGATTGCCATTCACGCGACCCGAGTTCGATTCTCGGATATTGCATACTTTTTGTTTTTGTTTTGCCAACATTTATTTATGGCAAACAGTACGTACACATTCCTTGGTGGTGCTCATCTCCGTCGTCATCATCGAGTGCACTATTGGTTCAGTGGTAGAATGCGTGATTGCCATTCACGCGACCCGAGTTCGATTCTCGGATATTGCATCCTTTTGTTTTTGTTTTGCCAACATTTATTTATGGCAAACAGTACGTACAAAATCCTTCGTGGTGCTCTGTTCCATCGTCATCGCGGAGTGCACTATTGGTTCAGTGGTAGAATGCGTGATTGCCATTCACGCGACCCGAGTTCGATTCTCGGATATTGCATACTTTTTGTTTTTGTTTTTGCCTACATTTATGGCAAACAGTACACCTTCCTTCCTGCTGCTCAGCTCCTACGAAAGATATCTACCCCTCCCCTCCTCGTTGGTCCAAAACGAAAGAATTCGGGCATTGGGCCACATACAGCAGATAAACCAAACGCTAATTAACCAAAAGGGACTTAGCCGTCTCACACTGGGGAACATATACTTCGGTATATAGTATTCAGGAACAAATAAGCTTACTTGTCAGGGGCGTCCGGAAAAAAAGATAAAACGATACATATTGTTGGTAGAAACGATACACTAACCAACAATTAATTATTAATTTGGTCCTATTTACTAGTTTTTACTATCGTCCCCCGTAATACTACAGTATGTACGTAAATAATGTTTTTTCTCCGTGCGCCCCTGTGCCCTATGCCCTATGCCCTACCATGGTACAGCAGTATGTTATACTGAAGTATGATGATATCTACATGATTACAACGATGATGGCTTCATTGATTGGTACCTGGTAGGGGATATCACCCGGCATGTGGTTACAGAAAGTCTAAAATGTCACCACATGAACGTCATCATCGCGTGCACTATTGGTTCAGTGGTAGAATGCGTGATTGCCATTCACGCGACCCGAGTTCGATTCTCGGATATTGCATACTTTTTTGTTTTTGTGTTTGCCAACATTTATGGCAAACAGTACACTTTCCTTCCTGCTGCTCAGCTCTTACGAAAGATATCTACCCTTCCCCTCCTCGTTGGTCCAAAACGAAAGAATTGGGGCATTGGGGCACATACAGCAGATAAACCAAGCGCTAATTAACTAAGAGGGACTTAGCCGTCTCACACTTTTTCTTTTCTTTTGTCCATCCCATTTATCATCTTCGCACTTCGTCTTTCTCCCTCCCTATTAATAGTCGTAACTCAGATCCGGGGTCACAAAGTAGGCTCCTCTCCCTCCCCCACTACGGTTCTTGCTTTGCATTTTTATCGCGAGAAGATTGCAGCACTTTCTTCCCTCGTCAACTCTCGTCGAATTTTGCTTACCCACGCTATAATATGCGCTCTCGGCAGTCGGTGTCATTTGAGAATAAAAACCTCCATGGGGGGAATCGAACCCTCGACATCCGGCCCAAAAAGTTTCGTGGCTACCAGTTAGACATCATCGTTGGTCGGCGTCGAGGCGTCCAAGTAGGATGGGGCACGGGGCCTTTGGTATCGGCGCAGCGGGAACTGTCGCGGTCACAAGGCCAGATCTTCCTTGCCCCCGGCGACACCCTGTGAACGCGCGTGCATGGACAACAGAGCCAGCCCCACTCAGCAAGATAGCAGTCTACTGCTGTTCTGTGACAGCGGACCAAAAGAAAGGCTACGATATATATACGTACGTTGTATAGACTACTCGAGAGAAAAAACAAAACAAAACAGAACAATACAAAAAGAACAACCTACTTGGCAGCGTTTTTTAAACGAGTAGCTCTCGTGCTTTGCTGTGATTTTATCCAGCTTCAAAAGCTGGGTTTATCAGTCGGACGCAAGACCGCGGGCAGAACGAGAGAGCGACTGCTTTGAACATGCAGTGCTGCTGCGCGTTGGCGAAGCTGATAGCTAATACAAAGCTAGCAATGTTCTTAAGCTGCTGATCTGATTTTGTGAGGTAAAACTATCTTGTAAGGAAATAGGCAATCCAATAAGGCCAGGACACAGGGATGTCGACGCAAGCCAGAGGCACGCTTCTTCTTGGTAAATTTGTTCTTGTTGCTTACCTCATGGAGAGCTCGATTGCGCACGAGAACAGAGTGCGATGGGAGGGACCAGTTCAGAACGAGACTGTCCCCTGAAGCGTGTATCTTCATACATGTACTACAGTATCTACGGAGACGTTTTGAAGCGTTACGGGGCACCCCCAAAGAGGTATGTACTGGTCGACGAGGATGTCGGCGGTGCCGGCGGCGGTGAACTGGGCTGCCGCCACCGCGTACATGTCGGCTCGGCGGCTGAAACGGTCGGTGAAGAGAAGGATGTAGGAGTTGCCGCGTGGTGTTAGGGGCAGCGGGCCGAAGTAGTCGACGCTAACGGTGATGCCCGGGCCGTTGGGTAAGGGCAAGGAAAGGGTAGGCCAGCGAATGGTTTGGCGCGAAGTCTTGCGCACCTGGCACTTGAGGCAGCGGCGGATCCACCAGCGGGCGGAAATGTCCATTCCAATCCACCAGAAGAAGCGCGCGATCATACTAACCGTGCGTGAAACTCCCAAGTGGCAGGAGGTGGTGGCGTGGCAGGTGTGTAATACCCAAGGGCGCATCAACATCGGAACGTAAATGCGCGGGGGTGGGGTGGTGGAAGAAGTGGCGCTGGTTCCGGGGTCGGGGGGCTTAGGGGCTCGTCGGACCAAGATGACGGTGTCTTCGTCTGTACGGTGGAGTTGGCTTTTTGCGGCGAGGGAAAGCACGTCTGAGAGGTGCGGGCGCTTAGACGATGGAAATAAATCCAGGAAGTCGGTCGGCGGGGGAGCAGGGGAGTCCAAGGAAAGGTAGTGGAGTGTAGCGGAGCAGAGGGGCTCAGCCCGTTGTTCACGCGCCCAGTCCGAGTGCGTGAAGTGCTCGACGCAGGAAAGAAGGTGG
>MEHQ01001160.1:0-167369 GCA_008828725.1 Saccharina japonica
TGGAGATGTATTTCGAAAACACAATTTCTCACGGCCGGTGCAGCTTCTTTGCCAATGTGAGTTTTGTGTAGGCCGTCTAGAATGTGCCTGTGAATTGCTGTTTTTGTGCGGTTGGTAGCGCGTCAGTTATCTCAGATTTGTTTTCGACACGCATAAACAGCTAGCTTTCACCGATGATGGATATTTGAAGCTCGGCGTCCTATACACTTTCAATTTTTCTTCTTATTATCTACCAGGTACCAGGTATCCGGGCACTCAGATTGATGACGTGTTCGTTTTGTGTGTGCGCATAATACCACCTCTAGTGTTACGTTCGCTCGCGCCTTCGCTCGGTTTTCTGCGGCGTTGTTCTCGGTCGGAAATCACGATCGCCCGCTCGGTACTTTGCTGGCGGCCTTGGGCTGCTTCGTCTGCCGCGCCGTCGCCCGCTGTTGTACCGTATACAATATACACTTTCGCTCTACGTATAATTATCTGCGTGTACATTAGACAAGGTGTTGCTTTTCAAAAGGAACTTCACGATGATGCACAAGCGCAAAAACAATCTGTGCACCCAGCTGAGTGGAAATTATTGTACACCCAAGTTTTATATGGGTTTTAATGTTTATTCCTAGTGCATCAAGAACCACGATCCCACGACCGATATGTGGGATGACGGTGTGACGGTTCGCGTTTCGAGCTCTCGATTTACGGTTCGCGCTTCACGCCCAGGGTCCCCGGCGCCCCCTGCGGAGGGTTCAATATATTTCTGCACCTTGTGGGCGAAAGCAGGGTGCCAACTGGGATCACATCCGGGTGGGATCAGTACTTGGTGGAAGCACGCGGTGAAACACCCTGCCCCCTCTTCGCACCCTGCTCCCACCCGAACCAGATCCCACTCGGGTCTGATTCAATTTGGCACCCTGCTCCCACCCACAAGGTGCAGAAATGTAATCAGCCATCGGTAGGAGCCGCCGGAGAACGTAAGCGCCAAGCGCGAATCGTGAACCGGCATACCACGTATCGGTCGTAGGATTAGGGTACTGGGTGCACTACGAGTATACTGTAAATCCTACTAGGTACCCGATATATAATAACAATCTGGGGGTACCATAATTTCCACCTAGCTGGATGCACGGATATTTTTCGCACAAACGCACGCTAACCTGCCGAAGGAAATTGTGTACCCCGGTGTATTGACTCGTGTGATCTTGCGTAGCGGGATGTTTGAAATCTCACTTCAGTCTCCAATATACTGGTAGACTGAACCGTATGCATGTACCCTCCAAAGTTAACGTTGTGTGTACATATATCTTTCCTACTCGCCTGTGCCCCGCCTTTTTGTCCCCGTCCATTAAAACTATATTATCTTCGAATGCTGCCGCAGACGGGGAGGACGAAGGTGGCAACAAGAGTGTACTGGACCCCCTGTCCTATAGAGCGTGGCGCTTGACATCTAGAGTGTGTGTGCATCCTTTTTCTTTAGTAGCTCATCACCATGATCATGCCCGTTTTATCGCGTTGCATGTTACATGTGACGCCTGGTGTGTATGTTATATTTGTATATATAATGCATATTTTAAACCGTCTACCGGTGTAGTGTATCTTTACGCACACCCGTGCGGAACGCTGTACTAGCTGGTATAATACTATCTTATGATAAACCTTGTTTTTATTTGAAGTGCTATATATTAGTATATATGTACCATGTTTTAGTTCATCCTTTAAAGTGCCATTATGTTCGTCTCAACATATTCCTTTCGCGTGTCTTTCCCTCTCATATTTTCCCTCGTATATGTTCAGGTGACGGAGCGCACGGCGTCAACAGAAATGACAACAAGGGGTTTCTGCAGGCTGACTACGAGAGCGTCGCGCCCGAAACGAATATAAATAGGAACATAGCGAGAACCTGTCCGCGGGTTTATTCGGTTGCAGATAATTAAAGAGACGGGGTGAATAATACCACGATCTGCTGCGTTGTGGGTAGTTTTCACCATTGACAGGCCCCCCCCGCTCGCGCAATCGGGTTTCCAAGGGTTCCACGAGTAGGGGAGTTGGGAATAGGCATTTGCGGCATGTCCCATTATGGTGTCGGTCCCCCCGGGCGGTTGTAATTTGTGTGCGCACAAATACGAGCGGATGTAAGCGACGGTTAATAAGGGTATAGATTCAGATACCTTGCAAAACATCGTGCACATGGAGTATGAAGAATTTGCAGCGTGTTTGACATTTGCAACGTGTGTGTACACATTCTGCCAACACTGTCGAGGTACTAAACAATGGCAGTATTTTTTCCCTTACAAGCCGGGCAAGGTAACCGCCCTGGTAAGCTGAAAAGTGTGTGAATGCCCTTCTGTACGGTATATTGAGGTGTATCAATGACACTGACAGGTTGCTGGACCCCCGACACTGGCAGAATGTCTCTCAATGAAAGTTCGGACGCCCTGCCGTCCTTCAAGGGTGTCACACGCTGTTCAAAGCTATGTTTTTTTTTTCGTTTTTAGGAGAGCATCAGGCACTCTGTCGGCAGTGCGGTGTTTGAGAAACAGTATGACACTGTACACCATATTTGAGATGTTAAACCCTGTACATCATTTGATAAAATCGGCACACTCTACACTTTGCCAGATAAAGGCAGGGTGTTACACGCTGTACACTTTTGTTTATATTTTTCAGAACATGGAACACCCTGTCGGAATTTTGGCAGGGTGATAACCCCTGTACAGCATCCGACACCCTGCCAGAAACCTGACAGGGTGTCAAACCCTGTACAGGGTGACCACACCCTGTCAGATTTTTGGCAGGGTGTCTCACCTTGTACAATGTTATTTCCCGTCAAAAACACTGGCAGGGTGTCTACATCGAATATTGGCAGGGTGTCCACGTCAAACCCTGTACAGCATCCGACACCCTGCCAGAAACCTAACAGGGTGTCAAACCCTGTACAGGGTGACCACACCCTGTGAGATTTTTGGCAGGGTGTCTCACCTTGTACAATGTTATTTCCCGCTAAAAACACTGGCAGGGTGTCAGGGTCAAATATTGGCAGGGTGTCCACGTCAAACACTGTACAGCCTCCGACACCCTGCCAGAAACCTAACAGGGTGTCAAACCCTGTACAGCATTGGGACACCCTGTGAGATTTTCGGCAGGGTGTCTCACCTTGTACAATGTTATTTCCCGCCAAAAACACTGGCAGGGTGTCAGGGTTAAATGCTGGCAGGGTGTCAGGGTCAAATGCTGGCAGGGTGTCTACGTCAAATGCTGGCAGGGTACCCAAGATGGCCACGTGTGAATGCTTGCCCTCCCTTGCATATCCAAGAGCCCCAATACCTCCTAGAGACTATAACGAACAAGCTATACGTTGGTCGGTCGAAAGTCCGAGCATTAGAACTGGAGCTATGCCGTTTTCAGTAAGAAGTATTGATAAAGTGTTATTATACCAGAAATAGTATATCTGCGGTAAACAAAACGAAAAATATGTATTTTTTCAACACTAAAGTATTTATTTTTACCGAAGGGGCCCGTTAAAAACAAACGTTCTTCAAATCAAAAGTCTACATATTTACTCGCCTATTCCATTTCCATGCCATTCCATATACTCGCCTGCTTTACTCTGTGTCCGGAGCAATTCAGAATCATCATATATGGCGTCATGGAGGGCGCCCTTTGTCAACCCCACTGCGATACTGGCCTTGCATTGTTTCGCTAGTAGGTTTCACCTACTTCGCCCCCCGCTGACTCACGTCGAGGCGTATAGACCATTTACTATGCTGTTCGATTTTCGGTTTCGAGCTTCAGATTTGTATTTTTCGGGATATAATAATAGAGCATCTGCCTATGCAGTTCGATTGTGCAAAATGTGGCCGGAATTTGTTTCGATTCGATAATCCGATGACCCTAGTCGTCAGAGTTTGGCCCAAGCTCCGACGAGTTAGGCCATCAGTTTCAAAACGAAAAATGGGATGGTCTCCAAAATCAAGATGTTATATACACAAGCACGCAAGCAGCAGCAGCAGCAGCAGCAGCAGCAGCAGCAGCAGCAGCATAACGATCGACGAGTAGGAGGGGCACACAGCTATGTTGCTTGGCGCCCGACGTGCAGTCGGCGACCGGGGCGTCTCTCCGTCGCCAGACTACAGTCGGCTGGCACGTTTTCGGGACTAGAGACGAAGGGAAGCGAACTTGGCGCGCGCCTCTCCGTACTCGTATAGACTTTACAGCAGCAGCGGCAGCAGCAGCAGCAGCAGCAGCAGCCAGTCAGTCAACGTACTGTGCTCGGATGCTTCGTTGTGTTCATGTACAGCCACATATTATCAAGACAGTCGTACTCGAAAGCACTCGGCACGTCGCCGCCAGACCAGAGGTAGCCATAGTGCCTTCGAACGCTTGGGTAATACACCTGGTTGCAGGGCACTCGGCGTGCTTCGTCGCGGCGCTGGGTCGAAATAACAGTAGTTGGTCCAAGGGTCTCCGGAAAAACAAAAACCCGACACCACACTCCAAATTTTATCTTTGGGATACCAAATATAGGGGGGGGGGTGCCAATTGTTTTATTTAGGCACCCTCCGGCGTATAGGGGGGTACATACCATACTAAATCCTATATAAACTAAATCAGACCATCCATAAACCGCAGCACCATACTATTTCCTATATAAACCAATTGCATACTGAAAATCTATATAAAACAACAGCAGGGGATGTAGGTGAATCGTCCCCGCATTCCCAAGGGTAGGCAAGGCCTTCTAGACAATACAGCACCACCCACCAAGCGTTTCTGCTTGGGGTTATGAACGAAATCAGACCATCCATAAACCGCAGTACCATACTATTTCCTATATAAACCAATTTTATACTGAAAACCTATACAAAACAATAGCAGGGGATGTTGGCGAATCGTCCCCGCATTCCCAAGGGTCAGCAAGGCCTTCTAGACAATACAACACCACCCAGCGTTTCTGCTTGGGGTTATGAACAAAATCAGGCCATCCATAAACCGCAGTAACGTACTATTTCCTATATAAACCAAGTCCATACTGAAAACTATATAAACCAATATCAGGGGATGTTGGTGAATTTTCCCCGCATTCCAAAGGGGAGGCAAGGCATTCTAGACGATACAACACCATCCAGCTTTTCTGCTTAGTTAGGGTTATGAACGGAATCAGACCATCCGGAAACCGCAGTACCATAATATTTCCTATATAAACCAACTCCATACTAAAAACTATATAAACCAATATCAGAGGATGTTGGTGAATCGTCCCCGCACTCCCAAGGGTAGGCAAGGCATTCTAAACGATACAACACCACCCAGCGTTTCTGCTTAGGTTATGAACAAAATCAGACCATCCATAAACCGCAGTACGATACTATTTCCTATATATACCAACTCCATACTAAAACCTATATAAACCAATAGCAGGGGATGTTGGTGAATCGACCCCGCATTGCCAAATGTAGGCAAGGCCTTCTAGACAATACAACACCACCCAGTCAGTGCTTCTGTTCTTCAATCTTGATACGAGTGGCTGGTGTGGCCAGTGTGGTAGCCGATCCCCAACTCCGACCCTCCCGACAGTAACAACACATTCCTTGTACAGTAGTATGTCTGTATAAACAACTGTGTACACAGTGTACACCCAAAGCCAAGCAGTATATAGTAGACGGCTAGACAAACGTACGTAGATCAGCGTCTGCAGAGGCGTGTGAGACCAACAAAAAACACACGGGAAAAAAAGAGTATTTTTTTCCCCTCTAATATGGGGGGGGGGTGAATGGGATTCAGATCCGCGCACACCCTTGCACCTGGTACTATTTTATTGTTCTTCCATCCCATTTATTATCTTCGCACTTCTGTCCCCCTCCCTCCATAGTCGTAACTCAGATCCGAGGTCACAAAGCAGGCTCGTCTCTCTTATCCCCACTACGGATCTTGCCTTCATTTTTATCGCGAAGAGTGGTCAGCAATCCCAACGCTCGTTGATGTTCATCGAAGTGTGCTGACTCACACTCTCGAGCTTTCCGCTAGTCAATATACTTTTCGGGAGAAAAAGTCCCTACGAGCATGCATACACTCGGAGGGTTAAAACACACGACCCTGACTCAAACAGGGACGATATTCACCTGTCATTCCACTGGGGATGTTTTATTTATTTTTAGTCCATCCCCAGCCATCCCATTAATTATTCTTGCCCTTCTTTTCTTTCTCCCTCTTTAGTCGTAACTCATATCCGGGGTCAATAAGTAGGCTCTTCTCCCCCTCCCCCACTACGGTACTTCCCTTGCATTTTCATCGCGATAATATTTCTGAACTCTCTTCCCTCGTCGACTTGCGTTGGATTCCGCCTACCCACGCCACGAAGGCGCTCTCACCAATTGGTTCCTTTCTATTTTTTCAAACAAAGTAAAAATCTCACCACGGTGGGATTCGAACTAGGGAACCAATGCCAGTAGTTTTTGAAGCTGACCACTAGTCTACCGAGGCGACTGAGACTAATAGCTCTACATTGTGGAAAGGTACGGCTGTGTTGGTTGTGTCGACTGCAAGACCTGCTCAATAACACCCCGAATTAATCTTGAAACTACGAGTGTGTGTGTGTGTGTGTTCTTCACATTAAACCTTCCTTTCTACCCGTCGACATCCAGCACACCCAGTGTCTGTGCCGATTCTTCTATCCTAAAAAGGTACCAGTTCTGTGGTCACAAAACTACGACACAGAGATACTACACTCAGTGCAGTAAGCAGAGCAGACAATGCAACGCCATATACGACAGGCAAGACCTACCCTGCTAGCAATCCAGGTGCATGCAAGAGAAAAAAAGAGAAAAAAGAAAAAAGCGAAAAGAAAAAATAATAAAAAGTAAATATACTGAAGCAAATCAATAATCAAGCAACCAAATAAAAAGCATGACAAAAAAAGAAAGAAAGTGTCGTGCTTCTCCCAGAGGAGATGCGACCTCCAATAAAAACCAAATGAAATGAAAGAAAATAAAATGGACCGAAACAGCGCCAACAGAGCAAGACTGAGAACGACAGGATAGGACAGCCAGCCGGAGCACACCGAAGGCCAGCCGAGGCAGGTTTGTGCCCATAGTACAGGCAGGTTCTACCAGCTAGTCGGTCTGGCACCTACTCTGTTTGCCGTCTCTTTCCTGCTTTCGTCCGTCCTGGTTTCCCTATGACCCCCCCCACCCTCCGTCTCCCTTCCCTTGGGCGCCACCCATACAACGGGTACGTGGCACTTCCAACTCAATTCCGTTTCGTTCTCGTGTAACACACGAGAGTCCCGGAAAGAGAACGGGGAATGACAAAACCAAAATGAATACGTACGTAGCTAAGCCACCAAAGAAAGTCCTAGGACAAATACGGAAGGCGGAGAAACAAAGGCAAAAGCGATCACGGTAACATAAATAAGTGAAACAAAGTAAACGAAGCAAATGATGCGAGGGGTTGTAGCATCGCTGTCGTGCCCCCCTTGAGAAGCAACAGGCAATACAACAAGCAAAAAGAAAAATGAAAAAAAGAAAAATAAGAAAAAAATCAAACAAACAAACAAACAAAGGGAAAGAAAGACCACCAGAAACAGTGCCGCGTTCGAAGCGGCTACAGAGGTGCGCGGCACGGGTAGGCTAGGTGGGACTTACTAGTCAGCCTGGTACCTTGCTACCCTGTCGGCTGTTTCCCTCCTGCTCTCATCAGCCGCGGTTTCCGTACGACTGTTGCCCCCCCCCTTCCCATTCCCTTTTGCACCCCCCGCAACGGATGCGTGGCGCTGTCTACTCAGTTCCGCCTCTACCTTGTGCCACCGGATCATGAACTGTTTAGCCGCTTCGAGGACCCCCCTGTGCCACTTGCCCACTTTAGTTGCTGCAATGGTCCATACTGCGGTCTCTACTCCAAACACCAACGGGACCTGTGCCGTGGACCCCTTGGAGGCTTGAAACACCTTGAGGCCTTCAGCAAGGCATTTCTGCCAGGACTTTGGTTGTCCGCCCGGTCTGCGTCCCTCCCCACCCGTCATGGTCCCGAACATAATCCGACTGGGTAGTCGCCCCTTGGGTTGCCGTGCCACGGCTCCCGCAAAGAACAGACGCCGTTTACGGATTGTCGTTTCGATGCTCTCGCATCGTGTCTGCTTGAGAGCCTTTGCGTACGAGAGGGTCCTATAGTCGCCACGCTGCCGACGCTGGAAGCCAATGACACGCAGGAGGATTTGGTGGTGTGCCGAGCGGAGTCTGGCGAAGTGTTGTGCACCGAGGGTCCACGTCATACATCCGTACAGCAGGGTCTCAATCACCTCGGCCTTCAACATGCGGATTTTCAGACTAAGTCGAGCCGTCTTCATGTCGTACAACTCTGGTCCGAACCGTTTGAAGCACGCCCACATGAGACGGATCCGTCGTTCGATTTCGAGTGAGAGGTCAGCGTTTTCGTGGATAATGCCGCCGAGGTACAAGAACTGGCTCGTCTGTCTATACCTCTGACCAGCTGCTTCGATAACGAGCGGCGGAGGAGGGGGTGTCTGGTCCCGTGTTCGTAAGATCATCGTTTCCGTTTTCTTTTCTGACACCGTGAGGCCTGCTGCTTCGAAGACAGTCACGATGACTGTCATCATTTTTGCGAGACTCTCCGCAGACTTTGAGACAATTCCTGCATCATCGGCGTACAGCATACCCCATACAGCCCTTCGCACGCATGCCAATGGTACCTCTTTTCCAACCACTACATCCTCCTTGAGGTGAACCAAATCCCTCATGATGTCTTCGTCTTCGCTGAAGCGTACGAGAACAACGTGTATCACAGCAGCGAAGAACACGTTGAACAGCAGTGGCGACAGCACGCAGCCTTGTCGTAGCCCCTGCGTGACATTAAACCAATCAGAGTGCTCACCATCATCTGTGCGGACGCAAGCACGCATGCCGTCGTGGAACTGGCGGATGATTGTAAGCATCTTGGTTGGTATGCCAACGCGTGTAAGTACCTGCCACAGCAGCTCCCGGTCGACAGAGTCGTACGCTTTCTGCAGATCGATGAAGCACATGTACAGAGGGATTTTTCTCTCTCGTCCGAGTTCTTGTAATCGTCGTACTACGAACAGCATGTCGACTGTTGATCGTGTAGGACGAAAACCGCATTGTTCCTCAGGGAAGATGCCTCGGTCCTCGCAGTAGTTGCTGATACGGGATGCGACGATTTTCAACAACACTTTTCCTGCATGGGCAACAAGCGAAATCCCTCTGTAGTTGTTGCAATCAGTTCGGTCCTTCTTTTTGTAAAGTACCTTGATGATCGCGTCTTTCCACTGCTGGGGGACTTCACCCGTTACCCAAACATTGACAAGAATGTGGTGGAAGCATTGGATGAAATCGGGGTGATCGATTTTTAGTAGCTCGGCGGGCAGGTCGTCTGGTCCTACCGCTTTCCAATTCGGCATTGTCTTAACGGCTCCCATCATCTCGTCCACAGATGGCTCATCGCGAGTACGCGTGCATGACTACTGCAGGTCGTAGTTGGCAGCAGCAGTACTGAAACCGGACACCATTCATCACGGAGATACTCCCCTGAAAAGCTACTCGTACGCGCCACCAGTGGGAGCTTTTCCAGCGAGCGCCACCGGTAATTTACCGACGGAATTGTAGCTGTCGGTGCTGCTGCTGTTCGCCGGAAACATTATATACCTGGTACCAGGTATGTGGCAAATGGGGGATACGCGCTGCCGTACAATGTTTCATACTTTTTATTTATTATTTATATATTTTGTCCATCCCAGTTATTATCTTCGCCCTTCCTTTCTCTCTCCTTCCTATTAATCGTCGCTACTCAGATCCGGGGTCACAAAGTAGGCTCTTCTCCCTCCTCCCCAACTCCGGTTCTTGCCTTGCTTTTTATCGCGAGAAGGTTTCAGCACTTTCTTCTGTCGTCAACTTTCTTCGTCGAATTGTGCATACCCACGCTATAATATGCGCTCTCGAAAGTTGGTGTCAGTTGGGAATAAGAGTCTCCATACGAAGAGAATCGAACCCCCGACCTCCAACGCTAACAGGCTTCGTGGCTACCCGTTAGACCACCGGTGCGACCGGTATGGTATAGTACCGAGTATATATGCGACGTATATAAAGTACGCGACAGGCGGTAAGAATCTCTAATGTTTGGCCAGACTGGTTGGAGTTATTATGCAACACTGACTGGGTGTGTTCCCCACCACACTACCATATAACACGGAAGAAAGCACACCCCGGTGTTAACATTTTGGCATTAAAACATAGTATCACAAGGCGTGCTGTTGTGGAGAGGTAGGTGTGCTATCTAACGCATCCCCGGTGATACACACCTTGCACGAGAGCCCTGCAGCTGGGAGGTGTGATACCGAGAGGGTGTGACAACGACGGGGTGTGCTATAACGGCTTTATTGGTTGATAAGGAGAGTTAACAGATCCCGACCAGATTCAGGGGGGGTGATATCGGTATATGAATGATTGCTCTGGAGTGAGTGTGACGAGACCCCGGCCAGAATGCAGGGGTTATCTTAGCACGGGGTATGTCAGCGCATGACAAGCTTGGTCTACAACCAGATTGTTTTAATATTCTCACGTTTTTCTGGTGATGGCAATGTAAACGCTTGAAACCCGGGGAAAACAGCGAAATTCCCCGCCTTGCTACGATACCGCAAAACGGTTACCGCTACCGGTACCATAAAGGTACTCATTGATCATACCCCGAGGGTCGCACCGCAAGTGCTGCAGGTGCGTCGCCGGCACCAGTAGCCAGGGCTTGGCACACAGCGGACGTAGGAGACGTGATCACGTTAGTGCCAGTACCGGTAAGCGCGCTAGTCTCAGAGAAAAACCACATGATCGTTGCCCGAGGCGCGGCAGCAGCAGCTACAGGTGGGGTCTAAGCCGCAGACTCGTTCGGCCCACTGTGAGGGGGCGCAGCAGTTGCTTCCATGCTGGTTTCCATACCGGTGCGGATTGATTGTGGATTATGAGTTATCCCCATCCACCAGGTGGTGTGATAATTGTGGAGTTTGACACTGTTTTCAGGCGTACACACGCAGGGGGTGTGATATCTACCGTACCCCCGGTGGTAAAGTGACGTTAAACAAACGAAGTAAAAAGTATACCACCCGGTGTGCTTATGTGGAGGGGTGTGTTCGTTAAGGGGGAGTGTGCTTTCTTCCGTGTTATACGGTACCTTCGAGTACAAAGAGGTCACATTCTTATTTTCACACAAACTCTCAGCCTCAAAATTCGTAAGTATCAGAATCTTTATATCTATATGTCGCGTACTGACACTGCTGTAGGATGTCAATAATGTACCTGATACTTAGGGTAGAGAGATTGCCGTCGGTTGGAGGGGCACGATGGTTGGATGTCAAAGCTCCCCCACCATTGGCGCAAACATAATGTTCGGTGATACTCCGTACCCGGTCTTCTCAGCGCCGAGTAGCTCTCACCACTCAAGACTCACGACACGTACCGCCCCCCACCTCATTGCACACCCACCCGGGAACCAACCTACCCGAATATCCCGTGCACTGCACAGAGTATATAGGGAAAAACGTAGCAGGCAGACGTTAGCCATACAATCTTCCACCTTGTTTGTGCAGCGTGAGGCTGACATCCACGTCTACAATGATGCCGCGAGGCTACTCCCTGGCCGCCCTGCTGTTCAGCGGCATACACGGCAGTTCGTACGGTGAGATGTTGCAGCAGTCCGGGCCCACCAGTTTGATGCTCGTGTTCACGTGTGTGTGTTGATTTTCTCGCTACGACGTACTACAGTACGAGTGTGAATCAAATCTGAACAAGTAAGTCGACTTGCTTGTGACACTATTCATACGACGAGTAATAACCTTGAGCGGTCTTGACCAGAGTTTGTTCCACAATATTACTTTCATTAGTTGTCTAGCGATTTTCGCTACGAGCTGGGCTGGCCAAGATCAGCTTTTTTATCGGTCAGGAAGGGTTATGCGCTTCCTC
This sequence comes from Saccharina japonica, assembly GCA_008828725.1. Lineage (NCBI taxonomy): Eukaryota > Phaeophyceae > Laminariales > Laminariaceae > Saccharina > Saccharina japonica. The sequence continues at coordinate 11,967 of MEHQ01001160.1, forward strand.
AGTTTTTTGTTTTCCCCAATTTTGAGCTGAAAACTTGACACGGCACAGCGAAGGGATTGACTATACAGCACGCGACATCACTTAAGAACTCTCGGCAGTTGATAATTTCAGGCTGGATGATTTGACGAAAATAAGAACATGACCTCTTTTGTACTGAAAATAGTGTCGGGCACACCGTGCCTTAGATAACAATTCTAGCCCTGCCCTGTGGCCAGAAACAAGAGATTCCTAACTGGTGTCGAGTACTGTATATGATACGAGTGTACCAGGTTTGAGGTAGGCATACGCTAGAGATTGCTCTTTCTGTCACAACTCAACTTTTTCCACTGACGAATATCCCCATCATGCATAATATATGCAATACGTCACAGGCATTCGTATCAACGCATACAGCAGTACTGCTGAACCACGTCCCCAAGCTTCGTAGGTGGTCCTCGTGCCTATTAAAAATAAGTACGTGGGTTTGAGTATCACAGAGTGCACAGACTTGTAAGGGACCTGTTTCCCAAAAAAATATGAATAATGCGGAAAGCGTAGGAGCGCAAGAGCGCCAGATCGCAACGTTCGATGACATTCGACGAGCAGTGTAAATGCTGTATGTTTTAAGTACTGGAGGTGTTACACGACGAGTACCCGTCTGAAGCGGGTACTTGCCAAATTTGATGAATACATACCTGGGTACTTGCGAGTATTTTCGTCCATTTTGGGCAAGCACCCGGGTACCTGTTCAACGGCCGGCACTCGTTGAACACTCGGGTACTCGTCCAACAGCCGAGTACCCGAATGCCCAGGCGCCTTTAACTCGGCGAGCATATAGTATGAAGCGTTATAGCCGTACCCGACACGGGTACCGGTGTAATTGAGAAATGGGTAACACTTCAGCATGGTCGGACATGTGAGGCGTGAGACAGCTTTTGTTCATTTTGAAAAGAGTTTCCTCGAGAAGATTCACCAAATGCTACCCAGGGAGCGTATTTTAGGGGACGATAAGTTGCCATCTTCGGAATTTCTAAAAGAAATCAACGCGTACCAAAGTACTCGTTTAAACCGGGTACCTAGTACTCGTTTACCCGGGCCCCGAATATTCGGCGAGTATGAAGTGTTACTCGTATTCGTTACGTGTACAGCATTAGGAAGCCGGGTTATACTCGCGAGTACTCGGGTAGTTGGCAAAAGGGTAACACCTCTATCCAGCATTTACCCTACATGCGCGTTAAATTGTTTCCGAGGGCATGTTTACACCGGGTGGGTCAAGGGACGACACCTGCGACCACGGCTCGCCCATGATAAGTAGCAGGAAATTAAAAGTACTGGAAACGTGAAAAAACAAGTTTCATATCGTAAGTACGTATGATATGACGTTGACGTTTGTGTATATGTCCCGTGCGACATCGTACAACATCAACCATACAAATATTGTGTCGAATATCTTACGAGTAGCATGCTGGGCTATTCATTTTTATACTACCGTTGAGTACTTTTGAAGCATACGCGTACTGCTAAAACGTCAGCCGTCAGCTTTGTCAACGGGGTATATGCCGCACACGGGTTTAGAGGCGAGAGTTGGCAGCGCGCGTAAATCCGTCCTGCAGGGCGGATTTATGAGATCTGCCTCGCTTGTTTTCACTGTTTTTAGGGTGGAACATTTTTATACTTCAAGTACATTGTGTTTAAAATGTAACACTAACCCTAACCCCAACCCTCAACCACGATATACCAATCGATGTCGAGGTTAGGGGTTAGGGTTATGGTTAGTGTTAAATTTTCGAAACAAATGAAAACAAAATGTTCCACACTCCAAACAGTACTTAAAAACGAGGCGGATATCATGAATCCGCCCTGCAGGGCAGATGTACGCGCGCTGGAGAAGTTGTCACGCTGCGTTGGTGGATGTCCCGTCTTGAGAGATCGGGCGAGTTCGAAACTCTCGACAAACGACCGAACGTATACATGAACCTGTTAAGAATACGTGCTGGAACAGAAATACCCCTATTTTTGATTTTCATCGATGGGTTCAGCTCAGGTTATACGATTGAAAGCGCTATTAACTCATTCAGAACTGAAAAGTTGTCCAACACTAATTTCAAGTAGTTTGTCCCCAAATTTGTGGTATCAATTCTTAGTGGATTAGTAGACGCCCCGTGATCAAAACACAGAATGAAAACTGTTTGTAATACAAGATATATCGAAACATTTGAGAGGTATCATACGAGCATCATACAACTTCATATATAACATATATATATATATAGTTTCCTAATCCCATTTATTATCTTCGCACTTCTGTCACTCTCCCTCCCTATTAATAGTCATAACTCGGATCCGGGGTAACATAGCAAGCTCTTCTCCTTCTTCCCCACTATTATAGGGTTCGTGCCTTGAATTTGATCGTCCTGAGGGTTCAGCATTCCCAACGCTCGTCGGTTTTCATCGAATTTTGCTATCTGACTCACTTACGACGCGTGCTTCGATAGAGGTAGCACTTGTTTAGCTGAAACTTCGTCTGAACGATCGGTCTCCTTAACCCAAGGTCGTCGGACACTCACTCTCGTCGTGATTGCAATTTTTTTACTTTTTTTCTCGTTTTTATCCTCCGGCGGATGGGTAAAAACAAAGCTTACGCCCGCCCTCCACACTTCCACATCTCACTGCGGGTCGTGTGTCAATTGATTACTGTAGACTCAGCTCTCGGGGTTGTTCATCTGGTAGCACTTACAGTTTCCACCAAAACATTTTTTCGGGCTCCTCATCAAGTGAGGAGCTCAGGCAGAACATGGTGCACCTCTATCGTAGCATGCGTCTCACGCTTTCCGCTAGTCAAGATACGAGCATGCACTCGCGGGGGCTCGAAGTCACGACCTTGACTCTGACAGACTCGCGACCTCGACAATATCATTTGACTGAGACCATTAATAGGCACATCACGAAGACGTATATATCCTGATCAACAGTTAGTGTAGAGCTCCCTAAATGAGAATCCTCTGAGAAACATGGTGCACCCTTTACGTAGCATGCGTCCTTCGCATGCGGCACTGGTATTAATGCTGCCTCTTCCCCGCAACAGCAACCGCATATTGATTGGATCGGTGTTAACCCCTTAAGAAGTGGTGCCCAGTTTTAGGGGACAAACTACTTGAAATTAGTGTGGGATACATTTTTCAGTTCTGAATTCCAGATTCGTTATCGCCTCCCAAGCAATAGGGGTTGATGGTCGCGGCCACCCAGTGACGAAGATGCCTCCGATGGATAGCGGTTCGTCAAAACCTGTTTTGGTGTTCCGTCGCGATGATGGGTCCTGTAACCGAACTTGGGGGGGACATGAAGATGGCATCCGACGTACGATGACGAGGCCTACGTAAAAATTGAAAAATAACTTACGAACATATACGGGTAGATAGCCCCCCTTTACAGTACGCGACACCAGTTCATAATATATTTTTTCTGGCCAGTGCTGGAATTCTTATGTAATGCAGGGTGTGTCCTACACTATTTTCAGTACAAAGAAGGCCATGTTCTTATTTTCGCCTAAATCTCCAGCCTGAAATTCTAATCTGCCGAGTTCTTAAGCGCTGTCGCGTACTGGAGTGCGTTCGGGGTTGGAAGTCCCTAGTGTACCCAGAGTACCGACGTCGCGCACCAGAGTAGTTACGGGTCCCTTGCAATGAAAAGTGGGCTGAAAATGGGCGTATGAAACTGAGGTCCCCTGTAGGCCACTTTGCTTATCACGGAATCTCTTAAAAAAGGCTACCTACTGTTGTATACGACCTACTGATGTATATGACCTACTGATGTATATGACCTACTGTTGTTTACGACCTACTGTTGTTTACGACCTACTGTTGTATATGAGGAACAAACCACAACGGCGTTCAAGCGAGTCGGAAATTCCTCAGTTGAGGAGAAAACAAATACTCAGTCAAAAACGTTTTTGCTTTAAATTGTTTCGGCTTATCGTAGCACTCGCACACAGAGGGACCAACGCGCAGTACCTGGAGGGTAAACGTTCCAATCGAAACGTGATATGACGGTATAAATACATGCATAAGAAATATTGTGCAACTCTGCTGTTGCTCCGACCGTAGACTCTATCCGCAATGGCACAGTTTACTTAAGGTTTCAAAGTGTACGTCGTACAATTGCGAAAACCTACCTATAAATCTGAGGTATGTTTTGAGAAAAATATTTGCTGGCAATATTAACAAGACATGTTTGAATGCATCTCGAAATGTTGCGCACACAAACCTACGGTGGGCTGCACCAAACCGATTGGAGCAAAGCCAACATACCGGACGCGTCTTCAAATGGCGTTCCCGTTCTTTTGACGGAAAACATCATCTATCTGGAGTTTGGGCTTATTTTGCGCCCTCATCGTTTCTTGTGTTGTGTTGTGTTGTGTTGTGTTGTTTGAAGCCGCTCTCGAGTTAGCGACGGGTGTCGATGTCGCTGCCAATGGATGGGACACCAGAACTCTCGGACACGGCTGCTTCCCAAACGGCTGCGTGCCGACTAACGTCCTCAACGTCTCAATTGACGACGACTCGCGATAGTCGTGCCGACCGTTTATATCCGAGGTCGAGGCCTGTGAATTGACCCTTACTCTCGATGAACCGCAAGACATCTTCGAGATGAGAATGGCAATGTGGAAGGGAGATGAGCGCAGCCGCACCGTCGATGCCTGGGTGGACGGAGTGCTGTCTACCACGGTGAAGACGAGCGACTCCACGCTCGAGTACGAGGCTTACGAGCTGTCCGCCACGCAGGCCACCGAGGTTGTACTGCAGGGGGCAAGATCGGAAGGAAATCTCTGGCTCAGCATCACGGGGGTGAGTAATTACCCTTACTTGGACCACTAGTCAACGCTAAACGCCTGTTGGACTGGCAAGTGAAATCACACACATGGCTCGTTTTATGTACTTATAATTAGAGGACATTTCCTTCTTACCGGAAGCAAGAGGGTTTGGATTAGCAAACAGGCGTGGTCCACTTATTGGTACGATACACTGTTGTATGCGTTGGTCACGAAATACTAAACACACTCGCAGGTTAGTGCTCGAGGTTTGAGCTGCAGAGCTGAGGCGTAGGCTATAAACCCGGATTCCCGTATTAGAGTGCACATGACTCCCCCCCGCACTAACACAGACGAAGTACTCATCCATAGTTGAACAATTGCCGTATCACACCCTAACAAGCAACCCCCCATTGGATGGATTTCCGAGTTAGCCCCCCCCCTCGAGAGCATGCAGGCTGCACACAATTAAAAGTGTGGTTTTGTTAACCTCTCGTCGACGGTATTCCGGAGACGCGTCCCTGCTAGGTGTTTAGGCAGTCCGCTTTTGCGAAACGAATATTTGTTTTACTCGTCTGAGGCGTGATTTGTTTTGCATGTTCTATGGTATTATGGGTCATGCAGGTCCTAAGCATTGTTTGCGAAACGGATACCTTTTTTGCTCGTCTGAGGCGTGTTTTGTTTTGCATGTCTTATGGTATTCTGAGGCATGCAGAGCCTAAAGATTGTTTTTAGGTTATTTAGTATTTCGTCGGGTATGCATCCAGACAATATTAACGTATTTTCCCAACCAGGTTTACTCCTGGCGGTGCCTACGGCCGACGGTCCGAACCGAAAGGATTATTCGATTTTGGTGGACTACTTTGAAGAAACCCGCGACAGTAGTCACTTAAATTCTACGGATTAATGTGACAAAGTACGTCTAAATACCTTGCCCTCGAGGGCGCCAACTCTGAAACATAAGCGCACCGTGTACATACAAACACCTAGCACTGATTTACCACGCCCTCCCCTGTTTGGTTGGACGCGTTTCGCAAACTTTGGGCGGCCTGAATATTTTGTTTTTGTGTTCCTCAGTTCCATTTAGTTTGGTCGTGCTACTTTCGCGCTCCCTCGTGGTAGCAACTCGAGTTAGCCGGCGCATAGCGAACGCCCCCCCGCCCCCCCCCCCTCCTCCCTCTGCGGGTATGTTCCAAAATATTCAAGGTGTAAACTGTTTCGCACATTTCTCCCGCGTGGCCTCGAGGCGAATGCTCGCAATCTCATGTATTTATCAGACCCTCATTGCATAGTGTTCCCACAAAAAAGGAATCGCTAGGGCTGGGCACTGGCACAGTATGTATTGGCAATAGAAATCTACGGGCAGTATCATAATAATTTACTGATTGACCCGGCCGGTATATTCGCCAGTAGGTTTCTTCTCATGTACGTCCAAGAAGCACGCCATATTGTGGTATGGAAACCCACCAAATCCGTTTCGGAAGGAAAGAGGAGGAATGAGAGACAATGTACTGCTGCAATCCCGTATACTGATTGATTTTGACGACAGTATACATCGCTACCGACTGTGTCAGCCAGTGCCCGGCCATAAGAATTACGCTTTTTGCCTGGACTCAAAAGCGCTGTCTTGGGCATATGAATCACGGGCTATAACAACTACAGCCCCTTGGGCGCGCTGGTGTTGATGTGTGCATACTTCCCGCATTGCAACACCCATAGGCACAGGTTTGGATCGCGACAAGACAGTAGAGGTCGACGTATGTCAAATGTCCACGATATGTTGACCTGCGGCGAGGAGAAAACCCCCCACCACCGCGTGTAAACCAAAGACTCCGCGATATTCCGTATGTTCGGTTGTACTTTGTCTCGCTATTATTTCTTGACACAAACTCCCTCAGGTCCAGCTTATGATAGAGACCGCGGACGATGAGGTGTTTCCTCCGAGTCCTGCCCCTAGTGGCGAGGATTACGTCGGGTGCTTCAACGACATGGTCGGCGGCCGCCTTCTGACAACCGTGTCCCGCGATGACGCCATGACGCTTGAAGTGAGTGTCTTTGCCATGAGTGTGTGTTGGGTAGCCGAGAACATGGGCGTGATTGTCGCTGCGTAATGTAGTTAATACCGTGTAGAGTTGAATGTAGAAGCAATCGTGATGTGCTGTGCTGCTTGTGCAGCGAGACATGCCGTTTCCTTACTGGAAGGCATGTTTTGTAAGTGGGGATACATGTGAGTACAAAAGAAGACTCATATGTTCGAAGTTGAACTCCGATTCAGAAGAGAGAGATAACGGTATTGGAGCACAGGCAATTGGTGGGTGTCTGAGTAACAACACCTACTACGGTGTTGGGGGGGGGTTGAGGCTGATGGGGGGGGGCAAAAAAGTCCCGACAATATATCTCCCCGCCGACTCTGCAGAAATCGTTGAGGTAACAATAGACGAATCCCACGTTAAGGGTTGCAAGTTCTGGCTCAGTATGTTGTATGTTCGGCTGGGCACCTCAAGCTGAGAAAACGTTGCGTGTTAGACGGATATTTTCGTTGGGACGCTTGTGTTGGGATCAGCGCGAAAAAAATTATCTTGTTGCATTAACATGTTTTCCCCGAGACATGTTCCGGGTGGGATACTGAGCTGATCGTGTGGGGAGTCCAGACAGTATAGGATAACCCTAGCCATGGGCCGATGAGTGGCTTATGACATGGTGGTAAGGTCGGGTGCAGAGCAAAGTTCCACTGTTAGATGTGTATTGCAAGATGAAAAATGTAGATCAAAGGGATGGGGGTACATACAATAAGGCAGTTAGTGGACTCCAGCTGTGAGTTTGGCTTTCATTTGCTGGAATATTGGCGACAATTTGATATGTTCGAGGCGTCAAGTGTGTGGAGTTCGCTTGCCGCTGCGATTGGGTGGCCTGACCTGTGTGTGTTTGATCAACGTCTATGTGCTGGCCTGGGACCGAGGTCTATCGGCCCTGGCCGTGAGACATACACATGTATATGCCTGTGTGGTCGCTGGTTGTAGTTCGTCGTCTAACCCGTAGTTTTGATTTGGCTAGGGCGTTACAATTTTCAGTTTGTTCAATGTTCATCGTGGTCTTCGTCTTTGCATCCTATTTGGGAACTCTTTGCTTGAGGCGAGATGTTATGTGTGTACACTAACCCTTGTTCGTTGTTTTGTTCCGTCGCCCAAACTCACAACGAGCCCCGAAGTCCAGCTAACTCACACCCTTAGGTTCTCGCATTACATGTTCAATGATAGTGCCAATTGTCAAAATGGGGGGGGCTCCATTGAACTGCGCGGCAAGCCGCAACCAATTGATCCGTAGTCATGTTGCCGTGCGTTCGCCCAGCAGTGTACCAGGTGTTCGTTCTGTAACTGGCGGCAACACGTAAACTTTGCTCGATATCATGACGAACGTGAAAAATCGCAACTTGTGATTACCGGTTTCTGGTCGCAAAACAGGCTTCATGACGTCCCAAAACGTATTTTTAGTTTGTTGACATGGTTAAGACAAACCCCCATATGTTTCGCTGTATTGTTGACGCCGATTAGTTACTGTTTCGCATAAAGGCATATCCCGCATCAGCCTACCTGAACTATGTACGTTTGTTTCGTTTTGTTATTTTTCCCAAGCAGGATTGTTCCGCAAAATGCGGAGAAATGGACAATAGCTAATACGGCCTCCAGCAGGGGAACGAGTAAGTGTGCGGCGCAACCGTAGTCCACATCAAGAAATAGTCAGGTAGTGTCATCGATTTAATGGCTTTTCGGGGTATTCAAATTGCGCTTGTGCTCTTTGATTCGCCGAATGAGAGCCTGGTACAGGCTGCTTAAATAAAATCAGTGCAACTTTACTGAGTATATGTAGTTCACGCTATTTGTTTTGGGTATACCCAGAAATTTGGCGAACATTTTACACGATCCCCGGCCAACCCGTTAACGTTTGTTTGTTTTTTGTAGGTTTGTTTGTCGCCAGATACTTCGGTTGTTGTAATTTGTGGGTGATGCGACACTGAGCGACAGTAAAAAAAGAAAAAACAGCATTCGTTAATGGTTCGGAAGGGGCATATAATCTAGGACACGTGCCTAAAAACCAAAGGCTTATCTCATGGAAACGGCGTGGAATATTTGGACCTTTGTGCGGGAGAACAAGAGCTACCCCCTGGACTGTCCCAGCGCTTTTTAGGTGTATGGTCGATTTTGGCGTTAAGTATGACCTGGTATAGGTCAAAGGCATTAAGGTATTCAAATATATCGTGGACGTTTGTACAACCATGCCTTGGAGCTCCCGGCAGCGGTTCGCTCACTAGAAATCTGACTAGGAATTACCTCTTCGGAGGCCCGTGGTTGGGTGGGCCACGTTTTCGTTGGAAGCGCCAGTCCCAGGTCTTGAAAACGTAACTCGAGATGTCACTGTCTTCCACTGTTCCTCGTGGTCAGCAAGATACCAAATACACGACCTTTGAGTTGCTATTGCATACAGTTTTCGTTTCGGACGACATTTCTTGTGGTATGCCTGAACCAACTTGTCGCCTGAACAAGCTTGCAGATCATACGGTGGCTGGATTACACCTGCTCAACACTGACGTTACCAAGAAAGGGGCGTTGAATTTAAACTGGTTGTATCATGTTTTTGCTGGTACTTTACAAGCTGGATATCAGCAGGCCTTAGGACGGCGACCACGGTTTTCAAGGGGGAAATGTAGGGCGTGTTGGGATGTCATCTAACATCGTCGAGGTGATTGTATAATCGACGTCAACTCCGCCCTTCATGAAAAAATATTTTTTTTCTCAGAGGCAGGGACACGCGTGTCATACGTCCAAGACCTATTATAAACAGTGGCCATAACAAGCAGATGTGTCTCTATATTGTTGAGTGCTGCATGCCTTCTTTTCACATACTTTAGCGGTAACATAGTTGTGAATGTGGTCAAATAGATGTGTTATTTGGTGCACGGCGGTTATCCAACAGGTTCAGGCAAAACTCGATCGAAACCCGTACAGTGTGGACCCTGTTTATACGACAGGCTTGCATGCCCTCGGAATATTTGAAGAGTTGGCGGCTATCTACAGCAAGGTCCGTCGGCGGGCGTTTACATTCAGTAGCTCAACGTAGTGTTAAGAAGTCCCATACTGCGTACACGTGCCTGCGAACCTGTTTATCAGGTCGTGCAAAATGCACCATGTCGGTCCTGCTCACTGGACGAAATTGCCCCTGGTGCGGGAAAAACACCTAGTCACTGTGCACCGCAGACTCAGACGTGTTGATCCTGGTATTGAATACTATGAAGAGTAAGTACCGCCAGCAAAAGCGAGTGAGAACGTTTTCGTGGCGTTACAACAACCCTAAGGGGTTTTATTGTATAATGCAGGACGTATACGTAGTCCAATTGGTCCAGTGGCTCACCTCGAACTAATCTGGCGTATTAGGACAGCAGTTCAATTCCCGGTGGGTTCCCTAATATGCAATGCATGTTTCCCTCGGTCTATTACTTCGGAAAGGTTGTAGTCCACAAGCAGTGATAATGCGGAACTTTCTGTGCGACCGAAACGTAGGGGAGTATGCGAAACATACCCGTGACAACGGCTTGTCCAAGGTACTGGATACTTCACGTGCTTATTGAAAAACAAAAGAACAAAACACAAGTACGAAGTTGTCCTATACAAACATTTCTGGAATCTCTGGCGCTTCAATCAAGACCGTCCCGCCTGAAAAATCAGAATCGGAAAACGCCTCGCTCTGCTCTGCTTGCTGTTCGAACATTGCCACCTTAGGTGCTGGTGCGCCGGCTGCGAGATTACAGAGTTCGAGACGAACATAGAGTTCGACCGCCACGGGGCCGGCACCTGCAACACGCCGTGCGCCGGCGACCCCTCGTCCACGTGCGGCGGCGACATGTCGATGAGTCTATACCAATCTACGACTTGCCGTGAGTCGGAAAACATTAAGGTGTCGTAAATAAACGGGACACAGACTCTTGCCACGTCGTGTCGTAATCACTCTCTAACTATCACACGATAAAAATGTGTTTTTTATGTAACTCAACTGCATAGTATCCATATTTGTTCGTCTCTATTTACCATGACGTTGCGTTGCCAAGTATGCTGCCTATCATGTGTGGACAGGCGTGTGATTTATCTCTTGTTCGTTGTTTCGCGTGATGGTCCGATCGATGTCGACCTAGACTATGAGGCCGTTTTGGTTTAGTTCGCAGTGGGCATTCGCAAGCACCAGTGGGAGGTTGGCAGTTTGTATCAAACGCAGCAGAGACATCACATACGTTGGAAGTAGATTAAAGATCGTTACGAAACGGTGGGTGGGGTTGAACCAAATCTTGCCCACGACGTGTGGCTGCGTGAGCTCTGTAGTCAATAGCTCAAGCCACCCCGTGCTATCTAGGCTTCGCTAATAGTTTACATGATATGTATCAGTGTTTACTTGGTATGGAGAATGCTTTTAAGTAGTCGGCGGCGAGGGTCATGATGCGCACAGGACATTGCCAGATGACACACAAAAACACTTGCAATATCACATACTATTTGTCAACATATAGTCTAACTAATTCCGTCCATAGTGTATGTTGCTGTACCTGCACAGCACTAAGGCGACTTCCCTGATACACAAACTTGTTTGCAGTCCTCGCGGATTTATGTATATATCCGTGGAAACTGTAAACTGGTGGATTCGACTATATGGTGGCAACGCCTTCTGGCATTGTGTACATGTTTGGGCAGTGCAGAACCATGTACATGTATTGTACGTAACCAATTCCCCTGTCGCTTTCGATCCCTGTCGTCGACGCTTGTTTTCTGTGGCGTTTCGTCGGCTCCAGGCGTCACACCAGCACCGACGCCAGCCGTTACTCCCACAGGTGTGATACGGTGGTATGTATACCGTTCTTTATCGCGAAACATGCTCGCGAAACATGCTCGCGAAACATGCCATCTTCGCGAAACGGTATCATCACAATACAGTTGTCCCCTCGTGTAGAGCCGTGTAACGATATAGACGGCGGCGTATTATACGGAGCTCCTGACCCTAGCATTAATCTATACATGGAGTATTTCGCGCAACCTGACCAAACTGTTTCTATGCGGACGCGGGCTACGACGGAGGGTAGCATTTTCTTTTGTTGAAACCGTTTTCTCAATGACGGGACTCCATATCTTAAGGTCTTCACAATGCCATTCTTGACTTGCAATATGTTTAGTTTTTTTGTTACTCGAACCCTGCGATTTCGCACTCTTCAGCACTTGCTTGTGCTTGCCTCCGAAATCAGTCATTTGGGGTGAGGCATAGGGCTCCTCACGCGACGGGCGTCATAAACTGAACGGTGCATCTCTACCGTAGCACGAGTCTGCGCTATTCCTAAACCAAATATCCGTTTTGTATACAACTCAAGTAACGAAACATCAAATTGAACGGAGGTTGCTCCGTGGAGGGGCTCAACCGGTGATACAATAGTTGCCCCAAATAGGAAAAAACCAAAGCATGCCTCTACCGTGGGGTGTGCGTCAGTATCGAGAAGGCGTAATAATCCACGCTCCTATCGGCATACACTCCTCTGCCCAGTCTTCACGTGGCGCTCCCCTCACGAGGGCCTTTGGTCAAACGATAGGTTATGGGCCTCAAAAAAACGAATGCCTCGCGATTAGATATGCATGCTACGATAGAGGTGGACCTGTATATTTCGGCTGCTCCTCGCTTGGCGGGCGGTATACTCACGAGCCGCCCTACAATAAGTGTAGCACTTCTTGGCAGGAATATGCCCAGGAATAACGGTGCTCCTTAACCCAAACTCGTGAGGTTTTTGGAACATTATGTTCTTGTATACGTTGGCCATGAGATGGTTCATTGAGTTACTATTTAGGTGTTTCTTTGTTTCACCAAAACCAAGTATTCGGTAAAGCTATAGGGGTATCCGAGGGAGGAAGCACACACATAAAACGGTGCACCTCCACCGTAACTTGTGTCTTGCACCTAGTAGACTAAACACTGACTCTGAGTAAAGTTGAAGGTTGCAGCCTGATGACCTGGACATATACAATGAACAACATGTTAAACACAGCTGGGCGGAGGCCTTAGCTCAAGGAGACCCGGCAGAAGTCAGGAAACATTTCGGCCAAAACATTGCAACACATGCCGTAACATGCGCGTCTCAAATGATTATCTTTAAATGCGAGGCCAACCCACGTTGCGTCTGCCCTAACGACAGTGCGCGTCAGATGCGGGCTGCAGCGAGAGTACCATTGTGGAGTCGTAATATTCTCCATTGAAGCAGCTACTCAACTCAAGCCCTTGCAACTGTCCTCGCACCCGATATGTACTGTTTGATTGGCGTATTGTTTCGATACGATATATACTCTTCGACGTTCATTTCTCCGTCCTTACTGCGCAGTCAAATCTCAGATCCGCGATCGCATGGCAGGCTTTACTCCCTGACCCGTGCTATGGTAAAGGTGGCACTTTTTGGCTAAAACGTTTTCTGAACGATAGAGCTCCTCAACCCAAAATCGTCCGACTTCCTGTCCTGTGTTTCGATATGATCCAGGTTATAATTAGGCCATGAGGTTGTTCATCGGGACTAACTTTTAGTTTCCTCCGATTTGTGTATTTCGGTGGGTTATGGAGCTCCTCAAGTGAGGAGCTCAGCAAAAACAAGGAGCGCCCTTGTCACAGCATGCGTCCCTGTTGCACACTGCGGTTTTGTTCCCTCCATTGTCGTAGCGAGCAGTCCCCGGCCCTGACTGCCACCGTCGACGCGCGTCGACCTGCCAACCTATATTCGTAAATCCCTGTATCATTTTGTATCACGCCTACACCAGGTTACCAGGTACAGTATTATCGTAAGTGGGCTTTTGGTTGATTTGTTGTTCACCTCACTCAATATGTGTTCAGGGTCAGCTACCCCTGCCAAAGCTCGTATCACAGCCTCGAAACGTGCAGGGGGTTCTTTCTAGCAAAAGGCCTAGAAGTTGATGTGGAGGTCGACACTTTATTTATATATTGTCACCGCCAGTACCATATGCTTGCTACCGTAGAGGGTGCGCCTTAACAAAGTTAGGAAGCGCTGCGCAATACGGAATGCGTTTCTTGGGTAAATATTTCATTAGTGATGTATGTGTATTGCGAGATGCAATGCGTACTACTGTAGGTTTGTTGCCTCTTATTTTCCCGCAAACGCCTTTTTCCAACGTCTCCCCATAGAATCTTAACCTGACCTCTCTGAAAGGGTCCGCCTTTCGTTGTCCAACCATTTCTCCACGACGACTTGGCACAACAGAGACCCTCAGCGGGTGTACCGAAACGTTGTCGACCAAACGATGTACTGCAAATAGTGGAGTTTCACGTTGATTTCCTTTTGAGAATGGTTTTGACCGATCAACGTCCACAGGGGAGGATACACGTAGACGGATGGGAACCGTATACCCGAAGGTGGTGCTGCAAACTATCCCCGCGTATACCGTAATAGGTTTTCACCGAAGCTGTCCACCCTATTTTTGGTGATCACCTGTATGCACTACGGTTGGTTGTTCACATTTCGTTAAACGTATAATACCATGTATCACTGGTTTTCCCACGCGGTCCATCAAAACTCCCTGTTTTCGCGTCCACCCAATTGCTCGAGAACAACTGCCGAAGCAGTGGTCATCAGAATTTTATGTAACACACAATATTCTCAATTGTTTCATTGTCTTTCCGCCCCCCCTACTGTCCATGACGATGTCCTGGACACGTACGGGTCCATAAGAGTGCTCGGCCGGATCTACCGAGGCTGCGCTCCACATCGTCACCTCTTGGGAAGGCGGTGGCAGGGAGTTCGGCCTCAACGTCCTCGAACCGGGAGGAGTCAGAGTAAACAATTGGCCCCCCTCGGCCGAGCTCGGGGTGAGTACATCAACGTCCGCTTACAGTTTCGAATGCTCGCACGGTGTAGACCCGTGCTACGATAGAAGTAGTCCCAGTGACACTTTTTGGCTGAAACGTTTTCTGAAAGATAGAGCTCCTCAACCCAAAATTGTCCTACTTTCATTTTTGCGTTTGAATATTGTCCAGGGTATAATTAGGCCATGAAATTTGTTCATCGGGTGGAACTTTTAGCTTCCTCTGAATTGTGTTTTTTGGTGGGGTATGGAGCTCCCCAAGTAGAAAGCTCAGCAAAAACAAGGTTGCACCTCTATCGCAGCATGCGTCTGTGAGTTTTCGAAACCGTCCAGATTGAAGCCATACGGTAGTAGATATATGACCAGGTATTGTCACAAGCGAAAAGCAATCTACTTCGGATTCGTACGGGGTACCTTTTCAACCAGGAGAATATAATCTCATGTTTACAGCACGCAATAATTACGTTTGAGGATTGGTGCGAGGTAGCGGTGCGTGCTACGAGTACGATAGAGGTGGCACTTTTTGGCTGAAACGGAGTCTGACTGTCGGGGCTCTTAAACCCCAAACTCGTGACAGAAACAGATTATTCCAGCTTGTGCTACCCATAGAGGTGCACCCTCTGGTTTCTGAGGGTGGTCACGTACTTGAGAAGCTCTACACCTTCCCCCCAACGAACAGAATTTGGAAGAAAACAAAAAGCGCCACCCGACGAACATAGCATGGCCTAACGATACACCGGAAATGTTTTGCAACACAATAATGGGTTAAGGCCCCCCCGCCATTTCGAAAATACGCCAGGCAGAAAGTTCTACCTGTGTCGTAGTAGGTTATTATGTAAGATAGACGAACTGTCTATGGCTCGGATATTGACAGATTTACGATGACATGCGGTAAAATTATCAGTTGCGGGGGAACCAAAATAGTACTTATATGGAGTGTATCGCATCATAGGGTACTGGTACATGGAGTATTGAGGGTACTGCCACATGATCAGATCATGAGGGTCATGTAGACATGTAGAATAAGTTGTGACCAATATAGTAAGGTGATCTCAACATGTGACTACACAAGTGTTGTGAGCCCTACCGAGCTCACTCTCCCAACACACTACCGCCCTCTAGAGCAAGGCCAAATAAGCGCCACCCTTCCGTCTTCTTATGTTGCAGCAGTTTCATTTGATAGTTTGTCGATTAAATTGTTTATCGCGTTCCACTTTTACTCCCATACGAAGTATAATATCAGTTTTTGTTCGGGTTGAGGCACAGAGCTCTTCACGTGACCACCCTTACGAAACACCTGGTGCACCTCTATCGTCGAATGGGCCCGGGTCCTAACATGGGCTAACGTCTGCCTTTGATATGATAAAGAGGCGTGGAAAAGATAGAGGGCTCACGGCTTTGGTCTAATTATTTATGACGGACCTGGCGTCTTGCAACCCACTGTCACCGGTATGTGTGCCGTGTTTCACAAGCATATGCCGGGCCCACTAGGCTTGAAACAACCCCCTCTCGCGGCTGATTGCCCCCCTAATGCAGGATATCTTCATTTTCGAGGCGTGTCATGTCCCAGCTGTTGTCGGTCGTGGTGTTGAGGGTGGTGCTGTTGTTGCCAGTGGTGGTGATATTGTGGGTGGTGTTGGTGCTGCTCATGTCGCTTGTTCCACATTCAACCATCGCCACAACGCTAGCCCGCCGTCACAGCATAGGCAGGCTCCAAGGATTATCGAGTGGCCGAGTACACCAACGAAACTCGTAGATATGCTATAGGAAACTATGCCCACCATTATCTTTGATCTCACAGTTGAACCGTATCCGAACCCACGTGATATATCTACTCGCAGGACGTTGGCATGTGGGTAAGCGGCAGGAAAGGGAACTCCGAATTCGACGCTGTTGAAAACTCGGCCTACTTGAGCCTGGACGGCCTGAACGTCGCCGACGACGCAGTGCTGGGCGACTACGAGGTTTGGGGTACTGGTGGTGAGGGGACAAAATGGTCAATGACTGCGCGCTCCGGGGGCGAGCTGTTGTGGACCGCAGGGGGCGAGTTGGCCGGGGACCATTACCAAACGGAAACGTTTGTCGCGACGGTGACCAGTTATGCCGAGAGCGACTGCACCAACGACAATTACGGTAAGTACGTACCTGGTATATTACAAAGAGTAGAAACACACAGACTGTGTGGAATCAAGAATTGTCTTCCAAACGGATATTTTGTGCGAGCTTGGTGTGATATTGCCGTCGCGCGTTCTACTTTAGGGAGTGTGAGTTGATCCACGATTAATGACGAGCAACGCTAATGTACCTGCCAAGTATGCAATAGATAAAGAAGGCTGTACTCACGGTGTACTTACTTCTTTTTAGGTGCCCGTATACTGTAGTGTTGGCTATGGAAAGGAAGAGGAGTTCGATATGGTATGATAACAGACGATTGTAGCATACCAACGTTTCACCCAATCTAGACATTTGGTTCACCGACGCTTCCGTTCGAGTATCTGTATATATAGAAGGGACGCGTGTGGCAGAACATTGAAAGGGAGCAATGGATTTACGCGACACACTGAAGAATATGATTTGCGACACTTCGATACCTAAACGTGTGACACGAGCAATGAAGTGTGTGTGTTTTGTTTTATTTGGTTTTTTGTCAGAGGAGTTTGAGAGCTCAATAAAAACAAGTGTTTTTGATGCGGCATAAACTGCCTACGGAAAACAAGCGAGGGGGGGGGGGGTTATATGGATGTTAGGGTATATCGTTTCAAGGGTATACATAGATACCACCCAAATATTCCATGCTACGTCAAGACATTAATATTATTTGATCTACAAGGGACACGGTATAGAAGACAGAGCTGAATTCCGTGAGTCACATGCTGCGAAATATATGTTTTCGTCAGAAGCTGGATGTGAAACATAGTTTTTCGACACCAGATGACAGGAAACGATATCAATTAGTCGCTAGTTTTGTTGTCTAGGAGCCAATATCGATATGTCCATTGATACCCCGTACTCTCAAGGCTGCGACAATCAACTACTAAATTTATATTTCCTAAGAGACGATAATCAACGAATAACCTAATGGGTTTAGCAGAGGATGTTGCGAGGCTTACGCACACATCATTAATGATAAAAGATGGAGGTCCTAGGCAGCCCGAGTGCTCAAAGCGAGGTAACATGTCGAAACTAAACTAATCAAGCTCAAACCCCATACACAAGTGGGGACCACCCGCAGGCTAAAGTGTAGCCGAGAAGTGTAGGTTGCACCAGGTGTTGACGATATTTGCTCCCATTCTAACTGCATCGCTCTTCGGCTGCACGGCTGGTGCGAATTGACCATAACTTCCTCTCCTTCTGCGCATGCACATCCAGGTGAATGCCCTGAAGACTCGATCAGCACTAACGGTTTCCCGCCCTGCACAAAATGCTCTCCGGCAGTGGTTGCCCGTAGCGGTTAAACCTTTTGCACCAATTCAGGTGTGTTTGACGTCCACTTTGCGACAAATGTTGGGCGTTCTTGCGAAGGTGGCCGAGGCAAGGAAACTGCCGAGCCTTTTTGACTTGTGACACGTATATTCCGCGGTGTTCAGTTTCCGATGTAGTAGCTTGCAGCTTGGAACTCCAACCCTGACCGTAAGCACACTGAATAGAAAGCAAACCCCTTCAGCGCGCGCCCTGCCATGAGCATGCCATACTGGTCGTTGTTGGATCGAACCTCTCCGGGGGAAACCCCACCACTATCACTATGCACGATCGGCATCATCGTGTATCACGAAAACGAACTAAAAGGGCGTTTTGATCATTAATAGGAGAACGTTACGGCTATTCATGAGTTCATGCGTGAAACGTTAAGAAGACCAGACCCCTACGGGACGCTTGCAACAGTAGAGGTTAGCATGTTTTGGATGCATCGTTTCCTGAACGATTGGCCTCCTCAACCCAAATTGGTCGGACTTTCATTTTAGCGACGAATATTGTTTCAGCGTATACTTCGGTCATGACATTTCTCATCCTGCAGCACTTTTATTTTCCTCCAAAATCTTTTTTTCGGTGAGGTATGACGCTCCTTAAGTGAGGAGCTCAGAGAAAACATGGTGCACCTCTATCGTAGCATGCGTCCCGGTGCCAGTTCGACATGGCAAACACACGCTCTATCAGTGAATACATCTTCCGAATCGCTAACTCTATAACCCCATATCTACCGCGTCACCACAGAAGGGCTTGAGCCACGGGCCTGCTGTAGAGGGGGGGTGCCCTGGTGTCGGACCTGATACGTGTCTTAGGGTCGGGGGTAATTCCTGACAAGTTAGGCTGCAAAAGCGTGCTTTTCTAGATGTAACACGTTATGGCTTAAGTGGAATGGAAATAACGGGACTTCTTCAATAAAGGTCGTCGGACTTCATTGCTTGTGATGTACATTTCGCTTTGTTTTATAACCAAGACCATGAGACTGCTCATCGGACAGCCTTTAGTTTTTCATCTCAAATATATTTAATCGAGTGAGGCGTGTAGAGCGTTTCAAGATGACCACACCGCAAACAGAACATGGTATATGTTCACCGCAACGCTCGTCATCCAGACCCTTTGGCCTGATAGTTGTTTCTATTTCACCATCAGAATATACAGTTTTTAAAACGAACCTAGATCCACCAACGATGAACACTACGGCAGGGGTGAACCTTAAACTCACGAGGCTATTCACTTGAGGGTCTCTGCAGTGTTGCCTCTTCGCATACCCTGACTAGGAGCAGACCGAACGCGGCCCCGTGCCGCAAAAACCGAGGACTCTAGGTGATATCCGTCCTAACAACAAAACAAAATCCAGCGATATCGATCGTAGTTTTATTTAGAGAACCCTGCGGGTCAGAACCGTTTGGCCAACACGTGATCTACCCCTATAGCGCTCCGCATGTCAATGGAACTCCTGAGAGGCATTTGCCTACGACTGAGGGTGGTTCCTTTCTCAATGAGTCTTGCCAGTTCCACAATGGTCCATGCCAGACGGCGCCCCCTATCTCGTAGCACGGATCATGCATTTGATGGCACTACTCTAGTAGATGATCGGGTACTCTCCGAAGTATTTAAGCACCCTTCGCCAGTTTGTAGGGGGACTAGACGCTCCCGGTGGCAGAAACGTCTGGCGTCCACACCCCGTCCGACGCCTGGTACGACGAAATGCGGCGGGTGTTGTCTTGGTAAGTATATGTGAATCGCACTGGGCTCTTTATCCCATAAGGATCGTTCCAATAGAATTCCCGTAGTGCATCACACTACCGTTTCCGTACACATATTAACAAAGTAGATATATTCCAAGCTAAATCAAGGCGTCAAATACGTAATGCCCCCTACACGTATCCTCGTGTACTGTTTCGCGAGGTACCTAGGCTTCTTGATCGATCGTCGGGTTGCACCCTTTGACTTAAAAACGACTCTTTGTTTTTGGAGGTGTAGAACTCCGTGAGTGAAGCGCCACGTGAATTGTGGGGGCTAGCTCTTCAACATAATGCGTCTGCCATATATAGGCTTTCGTTCTGATTGAAAACCCACAGCGCTAGCCTTGTACCCCCCCCCAACGTTAGCCATAACCTAAACGTGTTAAACAACCCACGCAAATAGCTGCGCATAAGAGACACACCCCGTCCAGTGCCCATACCTGACATGCACACCCTGCCGATTGTTCCTGTGTCATGTGGCCGTTCTTCAGCACTGAGGGACCTCGACGTGCCAAAAACTGTCGCCGACGCCATTCTCGCAGACGTGAGTGTCGAGTATGTTCACGTCCAGATGGTGGCTATTTAGGTTTCGGCAAAAACAAGAATGATAACAATGATGAACCCTCTGCGCGATAGACGCAGCCTACGGTAACAAAGGTTGAACTCTGCTTCGTGGTGCTCAGTCAGTTAAGTCGCTCGTTTTTCCCTCGCACCAATGTCCTGCTGTAAAAATATCGCCACCTGCAACCTACGTAGGCTATGGTAGAGGTGCACCGTGTGTCTTTCTAAGGGGGGTAACGGAGGGAGCCCTAAAACGATCGTCCAAAACAGCAACGTAGTTTTATTACTCGATTTTATTGTTTCAACTTACTACGGTCGTTGTGCAGTTTGGGAGTCCGTCGGTTCTTTAGATATTACCCTTTAGGCTAACATGTTCCACCGCCTTCGTAGTTGGTATAACGCACTCATGCCGTAACCAGGTTAGCAAATCACGCCGGTCACGTACCGGTTATCGTGTTTCAACCTTAATCCTTTCTGGATGACTATTGGTAGTTTCTTGACCCTAGGAACCATGAAATAAGATATTTTTGATCAGTGAACCGCCGTTGATATTTCGGGTGACCTTTGTTGATTGTTTCCTGGACCATCGTGTGGCCGTTTCAGTGGTTTTGAATGTCAGATTTGGGGATGAGGTATGAAACTGCTCACGTAAGGAGGCAGGTAAAACAGCAGGCGTGACCGCTCTCGCAACATGTGCCGGATGGACAACACCTGTAGCCGCGGGTAGTTCAGGGCACAGACGATTATTCTGAGAGTTTTTCTTACAAAGACTATTCGCAACGCATCGAACATCCACATTCAGCAAAATGGCATGGTGTCGAATCGGAACCGCGAGCACAATGATCGTAAACGCAGAGCCGCCAGAAGTACTCACTCGCCAGCCGGGCCCGTTGAATAATTGAGAAACATGCGTATGATACTTGTTCGCCGTGTAAGGTTGCCACGTCTTGGTCTATATTTCCCGTTCCAACCTTTGGGATACAAAGATCGCACGGTTTCCTGGCGTTAATTGTATATGAAGTTGGATTTTAGGCGGTGAGGGGAATGTGTACCTACAGCACCTGGGGTCCGTCCGCCGAATTCAACGAGCAGCCGCGTCGATGTGGGTCTGTCAGATTGCAGCATTTGGCGCGAGCGTATGGAGTTTGAACTATTGAATTTCCGTTGGGCCATATGTCCATCATTTTATATTAGATACCTGCCGAATGTATTCAAACAAAAAACAACATTCGACGAAAGTCACACAATCTCCGAGCATTTGTGTGTGGTATAACCAGCGCCCGGCTGCAGCTGTTCGAAGCGTATACTGCAATATACATCCCTACTCTTCTTTCGATGTTTACTTTCGTTCAGGCGGCAGGAGGATGGGCCGGCCCGGGAAGCGTACATCTCGATGACGGCGATTTAACAGTCCAAGCCATTCTGCTTAAAGGGGAAGAACCGGGCACGATCACTGGAACCTTCAAGAGCTTTGACGGCGGGGCGATCGGCCGCTCCACCGCGCTTTTCCTTTATTTCGTCGACGAAGACTCGGATGGTGGTTTCGTGCGCAGGCAGGGCGACATCGATTCCGACTCCGGGAACTTCACAGCTACCACTGCCGGCGTTCCAATCGGCCACGTCAGGGTCGTCCTCAGCTTCGTCCTGGTCGACCCGGCCGATGCCAGAGAGGAACCCAGTTACCCGCATGACGCGGTGTTCGAGTTCGATGTGGTCAACGAGGGCTGCAGTGAGGCACTGCGGATCAAACTGGAGTGGCACGAAGAAGTCTTCCTGTTTCTCTTTGTCGTCGAGCCGAACGGAAACATGGTGAATCTCGTCAACCTTGCGAAGGTGAGTGTATATCAATCATAGTGGCGTTTACTGTATTGTTTTAAGGCAGAACATGTACAGGACCGGAAGCCTCCAGTACCAAAGACCAGGAGCGTGGGAAGACGTTATATTTCTTGTAAAGCCAAACGTTTTTGTCGAAAGGTAAGACTGGGCGTTTTCGTAGTGTATTTTATATAGCCGAACTTTGGTAATAATCAGCTGACCGTAATCAACCTTGCAAGAAAACGAAGTGGCATATTTTCGAGCTATTTAATTAGCTTTTTATATTAACAACAACGTAAATATGACGTATCAACTGGGAAAATATTTTCTCATTGAATGTGTTCGTAAGCTTACCAGCACGGGCTACGAGCCACACGCAGGCACTACTGCTGCGCATGCACTACTCTTATCCATATTTCAAGTGAAATTCATGCCCACTGTTACAGGAGATCATAGCCAATACTACCTAATATGTTTTATTAATCATAATATTATGTGAATATATAGTTTTATGTGTACCATAGGTCCCGATATCAACGGTGCACTGTACTAGACCATGTTATTGTTTTACACCGACATGAATTCAGGTCAGGTACGACGCATCCTACGATAGAGGTGCACCACGTTTTTTCTGAGCTCTCCACTTGAGGAGATTTATACCTCACCGAAAAAGTGTTTTTGGACGAACGTGAAAGTGTTACCCGATGACCGATATCATGACCGAAGTATAATCGGAAAATTGTTGCAACACAAGACTGAAAGTCGGACGATTTTGTCTTAAGGAGCCCGATGGTTTAGAAAAAAATTCGGCCAAAGAGTGCTACCTCTATCCTAGCAAGCGTCGTAGTTCCGACTCAGATGCGAAAAGGAATACAAAATACGCCCGTGCAGACCTAAGTAAGGATTAATACCTTGGTGTGCGTGGTTTCGCTTGCCGTTATCACTGAATTGCTACATCCGTAGCTCACACCTGATATGCAGGCACCATATATTGTCCCAGGTCTTGGTTTGCTTGTACTAAGGGATGTAATCTTCGCGCCCATGCACTGTGGGTATGGACAAGCGCGACTATCTATTTTATGGTTTTTGTATAAGGAAAGGTTGCCTTAAAATTGAAAGAATACAAAAAACATAAAAACAATGCCATATCCTCACACCAATTCCCTGGTAGCCGGTAACGGTGCATACATTGTTAATAGTTCGGGGATATGCGGGAATGGCACGTGCTAAGTGTGTGGTAGCTCGTTTTCGGCTGCATAGGTTAAGGAATAACGAGATTCCTTAATCCTAAATCGTCCGTAATGAATGCATGCGTTGCAATTGTTTTTGTGGTGTATTTGGACCATGACATGGTTCATCGGGTAGGACTTGTTTTTCGTTGAACAAAAACACAATTTTAAGGGTGACATGCGATTAGTATCATGTTCGTCAAGGGAAGCGACTCCGAAACGCAACAGACACCCCTACCGTGGCATGGGTGATATAATCCGGCGGGTCTATCGAATAATAATTTCAACGGCGAAGCCGTTGGCCTTTCGAGTTAGAGTCTCCCAGATTCCAAATGTACGTGACATGTTTCAGTAATGAACAGTCTGCCTTGATAGTACCTATTTTTAACAAACAAAGGCATGCTGCACTTGCCTCGATGCACCTGGATTGGTTTCGGGCGAGTCACTCCACGAAGCCGACGGCGGGTTTTAAGGTTTATAAGGGATTTCTTTCTCGTTCGGTGTGTATAATATGTGTAACGGCGCTTAACGTTTTCGTCGAGCGTGGCTTACATCAATACTCTACAGGACACGTAGTAGTATGTCGAAAACAAAAATGCAGGTCCAGGATAGGCGTCTTGTTGAGCGGGGGGTGTGGGCTCTACACGGAATTTGATCGAGTATCACGATGACCTGCGTTTCCGTTTTTCCGCAATGCTCGGCCTGACCTTTTTTACAGAAACGTTGCCGTGTACCTTGTGCTGTAGCACACTACCGATGCACGCTACGTGGAGGATGCACGTATGTATTCACAGGGCTGTCCCCTAACGGAACTCTATATATACTCTTACCACGAAGCTGAGGTTGGGAACACATGACAAATACCACCTGATGTTTTATATATGACACCAGCCAGGCACATCCCACTGTAGGTGTTGCACCTTGTGGCTCAACACCATCTGACCGGTTGAGCATCTCAGTGGGGCAACGACCGATCGGTAAGATCGTGTTTGTACAATATTCGTGTTAGTCGCTAGCGCATGGAAACCTTTTTCGGGCTGCACTATTAGACGGGTCCGAAGTCACGTTTCGGGGCGACATGTAGAGGTCCTCTTGTCAGGAGCTCACGACAATAGTGCGCCACCTCTACCGTGTGGCATCCAGACATACAGAAACTTATTACTGTAAAGCGCCAAGGGGTGTAGTTCCTCCCGTAGAGAAGGCCGATATATGCTACGCCTTTCGAAGTGACACCTCATCGAAAACACCACGGTTAATGTGCAGCGATGAGTCATTTTGCGGTAGAGGTGCACCGTGTTGTTTTTATGAGGGGTATCACTTGAGGGCCTCTAAACCTCACCCGAAAACTGAGTTTGGGGGAGTTTGGAAGATGGTACCCGCAGAGCAATCCCATGACCTGGTTGTACGATGAAAAGGCGTTCCAACGCAGGACTGGAATGCCGACGAGTTTGATTTGAGGGGCCTGATTATCCAGAAAACGTTTCAGCCGAACCGTGCTACCTTTATCGTAGCAGGTGTCCAATGTGCAGGGAGGCCACCCTAGAACACAAAAACAAAAACCCTGGGAAAAGCTAGGCAAAGGAGTGAAACATTTTGTTTTGATTTCTCTCATTGGAACGCGTCCGTACCAACTGTAGTGAAACCAGCCCCGTATTCGACACGGCTCAAGTCGGTAGGTTGGCTACCGGAACCCAACGTATCACGCACTAGTCGTTGCACACTCCTGTATCGCTCTGCCTTGTTAGGGTGATTGGTTCCATCGTAGGTATCCTATCCTGCGCTCGTTAGTGGTTTTTGAAGTATCGAACTTCGATCTCGAGCCAACGGTGCCGAGCCTGGTTTCAGCGCGGGTACAACCGCATACGTATATCTCCTCGAGTATTCACCACCTGCACTGCTTGATATCAAATTATACCGCCATACTGGGTGCCATGGACTACGGAAACTTGACAGCATACTTTCTTTGTTGTTCGCCCCCCCCCCCGCCTGATTCGGCTCATGCATGTATCTGTCTGGAAACCCACAACTCCTGCTGGGAACGACTGTCGATCTTGAAGGACAATGGCTACACTAGACGGTTCAGAAGTAGTTCGTTCGGAGACCCTGATACGGACCTCATAACCAACTTTGAGGAGTACGTCTTGTTCAGCGGGCTCTCTGGAAACTCGATGCTCGGCGAGTACCGCATCAGCGCCCAGGCCCTCTATTCTGTTGAACCGGTCAATTGGACGCTGACCGTGACGGTGAACGGCCTTGTGGAGTGGATCGAGGAAGGCGAGCTTGTGTACATGCCTCAGTACTCCTCTGACTACACTTACGACGATGACTACGACGATGACTACGACGATAAGGACTACGCCGACGATGAGTTCGATCACTACACAGACGACGACTCAACCTACTACTACGACGACGACGTCTCATCCTACTTTTCCAGCGACTCGTCTAGCAGATACTCGTCCACCGGCTACCCGAAGACGGACAAATTTACGGTCATCCTTGATTCATACGACCCCACTGGATGCTAAACTACCAACCACCATGACTGAACCTGTGGTAAGGGGGGGGGCGGGTCACTCAGGTGTCGGTTGCGTCGCGTTCGCGTAGAGCCAGTCACTCGAGTGACCACATGGTAGATACGCAACGCTGTCGTATTGGTGTGTGGCCATGCACCAACACGCGTGTTGTCAAGTCTACAGCGGACTTGACCGTGGCGAAGAGGCAATTGCGATGATAAACCGAAACGCGGTGCGCGTACAGTGCACAGGAGGGAAGCCCCCCCCTGCGGCCGCATTAGTCCCATCGCAGGCGTGCCCACGTACTTGCACCAGACCGGTTCATTCACTGTCGTTGCCATTGTAGTCAGCGGTGTGCCTACAAGTTTCGACGTTGCACCCCTGACCCTTACTGGCGCTTTTTAGATTGTTTGGAAGCAAGACTCTGGCGGCTTACGTTTTCAACAGGCCCGTCGGACACGATTGCCACAACTGCCGAAATAATAGGCTTTATCTGGCAGCTACGGGGTGTTTTCTTGGTCTATTTCGCGTTTTGCGTTGTGGTTTGGTTGGTGGTTACTTTGAATGGCATCGAACGGTTCAAAGGTGAGGGAAGGGAAGGAGGAGGGGTAGGGGCTGTTGAGGGGAGTGCTTTCCGCGGTAAGGGTGATGCATCTTGTGAGTCCACGGGGTTCGGGACGCATGGACTATCGTAAACTACCCGGAAGAAAAACCAGAACGTCTGGAAGGGTTTCCATTATTAGGTGCCTGCAAGACATTTATCTACTGGTTGCACATTCACGAACACTCTGAACGACGGATGGTACAATACAGGCGCACCTGCATACAGGCCGTTTTTGTATGCAGGTATATACTAATAGTAAGTACTCTATGTGAATTGTAAGATTGCCCAAACAAACATTGTTTTTGGAGGGAAATAAAGCTTCTACGTACCCGAAATGGGCATTCCCAAGATCAAAGTATATTGTAATACGAAACCTACTTAAAACACAACGTTTGGTTGCAAGTGCCTGATCACTCAGAAAACGTTTCATCCAAGCAGTGCCACATACCTATCGTGGCACTCGTAGAACATCGCTACTTTCAGCTAGGGATAATGCTTCGTCAAGTTAAGAGCCCGGCAACAGGGGTGTTTATCCCAGTATCTCCTACTGAATCACCAATTGTCTCTGTATGGGTGGAGCTCTTTACCTCTATCTAGTCAGAACGGTTGATATCCCCTGGCGAGCAGCGCTACCGGTTACTATAGGTTGTACTTTTACTTTTTGTTGTTTTTTTCGGACTAGGAAGCGCACAAACCTCTACTACCACTACTGTAGGTCGGGGTTTACGCCAACAAACTTCCTCGCAGTCGTGTTTGCCGCGGGAGTGTGAGGTTCTTCGTGTGAGGACCACAAGAAATTCGGCACCACCCCTGCCGTGACGTTTGTTCCTGCGCGCTGTAAAGGAATAACTCATTTGCCGGGTCCGGTGCCGTAGCGAGTGTCTTGCCTGCGTGCTCAACAGGCTTCTTAAACACCTCAAGCCTCTCGGCGTGAGTAGTCATGGTTCCCTGGGTTATATTTAGCCTTTTACCGCTCATGGGGTAGGGTGAAAAGGCGACAGATGACGAAGGAGGGGTTTAGAATGAAGTGTGTCCCTGGTTTCGTCTTTTGTGTTTTCATTCGACAAGATATGCAGAGATGGCACCGAGCGCCTTCAAATTAAACCTACTTGTTGTGTGGTTCTACAGTATTAATAGTAGAGGTAAACGAAATGAACAATATTGATTTCGGCGCCTGGTTCTTAGTGGTCAATGTTGTTTTTCGGCGCCTGGTTCTTAGTGGCCCATAACTTGTTGACGAGGGAAAAGCAGGTGGAGAGGTTAGCGGGAGAGTGGTCGGCATGGGACAATGATGCGTGCCGAACCTTTGGTTTTAGCGAGATGATGTACGGATATACACATAGCAAAAACCGGCGGGAAGTGAAACACGTGCGTCGAACGCCACCATATTCACTTATTGAGGATTATTTACATTTGGTTTGTGTGTAGAGAAAGCGTCTCAACAGAAGTTCAAAGGTGGAGGAAGCTTATACACCAATGACGAGAGAGTGATTTCACGCTGGAACAATGATGGTAGGTGTCCGGGGTTTATATCTTAGTCAGACGATATTCAAAAGGGGCAGAAAACGGGTAGGATGAAGGCCTGTGTCATTGGAGGAAGTGTGCATATTGAAATGCATCCTGGGGGCTGTAGACGTCGGCGAAAACGTGGTAAAGAAGAGCACGGGGACATAGCGGAAGCTGGATGGATCGGGTGAGTTGTGGCCTATATGTGTTGGTGTGCAGAAGCATGCGACGCAGTAATGACACCGGACGATAATATACTATGTATGAATTTAACAGTCGCGCCCTGTAGTACTGGGGCCGCACCGTTTAGCAGCGCATGTCGGCACCTGACTGGCGTTCTGCCTTCTACCGAGGACTATCGACGCGGTCGACGGTATCGGTGCTCTTGCATCGTTTCTGGGGCGCCTCACTTGAAGCTTTCTCTGTGCAACCTACACACACACGTGTTTAGACGCATGCTACGATTGGTAAAGCACTCCTTGGCGGAATGGGTTTCTCAGTGCCGGGGCCCCTTAACCCCATGTTATCGGCATCCCATCATTTTGTGTTGAAACCCTTGACGCGTGCCACGGTAGAGGTATCAATTTCTGGCCTAAACGTTTTCTGAACGACGGGGCTCCTTCATCCAAGATCGTCGGAAAATGCCAGTATTGGGTTGCAGAATGTTTCGATTTATACGTAGGCCATGCCTTTGCTCCTATTACGGGGGAACATAGTTAATAGGGACCTACGGTGGACACAAAAACCCTCATATTTACCTGTTTTGACCCACAAAATGTTGTCCCATTTACTACGACCCTCCGTAATTGTACAACAATCATTTCCCTCCCTAATCAGTTTTGGCTCGGGGAATAGAGCTCCTCAGGTGACCGCTCTGAGACAAAAACAACATGCTGCACCTCTACCGTAGTTTGAGTCTATTATCATTGTATACTGACGGCCTTGGGTTGTTAATCGGGTAGCACACTTTTTTTGCCCCTATACCCACATTTTCGGGTGGTTTTTGTAGAGCTCCTGAATTGACCAACCTCAAAAATATACCGGGCACCTCTACGACAACACGTGCTGTTTAGACAATGTGCACGTTCAACCAAAAGAAGAGCAATCCCACGGTCTGGGTTTTCATGGAGCCAACATTTTCAAACCTCAAGGATCGTGTGGATGTTTGATACGTTGAGAGGTCCGGTCAAGTCTGGAAACAGATTGGCTGAAATGGGGCACTTACCTCCGCGGTGGCACCAACATTATCCAACTTGGTTGGAGGGGTGTCTGTTGTTTACACTGTAGCAGTGCATATTTTTTATGGATACATAATACCTCCCCTTTGTACTGGGTACGGTATCGGAGTAACATCGGTAGCTAATGTATGTTTTTGATTACCGTTGCTACACGGGGGAAAGAGACCCTCGAGCTAGGTTCTTCGGGAACGTAATGTTTTTGTACGCTGGTCGTAGCAAGCGTACAGGCGAGCTTCAATGCATGGCCAAAGCGTTGGAACGAAGCTCCCAGAGAGCGAGAGAGGGAGAGAAAGAGACGGGTGAACGACTACGGTCCAGGTGTGACGCATGCTACTGTACAGAGTTGTACCATATGTTTCCCGAGAGCGGTCACTTGAGGAGCTCTCTATATATCTCACTTAAAAACTGAATTTCGAGGAAAATAAAAACAAATGTGGTCCGACGAACAAAATTCATGGCCTAAGTATACAACGAAACCTATTTACACTAACAAAAAAAATGAAATTCTGACGATTTTGGGTTAAGGTAAGGATCCTCGTCATTCTGAAAACGTTCCAGCCAAACAAACGTATACCTCTACCTCTATCGTAGCACGCCTCGTGGCCGGATGATGGTTGTCCAGGTTATCATTTACGTGATGTACGATGTTTAAATACTGCACTGATTGTGCTGCGGAATAGACTGACAAGCGAGTATTGAGAAAACAATGGTGGAATGAAATAGACAAAAACACGCGGAAACGATGAGGTCAGTGAAACAGGTAGAGAGAGAAATTTTAGATATAGTGGTGTACAGATAAGGAGTATATAATTAAACTCTACCTTTTCCGGCGTTCTCTGATGACACCCACAGTAATCTTCGTTCTTCTTCGTTCTGACTGCAGTAGGAATTGACACCGCATCCGTTCCATATCGACCTGATTGAAACGTTAAAATAGATCGTTCGACTTGACTGAGATATAACTATTAATAGTGCTCGCACCGTAGAATTTGATTTCGACTACTTGCTCATGCATACAGGCAACCGGCGAGGTCCTCTTCCGTCGGATGCTACGATAGAGGTGCACATGTTTTTCTGAGCTCCGCACTTAAGGAGCGTCATACCTCGGCGAAACATTATTTTGAACGAAAATTAAATAGCTACCGGAGTAAACATCTCACGACCGAAGTATCCCAAAACAATATTTCGTCACACAAAAATGAACCTTCGACGGAATTGCGTTACAGAGCCCGATTGTTTACAAACCGATTCAGCCAAAAAAAGAAACATCTATCGTAGCACGTGTCTTCCGAACTATCAGGTAGCAGCGGCCACAAGTCTCGTCTTCCTTTTTATTATCGCGCCTACGTCTCGGTAGTTACAGATAGTTGCCGAATCGTCCCCGCACCTCTACTTCATCCGCCGCTGGCTGCAGAAAGCAGGACATTGCTAGTATCAAACATATATCGTCTCGCCGACAGGTATTATACTCATCACACCGTATATACCACGCGAGATATAACCCCCCTTAGCAATCCCCCGGCAGCGGTGTCGCCTTGTGGGGTGGTGGCTTATATTCGGAGCTCCCCATACGCGAAGCGCAGTATCGCGCCCGAATCATGACTTCGAATCAAGTTGTCCCCGTATCACGGCTAATCATTCCAACCGGAAGCTACTCATCGGAGAAGCACGGCCGGTCATAAATATTTTCCTCTTACAATTACAACCCTTGACGTGGGGTCTAGATTTGTCCAACCCCATGGCGCCTACATATGATGCCCAAATGGTGGCGTAGGGAATATCAGATCGAATATTTTCCATACAATCATCGTTCGAAGGTTGCACTTTCCCATTAGTTAAGAAACGGTTTTTCGAAGTTTGGCCAAAACAGTGTGTTGTCCGACGTGTTCTGCGGTCCACGAGGTGTGACACGGGGTCGGGGCGGCGGGGGGTACTTTATACTCATGCATGGCCGTAGTCGTATGACCATAGAGCGTCGCATCCTTGCAATGCCGCGACGGGGCATGTCGGATTTTCACCGATCAGGCAGACATTGCTTTAGCACCAAGGGGGGGGGGGGGGGGGGGTTACATACATCTCTCCTTTCTGGGGTCCACTCGGGTTTCCCTCAATCCTGTAGCTATTAGTTCGCTGC
Source organism: Saccharina japonica (assembly GCA_008828725.1). NCBI lineage: Eukaryota > Phaeophyceae > Laminariales > Laminariaceae > Saccharina > Saccharina japonica. The sequence goes on from MEHQ01001160.1 coordinate 43,450, forward strand.
CCACACGGTTAATTTTCTTGCCTCGACACGTGAACGGTATAAATATGAATACGCCGAAAATAGTGCATGCCACATGTATGTATGTACGATGATATATCATCACACAAGCGGCGCTGAGACGACTATACGTTGGCGGCGAGATTGGACAATATGATGATCGATGGTCAACGGCCAGGTGGTTGAGTCGAGGTGTGTTCGTAGGCTACCCGCTCGTCGGTTAAGGCTGATTAGCTCGTACACCCAAGAAGTTTTCATTGCAAATAGAAACACAACACAAACACAGTGGAACCGCAGGCATGTCCGCTATCCCTGTGGGAAGCGTTCATAACCTAAGGAGTTCGGTCCTCGTTAACACCATCGGGACAAACTGAGAACTCACCGATACCGAGAACGGCACAACATACCGTAGCTACTTCGATAATAAGCAGGCGTCGATCATCAAACTGCGACAGCCTGGGCGCTAGTGATATACCTGATAGGTGTTAGCTTTGCATCGTACAGTGTCGTGGTACAGACGACAACCCGGGCAGAATGAACCAATACCATTTGTTTTGGTTCGCAGTGCAGACCGACACGCACTCACGAGGATATATCATTATACACAGAAGGAGATGCTGTAGGCAAAAGCAGCGTCACTCATTAATGTATGTTTTCTGAAGGTGCCACCCTTGTCCTAGCCAGGGTCGCTCTGATGTGTATGACGCATTTTGTTTTTGTTCCGTTGTCACAAGTAAGTTTGACACTAAACCACTTGCTGCCCTTTCGGCCGCATCACTTCACATCCACCGAGCTCACATCCAAAGGCGTCATCCGACTACCTCGAACACCCATTCAAAAATATTTCGCGCTCTATTTCTCTCGTTTATATCTTCTGTTCGACGCTCCTGCATTTCGATGTGTATTTTGTGCATTCACACACACGTTCTTGGTTGCTCTTACCGCCGTCTGTGCGTATCGTCTCACTGGAACGTGATGCGTGAAACGAAGTATCCTCCCACTTCACAGACTTCTGCGATTCATATATATTGTTCTTCCTTACGCCACCTTCCCACGAATCCGCCCCCCGTAAAGAGACAGGTACACACGATGTCGGTACTTCGTACATATGTTGTGCACTCGCTCACAAAACGTAGCACGCGTGCTCTTCAACATATCGATCACGCTCCGCCTAATCTCCCCGTGTAGACTGTTTTATTCATTAGTCGGGTTTTGTAGCCCCAAATAATTAAGAGTATGTTTTTAAACTACTGAAGTGCGTATCCCAAACCAGGGTTTGAACCACGGCCAAAATGCTGATATCTCCCCACCCCTTCTCGCGATGTTTGGCAAATTTTACAAAACACATGATTCTTCGCTTGACGAACAAAGGCAGACGGCCTCGATATTCCTGCTGCCCAAGGCACCAAACAAATATAACACCGGGGGGATTCAACAAGCACCCTTCTTAAGCTTTGAATCGCTTGAAGCGTCTGGGTACACGTTGCCATCCCTGAGAGGTAAAACAAACGCGATGATAGGTGCTCGGCCTAATAGTTCTGAGCCTTCCAACTTGCGACCTATACCACACCCAAATAAGGAAACTTTGTGATAGATGACGAATGCGCAATGCCATTTCTTAACCTATGCATCTGGGGGCTGGAAACTAACCATCACTTCGTTATGTTTGCCGTATTACGTCGTTGTTGCCTGTCAACAACTAGATTATCTTCCAGGTGCTACAGCTCTATCGTGCAACCACTCGTTTGGAGCGCTCCCCGCTAGCAACGCCTTTCTAGTCAGGGAACACCCACATGCTCCGTCCCGGCATTTTAGGGACGTGAGGATCTATGGACATACGACTACGGCCATACATGATTATGAAGTACCCCCCCCCCGTCCGTGTTACTGTTAAGTTGAAACCCAACCCTTGACCAGGTAGGCCTAACCTCAGCACACAAGAGCCCATGCGCAAGGTAAGACATTAGAGCACACTCGAGTGTTCGAGTGTTCGGCCCAACCTGCTGCTTTGATATTGTTTGCCGAGCATGTCCGACTGGCATCGTTCGCATGCATAAATAGTCTTAATTCCAAATGACATTGGTCAAGAGTACCATCGTTCATCATCGCAGGTTAACAGTCAAAACTGCCGATCTAGCTAACATTCACGGTTACGATAATCCCCATGTAGCCGGCCTGGGGGAACGCAGGACCAGGCGCGCCATGCAAATTGCATTCAGCACCCAGTAGGGTCGTATAAGTCCAGAGTGACCGTGAACTTCTCCGTCTATGGGTCTTCCGTGTTAGAGTAATAGGAGCTGGAGGTTGGTGTATTGTCGGACGAAAGCAACCGCCGGACATAAGAAGCGTTATCGTCGTCGGCGTCGTCGTCGTACCCGAACGGAAGCATCTCTTCTTCAACCCACTCCACAACCCCGTTCACCGTGGCCGTGATCCTCCAAGTGGGGGATGATTCGTGTCCCCTGGCGAAGATGCGGTACTCGCCAAGCATGGCTGTACCGGTGAGACCGCTGAACAGGACGTATTCCACGAAGGAGCCGTTAAGGTCACCCTCGGGGATCTCCAGCCGCCGGCCGCCTTTGTCGTTGTTGTTGATGTAGGCAATGTCCTGAACGCGCAAGGTTCATTGCCGGAGTTGTGGGTTTGCCGGATAGAAACATACGCGGGATTATGGTTGGGGGGGGGCAGAACCAGGGTGGTACTCGTGAATCTACGGCGAACTCAATATCGTTATCGTTATTGGTGAGACGCGATGCGAAGAGATGATCACAATGTATGTGCTTGTTGCACTCCATTGGCATCGGTCCGGGCACCATCGGATCAAGCCATAAGGAAGGTTTAACGTTTTCGCTCGACGCCTGCAGACCTGACCGGATAATGTATTAACGTCAGCAATCATCTGTTAGCGTGACGCCGATTTCAAGGACAGACCTGGTGACACATGCTACGATAGAGGTGCACAATTTTGTTTCTGAGCTTCGCCATTAAGAAGCGTCAGACCTCACCAAAACAATGATTTCGGAGGAAACTAAAAGGGCTGCTGGATGCGAAATATCCTGACCGAAGTATATGCTGAAACATTATCCGCCACAAGAACGAAAGTCCAGCGAATTTGGGTTAAGGAGTCCGATCGTTCAGAAAACGATTCAGGTAAAACATGCTACCTCTACCGTAGCACGCGTCCTGTGTAACGGTAGGAGTGTACGCGTGCTACGACAGAGATATCCTTGGTGAACCGTGAAACGGGTTCTGAAAGGACCAGCGCATCAGCTCAAACTTTGCCGTCATTTATTTTTGATGCCGCAACCTCTTTCATTTGGATTCGTTCAGGCTATGGTTGTTGTTCATCGGATAGTAGTTTTCATTTCCCTTCAAAATCAGTTTAGGGGCGACGTGTTTAGCTCCTCAGGTGACCACCGTCCACGAACAAATGGTACACGTCTAGCGTAGCATGCGTCCATATTACATTTTGTTGTTTCGAGTCTCCTCTTTTGATTACAGCTTAGGAGCTCTATTACCCCACCCAAACAACAAGTGTTAATATAATCTAGAACTGCATCCCAATGAATGTCGCCAGGTCCTGATGAATTCACGAGTCGATTCTCGAAACACACGGAGCATTCAAGTGACATGCTGGGTCGAGGGTTCTCGAGAGTAAGCGGTTTGGCCGAACGATTCCACCTCAGTCGTACGGTCACGCGTCGATGCCTTCATTAACGACAAGCCAGCGCAAAAGAACGGTTTGCCGGGATGGGCAATCAGATCTCTTGCATAGTAGTGTTTATGGTTAGGTTTTGGCGTCCTTGTCTGAGGGGCTCAGATAAAAAAAGGGATCACCCCTACAAGGCAACGCCTATATCGTTGCATTTCTCCACTATCGATCTGGGGTAATATCCGATGACGGGAATGTCGGACGATCAGGTGCAATCGTACGGCACACCCGGTATTATAACAAGCACCGAAAACGCTGGCCGGAGACACACCGCAACAACGCTTGGTATCACGTTCGTCGAGCTGCCAGTTGGGGTGATTTCACGACTACCAACGAGCTTTGGTTGTGTTCCGTTCGCAGACAAACTGACGTATTTCCGATGGTTCGGGTTTCGGCGCCAGCTAATACACTGCAGGCTGGATGAAGCAGCTGAGAGAAGCCACGCGAGGGCAATGTTCCCTTCCCGGCCGGCGGGATAATGCCTAAACATATGGTGATGTATGCAGCGCGGAAGGACGCCTGCTGCCACAGAGGTAGCATTTTTCAGCTTAGAAAACTTCTGAGTGACGCGGCTCCTTAACTCAAAATCGCCCGGAATTCGTTCTTGTGCGGCAAGTTGTTCCAATTTATGCTTAGGTCAGGAGATTGTACATCAGGTGGAAGTTAAACTTCACCGTATGGATACCTTCTGCGCGAGGTGTGCAATCCCTCAAGTGACTTTACACATTCCGGAGGTATGCTACGCATGTTTCGATAAACGGCACCCGTAGGCAATACCAAAACCCCTCCTTTCATCCGTGACCATATATCGAGTGTCTTACTACAGCGGACATACACACCGTTTTGTTGTATACTCTTCAATCATCACGCCACATTTGACGGAGGAACCTTGGTTTTGTCTTTCGTTTTCGTCAGATATAGTGCACTGCTTACGGCCGATATAAGCACGATCAAAGCCAGACTTACAGTAGTTGTACAGATAATTTTCGTACACTTAAAAATTATGAAATTCATGACTGCAACGTTTAAAAGAGAAACCTTGGCTTTGTTATTAGTGGGATACAAACAGTACACGGTTCGGAGCGGATATAAGAACCGTCAAATCCAGACGTAGTTGTATAGGTAATTTTGATTGCCCTGCAGTCCCAAGTATTGCAATTAGTGCATTATCCACCCGTCGTTAAGCAAGAAATCTAATCTGGGCCAGCAGCACTTTTCCTTACTACTGCAGACGTGGGTGCAGGTATGTATTTAGCCACCGGGCAACACACGTAGCATTCGTGTATCTGGTTTGATACTCCGTCATCTGATAAGGTGGGTGACAGGGCGAAATTTATTCGGCTGAATAAGAGGAAGTCGAAAGATCTTTACATTCAAGAAAAGGAGCATTAGCAAGGCCAGGCTATATATGTAGAGTAAATCTACACTAGAAGGACCGGTTTACTTCAGTCAACTCTGAACTACAGTCGTGTCTATTCAGGGCAGCCGCCGTTTATCACTTGCTTGAATCAACAGAACGCAGATATTTGTTTAAAACAAATACAACATCAGTCCCACGATGATGTTTCATCTCCCTACGTTGTCCTAAACTGCACCGGTTTGCCTAAAGTATACACGTATCTCCATAGACACATGTGATAATAGAGTAAACGCCTCTCCATATAGTCTGCACCCACCGTGGTCGGGTTGTTGTAGTCGATCCTGTCTGCGGTGGGATCGGTGACCTACAGCTCAAAGCCATACTCCGCCTCCTCCCACTCCAGCTTGATCTTCAGAGCGTCGCTGCACCCCTCGTTAACCATGTCCACCGCCAAGGCCGTGTCGTCTTGGTTGTTGTCAATCCCGGCCTCGCCCGGGTCGAGAACGACAAAGTTGAAGATTGCTCGGCTGAAACCGATTGGAAGATCGGTGATGGTCGCCGTGAAGTTCTCAGAGTCGACGTCGATTTCGCCCTGATCGCGCACGAATTCGCTTTTCGAGTTCTCGTTGTTGAAGGTAGAGGATGAGCGCGGTGGGTGCCACGAGGGCGGTATCGTCGTCCTTCTCGAAGTTTCCCGACACAGTGATCGTTTCCGGCTGTGCCCCCTCGACATTAAGCAACGTGTAGTAGGTATCTCCGTCGTAGAGGTCGGCGTCTCCTGGACCGGCCCATCCCCCCACCGCTTAAAACTCAATATAAGAAATACACGTTGTCAGTAATCGCAAGAGTAGGGCATAGGCAGGTTCGAAATATCAACACCAACACAAGCAACGGTGCAACCGTTGGATCTCGCCTGATTAAAAAAAAACGCAATACTTTCAAGACATTGTAACGTTATCCGGCAAACCATCATTGTTGCGTGTGTTTTATACATGTGTGGCAACAGACCCCATCTGTGCGGTAAGAACTTTGTCGGGTCGTTTACTGTTGTGTTCTGGACGTTGTCAATGTCACTCATCCCGTATATCTCGTTCAAGATTCGTTTGGGAAAGGCGATTATCATTTTGTCGTTCCTGCTGATTTTTCGAAACTGTATGATTATGTCTACCATCTACGGCGTCGTGGCCAAGCGGAAGTCGCAGGTGTTTTTATTAATTACTAACGCCGCAAAATTCGCATCCAGGAGGTCAGAAAGGCACGGGGACTTTCAACCACGCGAACAACTTCAGGAGAAGTTACTCAACCCATAACCTCGATCGCAGGCTGTATATGACTCATCCCACGGTAGGGGCGCAGCAGAATCTTCTGAGCTCCTCACATGAGGAGCTCAATATCTCACCCGAAACATGACTTCGGAAACATTCGTTCGAGCAACCCGACCACAACATTCAATGCTGTAGTCTAAAAACAAACCTACCAGTAAAGAGTAATAGTATCCGGTGGTTACTCACGTGAGAATCTCAACCGGTCAGAGAATATGGAGCCAAAAAGTGGTACCCCTACCGTGGGATTACTTATATATCGAGCACGTAGCTAGTATTTTCGTCTCTCGTTGAATACCAACAGTGCGGTTTCGATAGCGGATACGTGCTACGATAGACATAGCACGTTTTGGCCAAAATGCCTTCTGAATGATCGATATCCTTAACACAAAATCGGCGGGCTGTCATTATTTTGTTGCAATCTCCTTCCCTGTATGTTTGGGTCGTGGGATTGTCAATCGGATATAATAGCACGTTTACTTTCCTCCAAAATCAGTTGGGGGTGAGGTACAAAGCTCTTCAAGTAAGGAGCTCCAGAAAATACACAAGGTGCACTTCTTTCGTAGCATGCATCTGCGGCGCATGCTAGGGGAGAGGTACGAGTAGCACGTTTCGGCTAAAGTGTTTTGTGAGTGACCGGGCTCCTTAACCCAAAATCGTCAGACTTTCGTTCTTGTGAAAATAAACCATTGTTCGTTTTATCCTTATTTGGTGCCACGACATTGTTCATCCGGCAGCACTTTCGTTTTCTACCAAAATCAGTTTATGCTTTGCTATTCGTGAAGAGCGCCTCAAGTGAGAACCCTCCGGAAAAACATAGTGTATCTCTATCGTTGCATGCGCCCGACGAACGATAAGCACGGTACGGAGAGAACACATGCGATACTCAAACCAGCGATCATGGCATTGGCTACGCTTTCCGGCACACCGAGGTTCCTCAACGCTGAAGACACATGATTTGAAGAAACAAAAAACGTCGCCGGCAGAGTGCATCCATGTCAGATGTCAGAAGGAGTTTGTGCGGGTCTGGTCTCACATATAAGTTCGTGTGTTAGAGCCAATCGCGCTTAGAGTCACGGTTAGGTTTCTTTGACTACAGTAGTGGCAGAGCTGAAAGCATTGCGGTCGAAAGCAAACTCGACGGCAGCGTGTGAATGTTACACTGCCACAGGAGGCATGCTGTCACAATTGTAATGTTTCAAGCTCGCCTTCGGTATGGTGTGTACGCAATAAAAACTCTACCCGGGTGCGTTACCTAGCTGAGTATGACTTAATCACAACCAATTCACATACCCCGATCAATACTCTACCAATCGCCCGCTTGTACATATAGCTGCTTATCGAAGATAGAGGCGGGAAGTGTCTCCGTGTTTTTTACAGGTAGCGTTGGGAATTTTAAGGCATTTGATCAAACCGATGTGAATGTCACAACAGAGTCCCCTCATCGGACTGACAAGCCGCTCTTTCACTTCGCGTATCGCTCGTCGCGATACGAACCGTAAAACATCAATCAGCGTGAATCCGCGATACTATGCCACCCAGGGACATACCGCCCACATGTGGACTGCGCATCGAAGTATACGGGACCTAACAGCTGTCAGATCTTTCAGCCAAGAATCAGCTTGCCCACCTAGCTCGCCTTCCACGAGCCGATGGCTCGTCTACCTATCCCAACCGCGGTCGGGAAGTGCCCATACTCCGAAGCAGGCGCGCCTGTTCGTATTGGGTGCGATCACTGGCGCAGGATCAGCGATCAGCTATTGGGGCTGGGTTCTTCGCATCTTAGTATCTCTCACGCCAGCCTTACTATCGGAATAGACTAGCTCGTCGACTGCTCCGAAGCCTTTTAAGTCTCCGAAGTATCGCCGAATGTGTGTGGGGTCTATAGGCGGTGCTACCAGGGATCTTCCGACGGCTCGTGCGACGTCACCCACTACTCCTCCGWTATCTCGCATCAAGGTTGTGCAAATGTGTGCCAGCTTGTATAGCAAATCTTCTCTCTCTTGTGCATCAAGGTCGTGTTTTCCAAGTTTTGTTTTTCTGCGTGCCATTGTTGTACCATGCGTTCTGTTCTGTTTCGACTGAGCGACACACGATAAGGAAGCCGTAAACGTGCTGACTCGCTACTCTCCCGCGAATCGACCGGAACAAACGTGCTAATATTAGGCTCCTGCTCAGACGGCTCAACTAGCCCGTCCTGTGCGTGCCCCTCTGTCTGATTTGCACTGTGCCTGTGCTCCCACCGTATCGGTTGGGTTGGCCCCGCCCCCTGTTGGTGGGGGGCGCCCGACGGCATCTTCTGTACTGCTGTGGGGATTTTGTTGTACTGAATGGGTGAACGGCCCTTCTGGTTTGCGCTATGGTGTGAGTCTTCGGTACCCTCGGTGGCATCTCCAACCCGATTCGACCCGAAGTCTTCTGTGCCCTCGGTGGCATCTCCAACCCGGGTCGACAAGAAGTGGGGGACACAGCAAGCCCCCTGCTCACACCAAACCCGCTGTGCTAAACCTTCCGTGACCTCCGTGGCATCTCCAACCCGATTCAACGGTAAGTGGGGGTGTTCAGGCTTATAGGTCGAGTTGCTCGAACTCTTCCCCTCGTCCCTTTTATCAAGTACTCCCTTCTTCTGATCTGTCACTGCTGGGTACTGGTACGTGGTTCTGCGCTGACGATCTGAGTTATGAGACGTCGTGTCATGCTAGTATTAGGCTGATGCTCGGATGGCTTAACTAGCCCGGTACATAGTACCGGAGGTGCGTTTTAATCCAGGTATACCTGCGGTTTTGGGTTGGTAATCGAGTTACAGGTTTCTTAAAATGAGATGCTCTGCTTGTTAACAGCCTTCCGGGGCGCGGGCAGCAACTGACAATAGGGGCCCTGCAACCAGGCGGGGCTGACCGAAAGGGGAGGTAGGTGCGCGAGCAGATTGGATAGTATTAGGAAACGCCAGGAGACCCGTGGGGATTCGCCATACACCCACTCCCGGATCGGTGTCGCCGGCCCTGCTTCACGGTGATAGTCAGGTTCCAAGTATCAAAATGCAGAGAGTCAAACACCAGAACGTTTGAAGCAGAGTGTGCGCAAGAACAGCAAGACATCACACCTCAGAACTCAGATAGTCAGCGCAGTACCACGTACCTGTACCAAGCAGTGACATATCAGAAGAAGGGAGTACTTGGTAAAAGGGACGAGGGTAAGAGTACGAGCAACTCGACCTATAAGCCTGAACCACCCCACCTGCCGTCGAATCGGGTTGGAGATGCCACCGAGGTCGCGGAAGGTTAATCACAGCGTGTTTGGTGTGAGCAGGGGGCTTGTTGTGTTCCCCACTTCTTGTCAAATCGGGTTGGAGATGCCACCGAGGGTACTAAAGACTCACACTATAGCGCAAACCAGAAGGACCGTTCACCCATTCAGTACAACATAATCCCCGCAGCAATACAGAATATGCCCCCCCCCCCCAGGGGCGGCGCCAACCCAACCGATACGGTGGGGGCACAAGACACAGTGCAAATCAGACAGAGGGGCACGCACGGGACGGGCTAGTTAAGCCATCCGAGCATCAGCCTAATACTAGCATGACACGACGTCTCATAACTCAGATCGTCAGCGCAGAACCACGTACCAGTACCCAGCAGTGACAGATCAGAAGAAGGGAGTACTTGATAAAAGGGACGAGGGGAAGAGTTCGAGCAACTCGACCTATAAGCCTGAACACCCCCACTTACCGTTGAATCGGGTTGGAGATGCCACGGAGGTCACGGAAGGTTTAGCACAGCGGGTTTGGTGTGAGCAGGGGGCTTGCTGTGTCCCCCACTTCTTGTCGACCCGGGTTGGAGATGCCACCGAGGGCACAGAAGACTTCGGGTCGAATCGGGTTGGAGATGCCACCGAGGGTACCGAAGACTCACACCATAGCGCAAACCAGAAGGGCCGTTCACCCATTCAGTACAACAAAATCCCCACAGCAGTACAGAAGATGCCGTCGGGCGCCCCCCACCAACAGGGGGCGGGGCCAACCCAACCGATACGGTGGGAGCACAGGCACAGTGCAAATCAGACAGAGGGGCACGCACAGGACGGGCTAGTTGAGCCGTCTGAGCAGGAGCCTAATATTAGCACGTTTGTTCCGGTCGATTCGCGGGAGAGTAGCGAGTCAGCACGTTTACGGCTTCCTTATCGTGTGTCGCTCAGTCGAAACAGAACAGAACGCATGGTACAACAATGGCACGCAGAAAAACAAAACTTGGAAAACACGACCTTGATGCACAAGAGAGAGAAGATTTGCTATACAAGCTGGCACACATTTGCACAACCTTGATGCGAGATAWCGGAGGAGTAGTGGGTGACGTCGCACGAGCCGTCGGAAGATCCCTGGTAGCACCGCCTATAGACCCCACACACATTCGGCGATACTTCGGAGACTTAAAAGGCTTCGGAGCAGTCGACGAGCTAGTCTATTCCGATAGTAAGGCTGGCGTGAGAGATACTAAGATGCGAAGAACCCAGCCCCAATAGCTGATCGCTGATCCTGCGCCAGTGATCGCACCCAATACGAACAGGCGCGCCTGCTTCGGAGTATGGGCACTTCCCGACCGCGGTTGGGATAGGTAGACGAGCCATCGGCTCGTGGAAGGCGAGCTAGGTGGGCAAGCTGATTCTTGGCTGAAAGATCTGACAGCTGTTAGGTCCCGTATACTTCGATGCGCAGTCCACATGTGGGCGGTATGTCCCTGGGTGGCATAGTATCGCGGATTCACGCTGATTGATGTTTTACGGTTCGTATCGCGACGAGCGATACGCGAAGTGAAAGAGCGGCTTGTCAGTCCGATGAGGGGACTCTGTTGTGACATTCACATCGGTTTGATCAAATGCCTTAAAATTCCCAACGCTACCTGTAAAAAACACGGAGACACTTCCCGCCTCTATCTTCGATAAGCAGCTATATGTACAAGCGGGCGATTGGTAGAGTATTGATCGGGGTATGTGAATTGGTTGTGATTAAGTCATACTCAGCTAGGTAACGCACCCGGGTAGAGTTTTTATTGCGTACACACCATACCGAAGGCGAGCTTGAAACATTACAATTGTGACAGCATGCCTCCTGTGGCAGTGTAACATTCACACGCTGCCGTCGAGTTTGCTTTCGACCGCAATGCTTTCAGCTCTGCCACTACTGTAGTCAAAGAAACCTAACCGTGACTCTAAGCGCGATTGGCTCTAACACACGAACTTATATGTGAGACCAGACCCGCACAAACTCCTTCTGACATCTGACATGGATGCACTCTGCCGGCGACGTTTTTTGTTTCTTCAAATCATGTGTCTTCAGCGTTGAGGAACCTCGGTGTGCCGGAAAGCGTAGCCAATGCCATGATCGCTGGTTTGAGTATCGCATGTGTTCTCTCCGTACCGTGCTTATCGTTCGTCGGGCGCATGCAACGATAGAGATACACTATGTTTTTCCGGAGGGTTCTCACTTGAGGCGCTCTTCACGAATAGCAAAGCATAAACTGATTTTGGTAGAAAACGAAAGTGCTGCCGGATGAACAATGTCGTGGCACCAAATAAGGATAAAACGAACAATGGTTTATTTTCACAAGAACGAAAGTCTGACGATTTTGGGTTAAGGAGCCCGGTCACTCACAAAACACTTTAGCCGAAACGTGCTACTCGTACCTCTCCCCTAGCATGCGCCGCAGATGCATGCTACGAAAGAAGTGCACCTTGTGTATTTTCTGGAGCTCCTTACTTGAAGAGCTTTGTACCTCACCCCCAACTGATTTTGGAGGAAAGTAAACGTGCTATTATATCCGATTGACAATCCCACGACCCAAACATACAGGGAAGGAGATTGCAACAAAATAATGACAGCCCGCCGATTTTGTGTTAAGGATATCGATCATTCAGAAGGCATTTTGGCCAAAACGTGCTATGTCTATCGTAGCACGTATCCGCTATCGAAACCGCACTGTTGGTATTCAACGAGAGACGAAAATACTAGCTACGTGCTCGATATATAAGTAATCCCACGGTAGGGGTACCACTTTTTGGCTCCATATTCTCTGACCGGTTGAGATTCTCACGTGAGTAACCACCGGATACTATTACTCTTTACTGGTAGGTTTGTTTTTAGACTACAGCATTGAATGTTGTGGTCGGGTTGCTCGAACGAATGTTTCCGAAGTCATGTTTCGGGTGAGATATTGAGCTCCTCATGTGAGGAGCTCAGAAGATTCTGCTGCGCCCCTACCGTGGGATGAGTCATATACAGCCTGCGATCGAGGTTATGGGTTGAGTAACTTCTCCTGAAGTTGTTCGCGTGGTTGAAAGTCCCCGTGCCTTTCTGACCTCCTGGATGCGAATTTTGCGGCGTTAGTAATTAATAAAAACACCTGCGACTTCCGCTTGGCCACGACGCCGTAGATGGTAGACATAATCATACAGTTTCGAAAAATCAGCAGGAACGACAAAATGATAATCGCCTTTCCCAAACGAATCTTGAACGAGATATACGGGATGAGTGACATTGACAACGTCCAGAACACAACAGTAAACGACCCGACAAAGTTCTTACCGCACAGATGGGGTCTGTTGCCACACATGTATAAAACACACGCAACAATGATGGTTTGCCGGATAACGTTACAATGTCTTGAAAGTATTGCGTTTTTTTTTAATCAGGCGAGATCCAACGGTTGCACCGTTGCTTGTGTTGGTGTTGATATTTCGAACCTGCCTATGCCCTACTCTTGCGATTACTGACAACGTGTATTTCTTATATTGATTTTTAAGCGGTGGGGGGATGGGCCGGTCCAGGAGACGCCGACCTCTACGACGGAGATGCCTACTACACGTTGCTTAATGTCGAGGGGGCAGAGCCGGAAACGATCACTGTGTCGGGAAACTTCGAGAAGGACGACGATACCGCCCTCGTGGCACCCACCGCGCTCATCCTCTACCTTCAACAACGAGAACTCGAAAAGCGAATTCGTGCGCGATCAGGGCGAAATCGACGTCGACTCTGAGAACTTCACGGCGACCATCACCGATCTTCCAATCGGTTTCAGCCGAGCAATCTTCAACTTTGTCGTTCTCGACCCGGGCGAGGCCGGGATTGACAACAACCAAGACGACACGGCCTTGGCGGTGGACATGGTTAACGAGGGGTGCAGCGACGCTCTGAAGATCAAGCTGGAGTGGGAGGAGGCGGAGTATGGCTTTGAGCTGTAGGTCACCGATCCCACCGCAGACAGGATCGACTACAACAACCCGACCACGGTGGGTGCAGACTATATGGAGAGGCGTTTACTCTATTATCACATGTGTCTATGGAGATACGTGTATACTTTAGGCAAACCGGTGCAGTTTAGGACAACGTAGGGAGATGAAACATCATCGTGGGACTGATGTTGTATTTGTTTTAAACAAATATCTGCGTTCTGTTGATTCAAGCAAGTGATAAACGGCGGCTGCCCTGAATAGACACGACTGTAGTTCAGAGTTGACTGAAGTAAACCGGTCCTTCTAGTGTAGATTTACTCTACATATATAGCCTGGCCTTGCTAATGCTCCTTTTCTTGAATGTAAAGATCTTTCGACTTCCTCTTATTCAGCCGAATAAATTTCGCCCTGTCACCCACCTTATCAGATGACGGAGTATCAAACCAGATACACGAATGCTACGTGTGTTGCCCGGTGGCTAAATACATACCTGCACCCACGTCTGCAGTAGTAAGGAAAAGTGCTGCTGGCCCAGATTAGATTTCTTGCTTAACGACGGGTGGATAATGCACTAATTGCAATACTTGGGACTGCAGGGCGAATCAAAATTACCTATACAACTACGTCTGGATTTGACGGTTCTTATATCCGCTCCGAACCGTGTACTGTTTGTATCCCACTAATAACAAAGCCAAGGTTTCTCTTTTAAACGTTGCAGTTATGAATTTCATAATTTTTAAGTGTACGAAAATTATCTGTACAACTACTGTAAGTCTGGCTTTGATCGTGCTTATATCGGCCGTAAGCAGTGCACTATATCTGACGAAAACGAAAGACAAAACCAAGGTTCCTCCGTCAAATGTGGCGTGATGATTGAAGAGTATACAACAAAACGGTGTGTATGTCCGCTGTAGTAAGACACTCGATATATGGTCACGGATGAAAGGAGGGGTTTTGGTATTGCCTACGGGTGCCGTTTATCGAAACATGCGTAGCATACCTCCGGAATGTGTAAAGTCACTTGAGGGATTGCACACCTCGCGCAGAAGGTATCCATACGGTGAAGTTTAACTTCCACCTGATGTACAATCTCCTGACCTAAGCATAAATTGGAACAACTTGCCGCACAAGAACGAATTCCGGGCGATTTTGAGTTAAGGAGCCGCGTCACTCAGAAGTTTTCTAAGCTGAAAAATGCTACCTCTGTGGCAGCAGGCGTCCTTCCGCGCTGCATACATCACCATATGTTTAGGCATTATCCCGCCGGCCGGGAAGGGAACATTGCCCTCGCGTGGCTTCTCTCAGCTGCTTCATCCAGCCTGCAGTGTATTAGCTGGCGCCGAAACCCGAACCATCGGAAATACGTCAGTTTGTCTGCGAACGGAACACAACCAAAGCTCGTTGGTAGTCGTGAAATCACCCCAACTGGCAGCTCGACGAACGTGATACCAAGTGTTGTTGCGGTGTGTCTCCGGCCAGCGTTTTCGGTGCTTGTTATAATACCGGGTGTGCCGTACGATTGCACCTGATCGTCCGACATTCCCGTCATCGGATATTACCCCAGATCGATAGTGGAGAAATGCAACGATATAGGCGTTGCCTTGTAGGGGTGATCCCTTTTTTTATCTGAGCCCCTCAGACAAGGACGCCAAAACCTAACCATAAACACTACTATGCAAGAGATCTGATTGCCCATCCCGGCAAACCGTTCTTTTGCGCTGGCTTGTCGTTAATGAAGGCATCGACGCGTGACCGTACGACTGAGGTGGAATCGTTCGGCCAAACCGCTTACTCTCGAGAACCCTCGACCCAGCATGTCACTTGAATGCTCCGTGTGTTTCGAGAATCGACTCGTGAATTCATCAGGACCTGGCGACATTCATTGGGATGCAGTTCTAGATTATATTAACACTTGTTGTTTGGGTGGGGTAATAGAGCTCCTAAGCTGTAATCAAAAGAGGAGACTCGAAACAACAAAATGTAATATGGACGCATGCTACGCTAGACGTGTACCATTTGTTCGTGGACGGTGGTCACCTGAGGAGCTAAACACGTCGCCCCTAAACTGATTTTGAAGGGAAATGAAAACTACTATCCGATGAACAACAACCATAGCCTGAACGAATCCAAATGAAAGAGGTTGCGGCATCAAAAATAAATGACGGCAAAGTTTGAGCTGATGCGCTGGTCCTTTCAGAACCCGTTTCACGGTTCACCAAGGATATCTCTGTCGTAGCACGCGTACACTCCTACCGTTACACAGGACGCGTGCTACGGTAGAGGTAGCATGTTTTACCTGAATCGTTTTCTGAACGATCGGACTCCTTAACCCAAATTCGCTGGACTTTCGTTCTTGTGGCGGATAATGTTTCAGCATATACTTCGGTCAGGATATTTCGCATCCAGCAGCCCTTTTAGTTTCCTCCGAAATCATTGTTTTGGTGAGGTCTGACGCTTCTTAATGGCGAAGCTCAGAAACAAAATTGTGCACCTCTATCGTAGCATGTGTCACCAGGTCTGTCCTTGAAATCGGCGTCACGCTAACAGATGATTGCTGACGTTAATACATTATCCGGTCAGGTCTGCAGGCGTCGAGCGAAAACGTTAAACCTTCCTTATGGCTTGATCCGATGGTGCCCGGACCGATGCCAATGGAGTGCAACAAGCACATACATTGTGATCATCTCTTCGCATCGCGTCTCACCAATAACGATAACGATATTGAGTTCGCCGTAGATTCACGAGTACCACCCTGGTTCTGCCCCCCCCCAACCATAATCCCGCGTATGTTTCTATCCGGCAAACCCACAACTCCGGCAATGAACCTTGCGCGTTCAGGACATTGCCTACATCAACAACAACGACAAAGGCGGCCGGCGGCTGGAGATCCCCGAGGGTGACCTTAACGGCTCCTTCGTGGAATACGTCCTGTTCAGCGGTCTCACCGGTACAGCCATGCTTGGCGAGTACCGCATCTTCGCCAGGGGACACGAATCATCCCCCACTTGGAGGATCACGGCCACGGTGAACGGGGTTGTGGAGTGGGTTGAAGAAGAGATGCTTCCGTTCGGGTACGACGACGACGCCGACGACGATAACGCTTCTTATGTCCGGCGGTTGCTTTCGTCCGACAATACACCAACCTCCAGCTCCTATTACTCTAACACGGAAGACCCATAGACGGAGAAGTTCACGGTCACTCTGGACTTATACGACCCTACTGGGTGCTGAATGCAATTTGCATGGCGCGCCTGGTCCTGCGTTCCCCCAGGCCGGCTACATGGGGATTATCGTAACCGTGAATGTTAGCTAGATCGGCAGTTTTGACTGTTAACCTGCGATGATGAACGATGGTACTCTTGACCAATGTCATTTGGAATTAAGACTATTTATGCATGCGAACGATGCCAGTCGGACATGCTCGGCAAACAATATCAAAGCAGCAGGTTGGGCCGAACACTCGAACACTCGAGTGTGCTCTAATGTCTTACCTTGCGCATGGGCTCTTGTGTGCTGAGGTTAGGCCTACCTGGTCAAGGGTTGGGTTTCAACTTAACAGTAACACGGACGGGGGGGGGGTACTTCATAATCATGTATGGCCGTAGTCGTATGTCCATAGATCCTCACGTCCCTAAAATGCCGGGACGGAGCATGTGGGTGTTCCCTGACTAGAAAGGCGTTGCTAGCGGGGAGCGCTCCAAACGAGTGGTTGCACGATAGAGCTGTAGCACCTGGAAGATAATCTAGTTGTTGACAGGCAACAACGACGTAATACGGCAAACATAACGAAGTGATGGTTAGTTTCCAGCCCCCAGATGCATAGGTTAAGAAATGGCATTGCGCATTCGTCATCTATCACAAAGTTTCCTTATTTGGGTGTGGTATAGGTCGCAAGTTGGAAGGCTCAGAACTATTAGGCCGAGCACCTATCATCGCGTTTGTTTTACCTCTCAGGGATGGCAACGTGTACCCAGACGCTTCAAGCGATTCAAAGCTTAAGAAGGGTGCTTGTTGAATCCCCCCGGTGTTATATTTGTTTGGTGCCTTGGGCAGCAGGAATATCGAGGCCGTCTGCCTTTGTTCGTCAAGCGAAGAATCATGTGTTTTGTAAAATTTGCCAAACATCGCGAGAAGGGGTGGGGAGATATCAGCATTTTGGCCGTGGTTCAAACCCTGGTTTGGGATACGCACTTCAGTAGTTTAAAAACATACTCTTAATTATTTGGGGCTACAAAACCCGACTAATGAATAAAACAGTCTACACGGGGAGATTAGGCGGAGCGTGATCGATATGTTGAAGAGCACGCGTGCTACGTTTTGTGAGCGAGTGCACAACATATTACGAAGTACCGACATCGTGTGTACCTGTCTCTTTACGGGGGGCGGATTCGTGGGAAGGTGGCGTAAGGAAGAACAATATATATGAATCGCAGAAGTCTGTGAAGTGGGAGGATACTTCGTTTCACGCATCACGTTCCAGTGAGACGATACGCACAGACGGCGGTAAGAGCAACCAAGAACGTGTGTGTGAATGCACAAAATACACATCGAAATGCAGGAGCGTCGAACAGAAGATATAAACGAGAGAAATAGAGCGCGAAATATTTTTGAATGGGTGTTCGAGGTAGTCGGATGACGCCTTTGGATGTGAGCTCGGTGGATGTGAAGTGATGCGGCCGAAAGGGCAGCAAGTGGTTTAGGTCAAACTTACTTGTGACAACGGAACAAAAACAAAATGCGTCATACACATCAGAGCGACCCTGGCTAGGACAAGGGTGGCACCTTCAGAAAACATACATTAATGAGTGACGCTGCTTTTGCCTACAGCATCTCCTTCTGTGTATAATGATATATCCTCGTGAGTGCGTGTCGGTCTGCACTGCGAACCAAAACAAATGGTATTGGTTCATTCTGCCCGGGTTGTCGTCTGTACCACGACACTGTACGATGCAAAGCTAACACCTATCAGGTATATCACTAGCGCCCAGGCTGTCGCAGTTTGATGATCGACGCCTGCTTATTATCGAAGTAGCTACGGTATGTTGTGCCGTTCTCGGTATCGGTGAGTTCTCAGTTTGTCCCGATGGTGTTAACGAGGACCGAACTCCTTAGGTTATGAACGCTTCCCACAGGGATAGCGGACATGCCTGCGGTTCCACTGTGTTTGTGTTGTGTTTCTATTTGCAATGAAAACTTCTTGGGTGTACGAGCTAATCAGCCTTAACCGACGAGCGGGTAGCCTACGAACACACCTCGACTCAACCACCTGGCCGTTGACCATCGATCATCATATTGTCCAATCTCGCCGCCAACGTATAGTCGTCTCAGCGCCGCTTGTGTGATGATATATCATCGTACATACATACATGTGGCATGCACTATTTTCGGCGTATTCATATTTATACCGTTCACGTGTCGAGGCAAGAAAATTAACCGTGTGGGCAGCGAACTAATAGCTACAGGATTGAGGGAAACCCGAGTGGACCCCAGAAAGGAGAGATGTATGTAACCCCCCCCCCCCCCCCCCCTTGGTGCTATGCAACACAACAGACACATACCTTGTGGTACACATCGTACAAAACGAGACCGTACAAAAACTTATTTAAAAATAACTGGCTACAGTAGTAGTCCCTCGAGAGGGTGGATCTTAGCAGCTACGCGTACCTAGTTACAAGCCAGGAGGTTTATCCGTGAGCCCGCAGCGATCACATCATCTGTCGTGTAAGATTGGGTTCTAGTTATTTTCCATTCCATATATGTATTTGGCCATTTGTTCCATGGTCCCTCCATAGTCGTATCTCCCGGATAATGGGTCACATAGCTTGTTCCTGGCCCCGCCACATCGGCACGCGTCATTCATGTTTATCGCGAACAGGATTGACCACGTTCCTCCCGTATCAACTAGTGTCGAAATATGATTACCCACACTAGACGCTCTCGGTAGCTGGCTTTCGGGAAACGCAATCTGTTGACAAGCGACCGGAACATTGTATAGTAGGAAAAGTCAAAATGATCAACTTGCGTACATGAATAATCAGGTATCTGTCTAACGTTGCCTACAATATTATATCTCACTCACATCGTCTTACCTACCGCCAGAGATTCCAATCGACCTTTTTGCTACATCAATCCTCGACCCTTTCACAGGACATCGACATCTAAAGCGGTATGTTTTACTGTAATCAATACTCCGACAAGACACATATCAATATCGAGTTTCTAATTGCGTGGACCTTGTGGCTGCAATACACAGAAGGAGATGCTGTAGGCAAAAGCAGCGTCACTCATTAATGTATGTTTTCTGAAGGTGCCACCCTTGTCCTAGCCAGGGTCGCTCTGATGTGTATGACGCATTTTGTTTTTGTTCCGTTGTCACAAGTAAGTTTGACACTAAACCACTTGCTGCCCTTTCGGCCGCATCACTTCACATCCACCGAGCTCACATCCAAAGGCGTCATCCGACTACCTCGAACACCCATTCAAAAATATTTCGCGCTCTATTTCTCTCGTTTATATCTTCTGTTCGACGCTACTGCATTTCGATGTGTATTTTGTGCATTCACACACACGTTCTTGGTTGCTCTTACCGCCGTCTGTGCTTATCGTCTCACTGGAACGTGATGCGTGAAACGAAGTATCCTCCCACTCCACAGACTTCTGCGATTCATATATATTGTTCTTCCTTACGCCACCTTCCCACGAATCCGCCCCCCGTAAAGAGACAGGTACACACGATGTCGGTACTTCGTATATATGTTGTGCACTCGCTCACAAAACGTAGCACGCGTGCTCTTCAACATATCGATCACGCTCCGCCTAATCTCCCCGTGTAGACTGTTTTATTCATTAGTCGGGTTTTGTAGCCCCAAATAATTAAGAGTATGTGTTTAAACTACTGAAGTGCGTATCCCAAACCAGGGTTTGAACCACGGCCAAAATGCTGATATCTCCCCACCCCTTCTCGCGATGTTTGGCAAATTTTACAAAACACATGATTCTTCGCGTGACGAACAAAGGCAGACGGCCTCGATATTCCTGCTGTCCAGGGCACCAAACAAATATAACACCGTGGGGATTCAACAAGCACCCTACTTAA
This sequence comes from Saccharina japonica, assembly GCA_008828725.1. Classification (NCBI taxonomy): domain Eukaryota; class Phaeophyceae; order Laminariales; family Laminariaceae; genus Saccharina; species Saccharina japonica. Next base: position 64,161 of record MEHQ01001160.1, read on the forward strand.
GCTTTGAATCGCTTGAAGCGTCTGGGTACACGTTGCCATCCCTGAGAGGTAAAACAAACGCGATGATAGGTGCTCGGCCTAATAGTTCTGAGCCTTCCAACTTGCGACCTATACCACACCCAAATAAGGAAACTTTGTGATAGATGACGAATGCGCAATGCCATTTCTTAACCTATGCATCTGGGGGCTGGAAACTAACCATCACTTCGTTATGTTTGCCGTATTACGTCGTTGTTGCCTGTCAACAACTAGATTATCTTCCAGGTGCTACAGCTCTATCGTGCAACCACTCGTTTGGAGCGCTCCCCGCTAGCAACGCCTTTCTAGTCAGGGAACACCCACATGCTCCGTCCCGGCATTTTAGGGACGTGAGGATCTATGGACATACGACTACGGCCATACATGATTATGAAGTACCCCCCCCCCCGTCCGTGTTACTGTTAAGTTGAAACCCAACCCTTGACCAGGTAGGCCTAACCTCAGAACACAAGAGCCCATGCGCAAGGTAAGACATTAGAGCACTCTCGAGTGTTCGAGTGTTCGGCCCAACCTGCTGCTTTGATATTGTTTGCCGAGCATGTCCGACTGGCATCGTTCGCATGCATAAATAGTCTTAATTCCAAATGACATTGGTCAAGAGTACCATCGTTCATCATCGCAGGTTAACAGTCAAAACTGCCGATCTAGCTAACATTCACGGTTACGATAATCCCCATGTAGCCGGCCTGGGGGAACGCAGGACCAGGCGCGCCATGCAAATTGCATTCAGCACCCAGTAGGGTCGTATAAGTCCAGAGTGACCGTGAACTTCTCCGTCTATGGGTCTTCCGTGTTAGAGTAATAGGAGCTGGAGGTTGGTGTATTGTCGGACGAAAGCAACCGCCGGACATAAGAAGCGTTATCGTCGTCGGCGTCGTCGTCGTACCCGAACGGAAGCATCTCTTCTTCAACCCACTCCACAACCCCGTTCACCGTGGCCGTGATCCTCCAAGTGGGGGATGATTCGTGTCCCCTGGCGAAGATGCGGTACTCGCCAAGCATGGCTGTACCGGTGAGACCGCTGAACAGGACGTATTCCACGAAGGAGCCGTTAAGGTCACCCTCGGGGATCTCCAGCCGCCGGCCGCCTTTGTCGTTGTTGTTGATGTAGGCAATGTCCTGAACGCGCAAGGTTCATTGCCGGAGTTGTGGGTTTGCCGGATAGAAACATACGCGGGATTATGGTTGGGGGGGGGGAGAACCAGGGTGGTACTCGTGAATCTACGGCGAACTCAATATCGTTATCGTTATTGGTGAGACGCAATGCGAAGAGATGAGCACAATGTATGTGCTTGTTGCACTCCATTGGCATCAGTCCGGGAACCATCGGATCACGTCATAAGGAAGGTTTAACGTTTTCGCTTGTCGCCTGCAGACCTGACCGGATGATATATTAACGTGAGCAATCATCTGTTAGCGTGACGCCGATTTCCAGGACAGACCTGGTGACACATGCTACGATAGAGGTGCACAATTTTGTTTCTGAGCTTCGCCATTAAGAAGCGTCAGACCTCACCAAAACAATGATTTCGGAGGAAACTAAAAGTGCTGCTGGATGCGAAATATCCTGACCGAAGTATATGCTGAAACATTATCCGCCACAAGAACGAAAGTCCAGCGAATTTGGGTTAAGGAGTCCGATCGTTCAGAAAACGATTCAGGTAAAACATGCTACCTCTACCGTAGCACGCGTCCTGTGTAACGGTAGGAGTGTACGCGTGCTACGACAGAGATATCCTTGGTGAACCGTGAAACGGGTTCTGAAAGGACCAGCGCATCAGCTCAAACTTTGCCGTCATTTATTTTTGATGCCGCAACCTCTTTCATTTGGATTCGTTCAGGCTATGATTGTTGTTCATCGGATAGTAGTTTTCATTTCCCTTCAAAATCAGTTTAGGGGCGACGTGTTTAGCTCCTCAGGTGACCACCGTCCACGAACAAATGGTACACGTCTAGCGTAGCATGCGTCCATATTACATTTTGTTGTTTCGAGTCTCCTCTTTTGATTACAGCTTAGGAGCTCTATTACCCCACCCAAACAACAAGTGTTAATATAATCTAGAACTGCATCCCAATGAACGTCGCCAGGTCCTGAGGAATTCACGAGTCGATTCTCGAAACACACGGAGCATTCAAGTGACATGCTGGGTTGAGGGTTCTCGAGAGTAAGCGGTTTGGCCGAACGATTCCACCTCAGTCGTACGGTCACGCGTCGATGCCTTCATTAACGACAAGCCAGCGCAAAAGAACGGTTTGCCGGGATGGGCAATCAGATCTCTTGCATAGTAGTGTTTATGGTTAGGTTTTGGCGTCCTTGTCTGAGGGGCTCAGATAAAAAAAGGGATCACCCCTACAAGGCAACGCCTATATCGTTGCATTTCTCCACTATCGATCTGGGGTAATATCCGATGACGGGAATGTCGGACGATCAGGTGCAATCGTACGGCACACCCGGTATTATAACAAGCACCGAAAACGCTGGCCGGAGACACACCGCAACAACACTTGGTATCACGTTCGTCGAGCTGCCAGTTGGGGTGATTTCACGACTACCAACGAGCTTTGGTTGTGTTCCGTTCGCAGACAAACTGACGTATTTCCGATGGTTCGGGTTTCGGCGCCAGCTAATACACTGCAGGCTGGATGAAGCAGCTGAGAGAAGCCACGCGAGCGCAATGTTCCCTTCCCGGCCGACGGGATAATGCCTAAACATATGGTGATGTATGCAGCGCGGAAGGACGCGTGCTGCCACAGAGGTAGCCTTTTTCAGCTTAGAAAACTTCTGAGTGACGCGGCTCCTTAACTCAAAATCGCCCGGAATTCGTTCTTGTGCGGCAAGTTGTTCCAATGTATGCTTAGGTCAGGAGATTGTACATCAGGTGGAAGTTAAATTTCACCGTATGGATACCTTCTGCGCGAGGTGTGCAATCCCTCAAGTGACTTTACACATTCCGGAGGTATACTACGCATGTTTCGATAAACGGCACCCGTAGGCAATACCAAAACCCCTCCTTTCATCCGTGACCATATATCGAGTGTCTTACTACAGCGGACATACACACCGTTTTGTTGTATACTCTTCAACCATCACGCCACATTTGACGGAGGAACCTTGGTTTTGTCTTTCGTTTTCGTCAGATATAGTGCACTGCTTACGGCCGATATAAGCACGATCAAAGCCAGACTTACAGTAGTTGTACAGATAATTTTCGTACACTTAAAAATTATGAAATTCATAACTGCAACGTTTAAAAGAGAAACCTTGGCTTTGTTATTAGTGGGATACAAACAGTACACGGTTCGGAGCGGATATAAGAACCGTCAAATCCAGACGTAGTTGTATAGGTAATTTTGATCGCCCTGCAGTCCCAAGTATTGCAATTAGTGCATTATCCACCCGTCGTTAAGCAAGAAATCTAATCTGGGCCAGCAGCACTTTTCCTTACTACTGCAGACGTGGGTGCAGGTATGTATTTAGCCACCGGGCAACACACGTAGCATTCGTGTATCTGGTTAGATACTCCGTCATCTGATAAGGTGGGTGACAGGGCGAAATTTATTCGGCTGAATAAGAGGAAATCGAAAGATCTTTACATTCAAGAAAAGGAGCATTAGCAAGGCCAGGCTATATATGTAGAGTAAATCTACACTAGAAGGACCGGTTTACTTCAGTCAACTCTGAACTACAGTCGTGTCTATTCAGGGCAGCCGCCGTTTATCACTTGCTTGAATCAACAGAACGCAGATATTTGTTTAAAACAAATACAACATCAGTCCCACGATGATGTTTCATCTCCCTACGTTGTCCTAAACTGCACCGGTTTGCCTAAAGTATACACGTATCTCCATAGACACATGTGATAATAGAGTAAACGCCTCTCCATATAGTCTGCACCCACCGTGGTCGGGTTGTTGTAGTCGATCCTGTCTGCGGTGGGATCGGTGACCTACAGCTCAAAGCCATACTCCGCCTCCTCCCACTCCAGCTTGATCTTCAGAGCGTCGCTGCACCCCTCGTTAACCATGTCCACCGCCAAGGCCGTGTCGTCTTGGTTGTTGTCAATCCCGGCCTCGCCCGGGTCGAGAACGACAAAGTTGAAGATTGCTCGGCTGAAACCGATGGGAAGATCGGTGATGGTCGCCGTGAAGTTCTCAGAGTCGACGTCGATTTCGCCCTGATCGCGCACGAATTCGCTTTTCGAGTTCTCGTTGTTGAAGGTAGAGGATGAGCGCGGTGGGTGCCACGAGGGCGGTATCGTCGTCCTTCTCGAAGTTTCCCGACACAGTGATCGTTTCCGGCTGTGCCCCCTCGACATTAAGCAACGTGTAGTAGGTATCTCCGTCGTAGAGGTCGGCGTCTCCTGGACCGGCCCATCCCCCCACCGCTTAAAAATCAATATAAGAAATACACGTTGTCAGTAATCGCAAGAGTAGGGCATAGGCAGGTTCGAAATATCAACACCAACACAAGCAACGGTGCAACCGTTGGATCTCGCCTGATAAAAAAAAACGCAATACTTTCAAGACATTGTAACGTTATCCGGCAAACCATCATTGTTGCGTGTGTTTTATACATGTGTGGCAACAGACCCCATATGTGCGGTAAGAACTTTGTCGGGTCGTTTACTGTTGTGTTCTGGACGTTGTCAATGTCACTCATCCCGTATATCTCGTTCAAGATTCGTTTGGGAAAGGCGATTATCATTTTGTCGTTCCTGCTGATTTTTCGAAACTGTATGATTATGTCTACCATCTACGGCGTCGTGGCCAAGCGGAAGTCGCAGGTGTTTTTATTAATTACTAACGCCGCAAAATTCGCATCCAGGAGGTCAGAAAGGCACGGGGACTTTCAACCACGCGAACAACTTCAGGAGAAGTTACTCAACCCATAACCTCGATCGCAGGCTGTATATGACTCATCCCACGGTAGGGGCGCAGCAGAATCTTCTGAGCTCCTCACATGAGGAGCTCAATATCTCACCCGAAACATGACTTCGGAAACATTCGTTCGAGCAACCCGACCACAACATTCAATGCTGTAGTCTAAAAACAAACCTACCAGTAAAGAGTAATAGTATCCGGTGGTTACTCACGTGAGAATCTCAACCGGTCAGAGAATATGGAGCCAAAACGTGCTACCCCTACCGTGGGATTACTCATATATCGAGCACGTAGCTAGTATTTTCGTCTCTCGTTGAATACCAACAGTGCGGTTTCGATAGCGGATACGTGCTACGATAGACATAGCACGTTTTGGCCAAAATGCCTTCAGAATGATCGATATCCTTAACACAAAATCGGCGGGCTGTCATTATTTTGTTGCAATCTCCTTCCCTGTATGTTTGGGTCGTGGGATTGTCAATCGGATATAATAGCACGTTTACTTTCCTCCAAAATCAGTTGGGGGTGAGGCACAAAGCTCTTCAAGTAAGGAGATCCAGAAAATACACAAGGTGCACTTCTTTCGTAGCATGCATCTGCGGCGCATGCTAGGGGAGAGGTACGAGTAGCACGTTTCGGCTAAAGTGTTTTGTGAGTGACCGGGCTCCTTAACCCAAAATCGTCAGACTTTCGTTCTTGTGAAAATAAACCATTGTTCGTTTTATCCTTATTTGGTGCCACGACATTGTTCATCCGGCAGCACTTTCGTTTTCTACCAAAATCAGTTTATGCTTTGCTATTCGTGAAGAGCGCCTCAAGTGAGAACCCTCCGGAAAAACATAGTGTATCTCTATCGTTGCATGCGCCCGACGAACGATAAGCACGGTACGGAGAGAACACATGCGATACTCAAACCAGCGATCATGGCATTGGCGACGCTTTCCGGCACACCGAGGTTCCTCAACGCTGAAGACACATGATTTGAAGAAACAAAAAACGTCGCCGGCAGAGTGCATCCATGTCAGATGTCAGAAGGAGTTTGTGCGGGTCTGGTCTCACATATAAGTTAGTGTGTTAGAGCCAATCGCGCTTAGAGTCACGGTTAGGTTTCTTTGACTACAGTAGTGGCAGAGCTGAAAGCATTGCGGTCGAAAGCAAACTCGACGGCAGCGTGTGAATGTTACACTGCCACAGGAGGCATGCTGTCACAATTGTAATGTTTCAAGCTCGCCTTCGGTATGGTGTGTACGCAATAAAAACTCTACCCGGGTGCGTTACCTAGCTGAGTATGACTTAATCACAACCAATTCACATACCCCGATCAATACTCTACCAATCGCCCGCTTGTACATATAGCTGCTTATCGAAGATAGAGGGATAGTGTGTTTTTACTAGTAGCGTGGGAATTAGCATTTTGATAAACTGTAGTAATGACATAGCCACCAGGACGGGCACAGGCGCGGTCTGGTCTCAGTCGCACCTCACATGCCAGGGTGATACCGAGCGCACATCTGACGTCGGGGTTGGGTTCAAAAATGGGAGTATTAATTTGGTACAAAGAACCACGGCGTGTACATGTAACATATTTCATCATACCACCGGAGATGCCTGGCCCTGGTCTCCCTCGCAGACGCATGCTACGGTAGAGGTGAAACATATTTTTACCTGAGGCGCCTATCTTGAGGGAGCTCAATACCTCACCAAACAATAGGTTTCAGACGAAAGTAAACGTTCTGGCCGATGAACAATACAATGCCCTGAACGGGTCGGGTCGGGTAAAATATTTTAGAATAACACCGGAGATGCCTAGCCCTAGCCTCCTTCAGACACACATGCTACGGTATAAGTGCAACATGTTGTTACCTGAGGCGCCTACCTTTAGGGAGCTTTATACCTCACCAAATATATAGGTTTCAGACGAAAGCAAGTGTTCTAGCAGATGAACAATACCAGGTACAATGGCTTGACTATACAATATGAACAATAATAAACACTCGAATACAACTTCCGACGGGTTTAGGTCATAGATCCCGATCGTTCCAAAAACGTTTCGGCTAAACTGTGCCACGTTTTTCGCAGCAAGCGTCGGCAAGGAATCTCCCAACGTTTGTCTCAAAGTGGACCCCTAACGCGCCTGGATCGATGCAATACGTTGCACCAACACGAGCCGCTAAACCCGAGGGGCAGCTGGTGCAGGGCGGAAAGCCGTCTGGGCTGATGGTGTCTGCCGGGCATTTACCTGGATGAGCATACAGAGGAGGGGATTAACCTGTTTATATCACACAAGAAAGGTGTGGGGTTTACCTGGATGAGCATGCAGAGAAGGGGATTCATCTGGTGAGATCACACACGAGGTGTGTGGTTACAAAGGTACAATATTGACAAACAAGGAAGCATCGTGAATATATATGAAGTAGTCTAAATTATACTGCGTTCTATAGTTTTGCAGGGGTGTGTGGTTTTCATGGTTTTTCTCGTCATATTCGGCAGCATTGCGTCCTCGTACAGAGTTGAGTTTCTGTTGTTTTTCTCTGTATCAGTGTACGGCAACGCCTCCAACAAAATTAAGTATCGTATAGGCTGCGGCAAACACAACTGTTACAATTATACGCACATTTGTAATGTTGACGTTGCAGGAGTACAATTCATCCCGATTCCTGGAGTGCGGAAGATTGCAGGACGCAATAAGGAACGCTTATTAATAGCAGGTGTTGGTTTCGAAGTGTGCGTATGTTTTCCTGGCACGCCTTCAATAAAGCACAAAACAAAGTTCCTTTTGTTGACTACACGTGAAAATCTTCCCAACATAGCCGGCCTAAACTCATACCTAAATGATACGCTGGAATGGTTTGCAAACTCCAAGTTAACTGTGTCACTGGGCTTGTGGAAGGTGTGAGTAGGAACCCATCAAGTTTCGGTCGAGCCACTCAGTGAAGTCGTTGGGTTAGGTCTGTATAAATTCGAAGCATTTCACTTAATATGTTTCATAGAGGCTTCAACGTCTGTACAATTACTATACTTAGTTGTGGCACTTTATACTCGAGGTGAAAAGTGTCAGATAGCACACGACAGACCACAAATGAAACTTCCTGGACTCTTTTCGCGGTAGGGTTTAATCGTTTTTGTTCAACATCGTCTGACTGGTCGAGGGCACGATCAAACTACTACGGGCTAGTCTGATACTTTTAGTAAGAGACAGGTCTCGATGAAAATAAGGGCAGGTATATGTTGGTCGGGTTTGCCCAGACAACGCATTTAACCTCACGTTTCGCTTGTGCTACTGGGCTCGATAGATCAAGAGGTCACGGGAGAAGTCACCTCTTTGTTGAAAGCAATGCCCTCGTGCTCGGTCTAACGATGAAAGAAACACTGCGTGTCTTATAAAAGAAGCGCCAATAGTTGTTGAATACTCTGTATTCCAGTGCGTGCCACACGAAAGACACTGGACACCCCTCGGAATGTTAACCAATTGTTTACTAGGCGTACTTAACACTCGAACGAAAACATCGATTCTCCTTCTTCGATGTCCAACATTTATTTACTCACCATAATTTTCGTTTTTGCAGTCGCTATCGGCGTAGCTTGTGACAGTCGCGATCAACCTCTCCGTTACGGTGTTGGACTCGGAGAACTCGCTGCCCCTAACCCAAAGCAGCTCGCCTCCAGAACGAGCAGTAATCGATCATTTTGTGCCCACGTTACCGATCGCGCAGATATCGTAGTCGCCGAGCACGGCGTCATCGTCCACGTTAAGGCCGTTCAGGGTCATATATATGTCGAATTCGAGCTCGGCATCGGACTTGGTATCGGACTCGTCGGACGAGTATTCGTGGGGCGAGTATAGTGGCGATAGCCTTCGACACGCACGCCGACGTCCTGCGAGGGATAGGTTGACATAGGAAGGTATTTATTCCAGAATTGAGATGACATACATATACGACATTAAACCCGCAGACATCCGTATCGTCTTTAACATATAAAACATATTTTCATAGGTGAATACCAGCCACCAATACCTCGCATGCAAGGGCCGTTTTGAACGACGCATATTTAGCAAATAAATTGCCAAATTTCCATTTTTTGGCAAGTTTTACTTGCCAAAATAGCAAAAAACTTGCCAAGTTTGTTTTCGGATATTTCCGTAGCTGTTCGTTGGCAAGTGTTTCGATAGTGAAATTTGCTATTTCACTTGCCATTTGCGACCAATCGCGCCTGCCCAAGATCATACAAACCACACGCCGTCACGCTAGACGCACGCGCTGCAGCAACACAGGAGGATATCGAGGGGTAGATGGTGGTGCTGACAGCAGATGACGGTCGCCGACCGCACTGGTCAAGGGGTTGCTGGCGCGGGTGACGAACCGCATGTAGGCGTGGCACTGGTGCCGTCTGGGGCTGATGCTGAAGTCATTCCCGATCAAACAGTCGCCCCAGCTTTGCCAAGACAACGAACACGTGACTTTGACCGCCCTGGAGGGCTGTGCACCTCTGGAACCTACGAGATATGCTTGGGTCCGTCTCCAGGCCACCCATTCCTCGACGAGGGTGTCGTCTAGCTGTCCGATCCTTGCTGTGCGGGGTTTGATAAACAAACTGAACTGAAGGCGTTACGTGGCTCAAATAGCAAGTTTCTTGCCATTTTATCGTGTTTGTCGATAGAAATATTTGACAAGATTTGCCAATTTGTTGTTGACAAAAAAACAAGTTTTTTGCCATTTGCTCGTGTCGTTAAAAACGGCCCTAACACATTAGTGCACGTCGTGTTTACAGCAGGTATGTGTTCAATAGCGGCTGACACCTCCACATGCCCAAAACGGCTACCCCGTCATTTCAATCGTTCCTATTCGGGGGGGGTGGGCGGGGGGGCTAGTCAGTTCGAGGGCCCGGTATAACATGTTTGGGCTGGTTATGATGATACATCTACCGTTGCCGCTCAGTGTGGCGATGATCCGAAGAGTTGCAGCGAAAGGGGCCTGGAAATGATGCGTCTCGAAAGGCAGTTTCTCAGCTAGAAGAGATGCGGGGACGGTTTCCAATAGCGGTATATTTAAAGGGACTTTGTGATACTACAGGTATAGGGTAAAGTCGTCCAGGGATCGATGGGCGTTAATTTAATGTTTACCTCAAACAGGAAAAAGGAGGGCCTTTAGGGGGGTGTCGAGGAGAAAGCGACCTAGCTTGAAGAATGATGCGTGTGCGAGGCTCTTTTGTCGGTGAAAAACGATGTGCAGAGATGACATTCAATGGCACTCACCTGTGATAAATTAGTTTTAAAAAAGAGAGCACTACATACAGTAAAGTATATATTAGTACGCGTAGACAGGTATGTAATGTATGCGGCCAACACAAGCGAGGTATGAGCGGAGAGAGAAAGAGAGAAATAAAGAGAAAGAGAGAGATAAAGAGAGAGAAAGAGATGACGTACAGAGTTACCGACCAAGTGGTGTGACTATGCCTGTCGAGCACTGGTCTCCGTCGTGATAACATGAAATATAGATGCAGAGGTGGCACCGAGTGACTTACGAAAAGTGCGCTTGCCATGAATGGATAATACACGTACAATACCTAGCATTTCATTTTGAACGGGTTTTTACCCGTGTGCGTCGATAGGTGTAGAACGTATGACGCGTTCTACGATTGAGGTAGCAATTTTTGTCAGATTTTGTTTCTGAATTGCCGGGATCCTTAACCCAAATTTTTCGGACTTTCATTCTGAGCTGCAATGTCTCCCCCAGGATACTGGGGTCGTTGGCGTAAGCAGCTCCTTAAATCAGCAGCTGAGAAAAAACACGGTGCATCTCTACCGTAGCATGCGTCATATTAGCCAGAGGCGTTTTTTCTTTAGGGGGTGATCCTTCATAGAATAACCACAGATACATGATGGTGAGCGCTCAGACGGGTTTGATGCAATGCAGCCAGTGGTGTTTGCTCGTGCGACACAACTTGCTGCATACCTACTGCGGAATAGGCATTGCAATTGTTTTTGTCCTTCTGAGTTTCCTAAACAAAAGCAGATCCTTGGGTTAGGAAGAGAGAGGCTTCAAAGGAGAGAAAGGAGCCACCGCAAGTTCGCGTTAACCGTTACGCTTTGCATGTAGTGATTTTGTGAGATTTACTAACATGCGAAAGGGACGGCAAATGGTAAAGCTTTGAGAGATCCATGACACCTTGACATGGTGGGGGGGGTCCGCTTTCGAATTTCCTCCCTTAACGCATCCATGCCTCAGAGGCCTAACCACAAGGGTGCACAAACACACAATACCTGTAGCACCGTTTGGTCAAAGATTGATATGTATGGCAGACACGGCACCTCGACTAAGCACGTGTATCTAACGTCGTTCGATTGCACCTGTGGGAGCGTTCATAATCACATTACTCGTCGCATCCGTGGGGCACGGGCGTTATTTCTCGGAGACGCGAGCAACGGTAGATGTACGCCCCAAACAATATCCCCAAGGCTGCTTACCTACTTGAGCTTTCCATCTCATGAAAAAAAGTGACTAAGAACAATAAAATACGAGCAATCTCATGGCCCTATATAGGTATGCAACGAATGTCATATATAGAAAATGTCTATTTTTCTAACGGAACGGAGGTTGTATCGGGCTTGGCTTGCTCTTGGTGGTGTGTATCGGCTGCTGGGTGAGGACGCCTGCAATGGCGCAACATACAAGGTTTTCTCCTGTTTTCCCCGAGATATTCTTCAGTAAAGGAAACTCCATGGTTGCATAACATCGCAATCGTCATTTAAGGTATTGCACAACATAGAAAGAGTGTGCTTAGGCAAGCCATCGTTGACATTTAGGTATCGTCAACTCAGGCTTAAATTACGTTTTTCTGCGTTATGCATATACCTGTGGTACATTTATCGTTGAATGCTTACAGCAAAGTTCTGCTTGTTTTGTCGTACGCGTACTTTGGTTGCACCGGCTGCTTTTCGAAATATTAGTTTTCAGGGAGGGGGTAGGGGATAGTGCTCTTTGAGCGAGGAACCAGCAACCGTTTGGACCAACGTATACCCCTAAGTAGCACACGCGTAACTGTTTCGTTGGGGTAGCAGCCGCTGGAGGTCCGAATGCAAATACGGCTCTCGACGTTCTCAGGACAAACAGGACGTGTCGCTGTTCAACTTAACCGCACGAACGATGATTAAAACTGAGAAACAATAACACAGCAACGGCTATTCCTACCTGCCATCCTTCACTGGGTCTGACGGCAACACAGCAAATAGTGCATTCTCAGTGTCAGCGACAGTAGCTAAGAACAACAGACTAATCGGCGGCGTTGTACTTCTGTAGCCACGCTTGGTTGTCGCTGTGCAGAAAAAAACCTGGCCTGGCGCGTACGGCAATATGTTCCTGATTGAGGTGCACGCCCTAATGCAGAAACATTACACCTGGTGCATGCCCTCATGGAGAAACATGCCACCTGGTACAGGGGCGTCTGAAAAGTAGTTTTTCGACGCCCAACTGTCTAAAGTGGTCAGAATGGAAAACCAATCGGAGCACTCTGTGATCTCAAGAAGGTTCACCACAAAACAACTTTTTTTCTGAAATGTTCCTAAACCAATCACTTGTTTTTAAACCCCCCCCCCCCCCCCCGTTGGGTTGGCGTCGGTTGGCAACGACGCTGTAAAACACGCCACTCGCTGCGTGAGCTAGACAACCAGGGTGCCGTTTTTTTTGTTATTTTTTTTGGCGGTCACCAAAGCTGGCGGTCGAGTAGATCATTTGTGCGGGGTGGAGAACCTTTGTTCCGCACAAGGGGAATGGTCGTATCACGTAGTGTTAATATGGTAAGGCGTCCGCGAGGCAGTTACATAGTAAAACCCATTGCTGTCTCCGGAAGTGGCCACACCAGAAATTAAATTAACTCATTGAAGCTATCGTCCATATGCAAGTCCGCCTCAGAGGCGGTTCTTAGCAAGATGCAGCTCACCCCCCATGCGACTCGCCCAATACCTCACGGCGTTTCGCGCTTGGTGCAAGCAATGTTTGCCTGGTTGGTGAAAACCCAACGCGCTCCGTCCCGGCATTGTAGGGATGCGAGGGTCTATGGTCATATGACTACGGCCGTGCACAACATGAGTACACCCCCCCCCCCCCCCCGCCCTCAGAGGCTGTGTGTGAAGCTTGTTCACCTGTTTCTTGGATACCACCACAATACAGTGTTCAACTTCCAAACACAGGTCTCAAGTACCAACCCCACAGTACAAAGACAATTTCGATCAACTCCAGGTTGCGTGTTCAGCATGCGAACTTGCTTTCTTAATCCGGGCGATCGTCAGGAAAATGAAACCAATCCGATCCTAACCCCCTACTCGCACCCTTGCTCGCAAGATATTATACTTGCGGAGAACGGACGCATGCTACGATAGAGGTGCACCAAGTTTTTTCTGAGTTCTTCACTTAAGGAGCGTCATACCTCACCGAAAACATAATTTTGGAGCAAAATAAAAGCGCTGCCGGACGCGAAATATTATGACCGAAGTATACTCGGAAACATTATTCGTCACAAAAATGAAAGTCCGACGAATTCGGGTTAAGGAGCCCGATCGTTCAGAAAACGATTCGGCCAAAAAGTGCTACCTCTACCGTAGCACGCGTCAACGACGGTATATAAAAGCAAAAATACTGCCTTGGATAGAAGCCAGGCGAATATGAGATGTTTAAGGTAGGCCGCCTCATGTCCACAGTCTACATATCATCGGCGAGTCTCTCTGATCTCCTCAACACGTGGCTTGACGCAGACATTTTGTATTTTTCTCGAAGGAGCCTCAACGACAGTGGTAGTTTATCTGCCGGATGTATTCGCTGTTGTGTTTGTCGCATCTATCATCTTGCAAAACGACGCGTATATCACTGGCGTGAGGCAACGCTAACGCACGTCCAATTCAACGTAAACAATTTCCAAAGGCATCCGCGGGCAGCAACGTACTGTATACGTAGTAAGTAGTGAGGCTAATAAGACAGACTCGTACACAAACCCAGGTACTATGTAATTCCTTTTGGTGCAGATTTGGTGGGTAGTACGGTATGAAACAAGACAGGACGTACGACAGATGTACTGTACCACTTTTTGACTCATTAGGTTTCTGAATGACAGGGTTCCTTAACCCATAATCCAATCGTCGATCTCTCGTTCTTGTATCGACACAGGAGTGTTGATTTGTTTGGTAGGCGATGGAGTTGATCGTCGGACAGGGAGTTTTGTTTCCCTCCAAAATCGGTTTTAGTTGGGGTGTAGAATTCCTCGAGTTCCTCAAGTTACCACGCTCAGACAAAACGAGGTGCACCTGCATCCAGGCTACCGTAGCATGCGCCGTCACAAATATGATTGGATTGTTGATAGTCTAGCATACTGCCTTTCAGAATAGTCGACGATTACGGGGGAACCTAGGAAATAGGACAAAATTTTGTAAGTAACAATAGGTATATATACAGGTTGTGTGTGTACCGTAGGTCCTATTTACTATGATGGTCCCCCGTAATAGTCCTGTTGTGACGGTTGAGAGGCCAATTTCAAGCCCACACGTTTCAGCCACTCGGAGTCACTCGGCCGAGGGGCTACGCTATACTATTCGCGCTCTGTCAGGGTATTTACCTGGTATGACCTCCTGTCGTTTTTGGTAACCCGGGGCACAACGATAAAATTTTCTACGCTGGCGCAGGGGAGCACACGGATCGGAAATCCGAGACGCCATACTCCCGAAAACGTCAAAATGAAAAATAAATCTGACAGTTGAAATTTCTTTGCAGGATAGAGGTACACCTTTTTTGGCTGATACTGTCGGTGGATGATCGGCCAAAACTGTCGGGCTTTCATTTTTGTGTTGCGACCGTGTTTCATAGGATACTTACTACTAGGTCATGATATTGCTCATCGGGTAGCCCTTCTATGTTCCTCCGAAATCGCTTTTAGGGTGAGGTATGGAACTCCTCGAGTGGCTGGCCACCCCAAGAAAAAAGCATGCTGCACCTCTATCGTGGCATGCCTCGTTCGCCATACTCCTAAAAACGAAAAAAATGATAACAAACTCAGACAGCGGTCGAGAGTTCCGTACGAACCGATATAAACTACATGTTGTTTTCAAGGTTTCATTACCTTGGTTCGATTAATATTTAAAAAGAAACACCCAAAAACACGTAAAACCAGCAAGAAATAATAATATATTTCGTACTTTTATCTGGTACGATTTGTGGGCCAAGACCGGTAAAGGCGCCTCCTTTTTTTTTAAGTAGACACCCTGTCTGGGCTCACGAAAAACGTAAATGTCCCATGCGAAGTTATTTTGGTGCTCCTCTGCGCTGCGTCATCAAATGTTTGAGTGACGCGAGGAGCGGCTCGACCGACTAGCCTAAACTCGGGCGCGAACATGGGGGCCGCCTCCCGATACCGTATTCATTGAGTAGAAGACATACACTCTGGCCGCTTACTGACATACCGACTGTTGCATTCGTGGACCCTCCCCTCTGATTGCCGAGACACGCTTTACCGCCTCGAACTCATACGCAACGTTTTCAACTCAGACCGTCTTCACCCAGTTTGCGGTACACCGTGCTTTGAAGTCTCGCCTGTAAGTACGCTCTTCTCGGGTGTCATCTTGTCGGTTCCGTAGTGCACCAGCCAGTGATTGGGTGTGGGCGCTGAGGCGCTAGCACACGCGCGATTGGAGTCTTACCGCAGGACAGCTACACTGTATAGAACTCGTGGACACCCTCTTCCTGCCAAGTGGGTAGAGTCGGTACAGAATAACTCCAGCGGTAAAACGAATATATATATATCGATGCATGACACTACAGAGGTGCACCAAACATTGTCGGATGCACATTCTTAGCTGTGCAGGTCTACACCTCACGAGTCACCAGACCTACAGTAGACGAAACATGAAGTGGATAGAGCCGGACAAACATGGCCATGGCCTTCAAGCAGATTCATACCGCAAACTGTAACAAACATAACTGGTATTCCAGCAATAATATGACGAAAATTATTATGTGTAGGAAACTCGTCAGTCATACGACGCGATTCGACGAAAAATTATAAATCTGTCGTATTTATAGTAGGTGTCTCTCTCGGTGACGTTACATGACGACGTATCCCACGTTGTTCCATCCTGGTGTAAAACCAATGGTAGCATGTGACGCGTTTCAAAGCAAACGTATGCCACGCCTGGCGATGGGTATCTATCGGCAGCCTAGAGCTTGGACCAATCGACGTCACTGGTGATACACCTTGACATATTTTCACCACGTTTGTAATAAGACTTTTCAACAAACCAAGGGAAGCTCCACAGGAATGGCAATCCCATGGGTCTTATGTATTCATCAAAACATGCTGCATGGTATCAATCAGATACAAATGTACTGGACACAGCTCTCTTATGGGGAGGAGGCCTGCCCGCAAAAAACACGCTTGGGCGGAAAAGTGCAGCCTCTCTCGTAGCACGAATTGTCACCAGAGACAGGATATGCTCCACATGTTTGAAGGGAGAGTCAAATAATATTTCATGGTGCCTACGAAGAACGCCGGTACTTGTTTAGTCACTCGATCGGCTGCGTGACTTGATCGATCGAGATATTTTCCCCGATCTCAAGGCTTTCCCGCAGCACCAAAGCCGGCCACAGAAGACCGTTCACGGGCTGGCTCAATCTTCCGCCAATCACCACACTCTCAAGCGAAATCGGCCAAACGATTTCATGGACTGGCTGGTCAAATTGAAGACCAAAGTTCAGGTTCTGCAGCGAACATGGCCATACCACTTCGTGTATTGGTTGGTTGAATTGATCCCCAAACGTCAAACACTGCAACGAGTCGGGCCACCGCACCCGGCCAACTGGCCGGTCGAAGTTACCCCCAAACCTTAACGTTTTCAGCGACGTCGGCCAGAGAACCCCTTCGATGGGTTCGTTAAAGCAAGTCCCAAACGTGAGATGAAGTAACGAGGCCGGCCACGCAGTGTCCTCGATGGGCCTGTTAAACTGATCGCCAAACGTCAAGTATCGCAGAGATGCTGGCCACGAAACACTGTCGTCGTCGATGGGCATGTCGAAGTCAGAGCCGAATGCTAGACGCTGCAGCGTAGGTGGCCACTCCACGCCGACAAGGGGTTGGTTGAACACCGCCCCGAACGTTATTTGCTTTAACCAGGCGGGCCACAAGGATCCTTTGATCGGGAGGTTGAAACTATTCCCGAGCGATAAACGTATGAGTGAAGACGGCCACAGTACCCTGTTAATTAGCTGGTTGAAGTTTGAGCCGAATCTGATATCTTCAGGCGCCGTCGGCCACGGAACCTCCTCCATCGGTTGATCGAAGTGATCTCCGAACGATAAATATCGCTGCGAGGCCGTCGAGGCTCCTCCCTTGATGAGATCATTGAGGCGACCGGCAAACGTCAGGTGTTTTAGCGCTGCCGGCCATCGGACGATGCGGAGGGGCTGGTTAAAGTGGTGACCAAACGTCATGCACAACAGGGAATCCGGCCACTCGACTTCTTCGATAGGTTGGTTGAACAGAGTCCCGAACGTCAAACGTTGTAGAGTTCGTGGCCACACGACCTCTCCGATCGGTTGGTTGAAGTGCTGGCCGAACGTCAAACGCTGCAGTGCCGCCGGCAAGCCAACCCGTTCCAGCGGCTCGTCGAAGAGAACGCCAAACGTCAAGTGCTTCAGCTTGGACGGCCACTCGATGCCATCGATCGACTGGTGGAACATACACCCGAACGTCAAGCGCTGGAGCAGGGGCGGCCACACGACGTGTTCTAGCGGCTGGTTGAAGGAAAACCCAAACCTTAACCTCTGCAACAAAGAAGGCCAAGCGACTCCTCGGATGTCTTGGTTGAACATGAAGCCAAACACCAGTTGCTCGAGCGCGGGCGGCCACAACACTCTTCTCACCGGCTGATTGAAGCTATACCCGAAGGTTAACTCTTGAAGCGAAGCTGGCCAGACAATTCCCTCAACTGGATGGCCGAAGGACCGCCCGAACGTCATTTTACGCCAGGACTCCGGCCACCAGCTCCTCCTTTCGTCCCACCTGTGCCCCCACACACGTAGAAACCGCCGAGCCGCCGACGCCAGAAGACCGAGGTGGGTGTGGATAACGTCGCCTCCCTCTGAAATACAAGCTGGGGGCAGCTCCCATGTTACTGAGAGCACTCGCAACGCCGGAACACGCGAGGCATGAATTGAATGTTGGAATTTAGCCTGTTCGCCACGCAGCCACAAGTAGCGTGGTGTGTCGCCTTTGACCACTACCTGCGACGTCCCGAGGGTTCGGCAAGACAAGCAGAGCCCCAGACAAACCATAGGTAGAAGCTTTGCTGACACGTACCACTCTGCTCCATTGTATCCATGCATGAGCGCTATGGTCAAGGCGTCCAGCCCCGGTCCATGTCCTGCTCAAAGCAGGTGGATAATGAAACGATCGAGGTTATCCCGAGCTTCTTCAAGTTTGGCAAACGAGTTGAACATTGGATGCGTACAATGTGCGTATGCAGTGAAAGTGCGTAAGAAATTCGAATTCGGCACGTGTCTTGGAAATTCGGTCAACTTGGTCTGGGTGTATAATAATTTTGGTCAAATGATAGATGCACAACGGGGTCTAACAATCAGAATAGTTTGGTCTTTTCACGAACGTTAGTGGAAATTAAGCAAAAACTGGACCTTGATCGAGCCTAACGAATTGACAATTGATCGGATCCATTCGAGCGTGATACGGGTGCACCATACCTACGGCAGCGATGCATACAAACAAAACAACCCAATCGCTTCACCTACACAGCGGGATACAGCACACGCGTGAGATATACGCACGAACTGCTGCCATAACGTGTGGTCTTCAACCTTTACCTCGACTGAAAAGAGAGTTGATGGTATACCTGGTAGCATATATCGGTGATCGCAAAAGCGTGTACATGACAATAGTGCATGGTCCGAGGTACCTAGCAGCCAATAGGTACACCACTGACGTACAAATATTGTGGTGTCGTACGGTTGCTAAAGAGCTTTCGTGTATTGCCCGAGGTCAGCACACGTGCGCTCAACGCAAACAACACGTTGGCGTAAACACGCGGCTTGGTGTCTCTCGGCTGTGGGGAATCCGGCACGAACAACAACAGTACAGATTGTGCACTGCGGTAGCGCTGCGCTCGCCTGCTATTCTGGATTTATCGGGTGACGCATGCTACGCTAGAGGTAGCACTATTTGGCTTAAGTTCAATCTGGATATTCGGGCTCCTTAACGCAAAATAGTAGGATTATAAGTCTTGCGTTGCAAATATTTTCCATTATTTATTTAGGCCATGTCATCGTTCCTCGGGTAGCACTTGTATTAGGCAATTACATTGCTTTGGCGCGAGGTATAGGGCGCCTCAAAGCCCACCCCCCCCCAGAAAAAACAGGGTGCGCCTCTATCGTAGCACGCCTCGGTTCGTTCGTGATGTCAGAGCTGTCCTTATTGTACACAACGGCTTTTTTGTTTAAACAACGCCCCACATCTTGCCATAGATACTACGGTAGATCTTAAAACTACGCATTCTCGACGAGCGACCAACCACACGACCTTCATCGCTTCCGTTACACGATTCGTGCGTTATTTGCGACGTTACCACTAACAGCCTTTGCTAATATCACCTTGTGATGATCTTGTCGGCGAAATTGCCACAACTTGGCTAGTCGTCGGGCCAGCTCCGCTCTGCCGTCCTGCCGCTTCCCCTTTCATTGTCGTCTCTTCGGTCGCATCCGGTTCTACCCGTTGCCTGTCCGCCGTCGGCATTTTGTTCTTGTTGTCGGTCTTAACAGTTTGGTGGATGATATTATCCGAGGACATCGCCTTCAGATCTGAAACGGATCGTTGCGATACAAGCGTACAAAAAACACGGGCGGAATTGCAGTTTCTGAGCAAACCACAGGTGGGCAGTGTGCGAGCAACCTAAAGGGTATTTATAGAGCATAGTTAGGCGGGAATGGCAGGCGTAATAGACGCAAAACCAAACCAAGGTGATATATGCACACGGTGAAAGGCAAGGAATTGAAAATACCTTGGAGCTCGCCCTGTAAATGCGGCCGCCCAATCCTAACGAAGTGACTATGGCACTTTGTTAGAGTCACCCTGAGGATGTTCAGGGAACTCGCCCGGACTCCAACGCATAGCAGGGTTTATAATTCAATATTGGCCAGGTGTCACGGTAGAGAGAGTGTTCCCGTTTTCACTACCGAGTCTAGTCCACTCTGTCGAGCGGCTCCATACTTCAATTGAAATTGGACATTAGGTAAAAAACCTGTTGTCGCAGAGTAGCAACCAGTACACTCATCGGTGAGTATCACGAAAGCCAAAGCTTGATACGGTTAAATCCGCAACGAAATATTGCTCCAGTGCCCCAAGACATTCGCAAGGAACTTATACTTGAAATAATGGTGGGAAAAAACGAAATGCTCCGCAGCGAGAGGAAAAGGTCATTCCCTACGGCGGAATACGAAGCGCAGGACTGAACACGGCTACAGCTACAACAAAAGAGACGTCTTGTAAGCGAGCTGTGATACACAGGGGGGTAGGGGTCGCATTTCCGAGGCCCCAACCTTACCTTCTGACGGCGCTTTTCAACTGACGAGGTACCCGGTACCTTGGGGGTCGATACTAACTCGCAGCAATTTTCGTTGGGTTCCTATCTACGTAGGCAATGGAGTTATTTATGTACTATTTAACGGGTTAGCATTCGAAATGTTCACACCTCGGAAAACGTAACATTCGGATAACACTTATCTACGTCATGGGGCCTAACACAGGGACTTGGCAACGTACTACCATAGTGTTTACACTGGAGGGGCAATCACCGTAACGCGGTAACACGGTGTTAACACCGGAGGGGCAATCGCGGTAACGCGATAACACAGTGTTAACTGGAAACCCAAGAACGTGCACACGTCTTAACGTTATGTTACACCGTGATCCGTCCTTCAACTAACACTTTAACATAGTGTTAGGCTCTGAGCAAACACGTACATTATCACTCTAACATTCCCAGATCGATATCTGCAGATTTACTAACACGATAACATAATGTTACTCTCCACGGAGCGTTAGACATAACACACTAACATTGTGTTACCCTTCGAATGAGTGTTAACATTGTGTTACAAATAACACCTAACATTACACTAACAACATAGTGTCCAGCACTACTAACACTACGTTATTCGGACCCCCAGTCTGATTGCCTCAAGGTCGGATACCGTAAAAATTAACATACTTTAGATACGTTGCAGTCTTGGCCGGCCGATACGTAACACTACGGTAGGGTGTTAGCCTAAATGCGGAGGTCTACTCAACATTGTGTTACGGTGTTTCTGTCAGTAAATATGTGATTTTAACATTACGTTACTGTGTTACCATAATAATCAATCCGGGCGTAACATTATGTTACTGAGTTAACGTGGGGGCCGGAGTCAATCCAACGTAATGTTACTACGGTACCCTTTGGATCTTCCCACGCTCTAACATGTGTTACCTGTGTTAGGGGTAAAGCGGCGTCGCGGAGTATGATAATGTAGCCGTGTTATCCAATTTTGCTGACATCCCAGCAACACAGTAGTTAGTATTGTAGTAATTTACTCGTAGTGGATTTAGAAGCGCGACCTCAGTACCTGCAGTAGTCAAATCTGCAATGCATCACGCTGGGGGAATACTGATTGAGCTAAACCAACGCGAATGAACATCTAAGTATACGTGCCGTTCGAGCTATTTATTTTTATTTCAAGAAAAAACATGTCGTCAGCATACAGCAGCAGTAGAACAGCAGTAATAGCAGCATCAGTATAGGTCGTTTTACGCTCAGCTTGTCGATCTAACCCTTGAACCCTCTGTACGAGTATTTAATCTATTGTGTGTCTCCTGGTTCCCCAAAGCGGTATTGATATTCGGCATAATTTGAAGACGAAAACTCTGCACCTACCTCTGATTCGTACCTGTCCACAACAACTGATATTTTCCTAACATAGGTGCCACCACTCCGACTGCTGTAGGATATGTACAGCAGCAGAGCTTCTTCATCCCCTCATCACTAGGAGGCTGGGCCTGGCAATTCGTCGCTCGATACGGACTGCTGCTGCTGCCGCTGCTACGGTAACATATAATAATGTCAACGTTTTATTGGCTGTATACATACTTACGTTAACCCTCTTATAACGTGTTTTAGGATATCCACAAAGATTTCCGCTAACACACTAACAAAGTGTTGGCGACAGCACTTCATAATTCGGCAGTTAAGAATTTAAGGCTGGATTTTCAGACGAAAATAAGAACATGACCTCTTATATATTGAAAATAGTGTAGGACACACCCTCCCTTACAAAAGAAGAATTCCAGCCTGGTCAGAATTAAGAGATTCTTAACTGGTGTCGCGTACTGTAGTGTTATGCGGTAAGCGTTTAATTGGTCATATACGTTGGCTATGAGTCTGAAGTGTGCCAAGGTAGCAAGTAAGAATAAGGCAACATGCTAACATAACGATACTCGCTACAGGCTGGTGTCGCTAACACGGTAACACATTGTTAACGTAATATTGGTAATCCAGCTAAAACACTTGACACATGGTGTTATGTAAACGTTTATTGGACCATGTACGTTATCCGTCTAAAGTGTGTTACCGCAGCAAGTAAGAATTCCGCTGACACACTATCATAACGTTACTCGCTGCGAGCTGATATCGATAACACAGTACCATAATGTTAACGCTTCATTGACCATGTACGTTATCCCTATAACGTGTGTTACGATGGCAACTAGGAATTAGGGTTAGGGTAAGGTAACACACTAACATAGTGTTCCTTGCTATGGGCTGCCTACTTTAACACCGTATCACTTATACTGCGGTCATCACGAGATTAAGGCAACACTCTAACATAATGTTAAGCGATCACTCGCCAATATCGTAACGCACTAACACTATGTTATCACAAAATCCGGAAATTAGATAACGTAGTAACGTTAGTAACGTAATGTTACGATTTTTTCCGCTGGCGCGTAACATTAACATAAAATGTTAAGTGTTACGTTATCCAAGGTGTGAACATGTTATTAAAGTTGGGGGTTGGGTGGGGCTGGGTGTTCGTCTTGGCAGGACGCACACAAACGGAAGGTTGCGTCCCCGCCATGGCATGCATCAGCCGAGCATAGCGAGACAGCCAAACTATAATGCCTGCATTATCATATTTCCTGCGTGGGCGAGCAGCAGCAAGAGTATTATGGCAATGGGCGTGTATCTTACGCTATAAACGCATCATCAAAGTTGGTGTACTTGGCCTATCCAAGCAGGCTGAACGGCATCGTGCAACCGCCTACAGGGTACCAGGTAGATGCTAGTCACTCAACGGCATGGAGCAACACTACCCAGGGGCGGTATTGCGATGATATACGCGATGTCTACCGCTCGAATTCGTAGAGACACTTGATTGGCCAAATCTAGCTGCCAGAGCTGAGACGTTCAACTGTCCATCCTATAGCGAGTCACGTTATACGCCTTGTGCTCGTTTATAGCCCGGATCCTAGGCCGATCTCAGCACCCCGAGCTGCGTCGTGTGACCGCCAATAATCTCGCCGCTAGTTAGCTCTGAAGTCCCGAAATGGCCAAGGAGCTGAGTGCAAAAGTGGAGTAATGCCCTTGACAACAATAAATACCTCATAGGTCGGGGCGAACGCAAAGGCGTAAGGTGATACGCAGACAACGGGGACAACCTTCAGACCCAATTACCAACCACTACGGGACCGCTACGAAGAAACTAAAAGGAGTTGATTTTCCACTGATAAGGCAAGCCGCCAGACAAGCCAAAATCGAGGGTCTGTTCAACGTCGAGGTCCGTTTAGAATAAATGGACGTAACAGCATCGAAGCCATGTAAGCAGGTTTAAAACGGAGTATATATCGTGCAAAGCGGAAGAGATAGGGAATAACCACGAAAAACGGGTAACAAACACGTACGACTTGTAAAACTTTTTCATACCCGCCAGATTGCAGCCAAAATAGGGGGACCCTTGCGCAACGCTCTGCGCTGCAGTGCCGTCGGCCCCAAAAATATGCAACCATGAAAATATAACAACGCGTGTGCGTGCTGTGCATCGGATGTGGACGTCCTGCCAGAGCATCGAAATTGAATTTGAGGTACGTTCGAGCACGTGCAAGAACCTCTCGCGCGCCCGCTCTAACTAAATACCCGATAAATGAAGTACTACCCAGTACAATGTCAAGGTGTTTGGTGGATTATTGTCTGTCGAGGATTTGAAAGTCTGTCAACCGACATCTTTGATCAGACGTAGTGGACGGACCTTGTTTGTGACTTTTCGTAAGGTAGCTTCGTATTTAGACACTCTGGTTGGCTACTTGGTACGAGCTGGGCCAGCCAAGAAATGTACAAAGCTTCCTAAAGTCGTACTTCGTAAACTGCTATTAAAAAAGGGTACAATAATTGGAAGCACTAACCTTGACCCACCACTGCTTGTGAAAAAAAACAGGATATACAAAATATATATCCTTTTGTTTTCCCCGACTCGATCCCGCCGAGATTTCCGCTAAAAATGATAAACGAAAAGTTTTTGAAACCAAATTCGTAAAAAAAAGTGTAACTTTTGATCAAGATACAAGTTTGGCGGGGAGAGTGCTGAAGACACAAGGAGAATATCGATGTAAATTTCGATGTCGAGTTCGCCACCCATCAAGAAATATGGCCAAAGCTTGATTCGAAACAGAAGTCAAGTAATTACGGAAAACAAATCATTTCCGCCATGCCTTGGCCCATTTTGAAAGTTTTTTACTCTCATATTTTCACCACGTATTCGAACCGAGCGTGGGAAGATACCTGCCGCCGGCCCTTTTTATATATATATATATATATTTATTTATTTTTATCGATTTTGCGGGGTTTTTTTCGTTTTTTTAATCGTCAGATCTCTCGAGAAAAAGAAAAGGAAAAGAAGGGCATGCGGCAAGTGCGTCGATTATTACAAAGGTATGTTCGGTAGGGTACGTACCGAAGTATACCGGGGGTTTTTTCTCGGTAAATACCGGTACCCGATCCTTCGGTAAGTTCGATATGGCCTCGATACCGGTACCCGACACTTCGGTAAGTTCGGTATTTTTCCAATACCGGTACCCGACACTTCGGTAAGTTCGGTATTTTTCCAATACCGGTACCCGACACTTCGGTAAGTTCGGTACGCCCGCCCAAATATACCCCTGGTACCTGTATACCCTCGATCGCAATACCGGGGGTACCGGTATTTGTTCGGTACCGGGCTTGATACCCTACCGAACACTTCGGTAAGTTCGGTATTTTTTCAATACCGGTACCCGACACTTTGGTAAGTTCGGTATTGTTTCGATGCCGGTACCCGAAACTTCGGTAAGTTCGGTACTTTTCCAATACCGGTACCCGACACTTCGGTAAGTTCGGTACTTTTCCAATACCGGTACCCGACACCTCGGTAAGTTCGGTACGCCTACCCGAATATACCTGGGGTACCGGTATACCGTCGACCACAATACCGGTGGTGATCGGTGCGGCCTCGATACCGGGAAATCGGGTATGTATGCAATACGGACACACACCATGCATTTATTTGTGGCAGCAGCAACAGTCTTCTCTACATTATTTATGTATCAATCTGGGCCGTGGCTATGGAGTAACACCACGCACTCATATCACACCCACCGTGCATGGCTGTAGACACAACACAACAACCACCGAGAGTACGGAGCGAAAGTATAGCTATCTTATCTCCAACTCGCGCCTTTGGGGTTCGAGGTGCCGCCGAGGCGGTGCTACGGCACGCTCTGCGCAACCTTCGTGTGGTATGAAGTAGGAGAAGCTTCGACTGCTCGCCTGAGAAAGTACTCGTATCATGCATCCTCTATACGGACTTGAACGCGATATCTCCAATCCATCGCTGCTCTAATTATACTCAAACACTGATGTACCAGCAGCAGCGGCAGCAGCACAACGCGAGGTCGCCGATGATCTAAACGGTATGTCGAGCTTCGAACTTGGGAGGTTGGGGTATATCACGGGCTTCAAGCGTAGAACTCGATGGCAGTGGCACGCGTGGACTGTCTCAAATGTATTGCAAATATACAGTGGAGCCCACAGCAGCAGCACATTGCCCAAGTTGGAGCTGCTGCTTCTGCCCCTCTGCTGCTGTGTTCTGCTGATGTTCTTGCTGGGGCTGGGGCTGCTGCTAACCGTGCTGCCGCTTGCTACGTGGTTGGGATGGGGGCGGCGGCATTGTCGTTTTCTCCGCCGTTGCCGCCGCCATCTGTTTGCTGTTGCTATACAAGTATACGAGTACACATACATGTATTTAGGGTATATTCGGTAGGGTACGTACCGATAGATACCGGGGGTATTCCTTCGGAAAATACCGGTACCTGACACTTCGGTAAGTTCGGTATTTTTCCAATACCGGTACCCGACACTTCGGTAAGTTCCGTATTTTTCCAATACCGGTACCCGACACTTCGGTAAGTTCGGTATTTTTCCAATACCGGTACCCGACACTTCGGTAAGTTCGGTATTTTTTCAATACCGGTACCCGACACTTCGGTAAGTTCGGTATTTTTTCAATACCGGTACCCGACACTTCTAAAAGTTCGGTATTTTTTCAATACCGGTACCCGATACTTCGGTAAGTTCGGTATTTTTCCAATACCAGTACCTGACACTTCGGTAAGTTCGGTAGGCTCACCTAAATGTACCCCGGGTACCGGTATACCCTCGGCCACAATACCGGGGGTACCGGTATTATCTCGGTAGTGTGCTTGATACCCTACCGAACACTTCGGTAAGTTCGGTATTTTTTCAATACCGGTACCCGACACTTCGGTAAGTTCGGTACTTTTTCAATACCGGTACCGGACATTTCGGTAAGTTCGGTATTTTTTCAATACCGGTACCCGACACTTCGGTAAGTTCGGTACTTTTTCAATACCGGTACCGGACATTTCGGTAAGTTCGGTATTTTTTCAATACCGGTACCCGACACTTCGGTAAGTTCGGTATGCGCAA
The DNA here is from genome assembly GCA_008828725.1 of Saccharina japonica. Classification (NCBI taxonomy): domain Eukaryota; class Phaeophyceae; order Laminariales; family Laminariaceae; genus Saccharina; species Saccharina japonica. The sequence continues at coordinate 91,135 of MEHQ01001160.1, forward strand.
CAAATATACCCCCGGTACCGGTATACCCTACCGAACTTTCCTTTGGATTATTACATGATCTATCTACACTCCGTCCAATTTTGAGGTTGAAATTCGTCAAACTGATCGGGGCATGGCTAATCTGCTTCAAAACCATTATTTTGGCTGGCCCAGCTCTTAGCCTTCACCGTGTTCCCGACCCACAAAAACTAGAAACAGATAAAGTACAAAAAACATACGATTTTGAGCGCGGCTCAATCCACTTGGAGTATTCTCCAGCTAAAACATCCGGAGTAAACCTACAGTAGCGGCTTTCGAAGCTCAGCACCCAAGCTAACCGAGTCAACCTAGAGTATTACCAAGCACAGCATCCAAGTACTTACCACTGGTGTATGGTTCGGGTTGGACGGTCGACTTTAGGCGCCAAGCTCCGTAAATATGAATTATCAAGGTGTGTCCACCCCTCTATTTTTTCATCGTACTGCAGTTATATAATTTTTGTGTGAGTATTATTGCTCAGGGTTGTTCCACATTCATCCCCCGCGGTGACGTTTCAGAACTTTCGCCGTTCTCAAGGTACTTCACCTGTAACACAGAAAGCGTAGGTACCATGAAATTATGATAATCGCCGACTACTGGTACCTTGTAGGCAGGTAATACCTTTTACAGCAAGTAACTGCCATCATCCTCTGAGATCTGGGCCGTCTGCTGTGACGGATCTCCGGATACTAAACCCAAACTTTTCTATCAAACTTTTTTGCAATAAACGAAGATTCTAAAGCAACAACAGGCAGGGTAGCATGTACCTTTCGTATGCAGATGTTATTCGAAAAAACTATACCGAATATCAGCTCTCAGAACGACGGTGAATTATGTTTTGTCATCCCGATATCCGCTAAATGCATCGTGCTTCATTTGCAACGAAGATGGGGTGTCGCTCTACTGCCGCCCCGGGATTGCTTTTAGGGATGCGAGGGTATATGATCATACTATTAATAGTACGGCCGTTCACGAGATTATGAGTGAACACCCCCACCCCCCGTCTCACCCCCCTGCTCGTACGAGTAGACAGTATTGTTTAAGATGCATCTACTTCGGACAACGTGTCGCAGAAAATGAACGAACAAAGGTGCTCATCGGAGGTATCAATCAGGACCCCTATTTCCGTCTCATCTCCGTCTCGCATATTGTTCAACGCACGTATCGGCACTGGACGTTTAGGCCATTCGACCACATGCATAGTCTTAAGGGTATAGGGTTGTTGTACGAGTACACTGTACAAGACACCTAATAAGGAACAAGAAATGGTTTCCAGGCAGGGTTTCTTGTTTGGACGAGAGTGATTTATACACTAATTTCAAGATAACGAATTCCGAGTTTCATATTTTCCTCTAGACCCCAGCCTGGCGTTCTTATTACGTAGCCTGTTTCGTATTAGGTGTCCGGCACTGCTGTATGTCGGATATCGTTTTCCTAGGCCCATTATCGGACCTAAATCGGACTGGGCTCCGATATACCGCACCAATTTCTGTATACGAAAGAGACGTGCGAAGTGAGAGTCGAACCCGCGTTCGCTCGACGAAGACGAATGAACATCTATTTCCTACGTACAATACGCTGAGGTACCGGGCACCGTGTTTACAGCAGGCTATGATGTTCATAGTTGCTGTGTACGTGCTGCTGTACTCGTAGCCTCTTTGAGTACGACGACTTCACACATACTGTATACTTCATTCATTCATTCGTTATGTTTTTTTCACGGCACCCGGCACGCCTACTTTTGTCGGTAAACGTTCAGGCACCCGTGTTGCGCGAGCGGGACGTACGTACGTGCGTGTATATACCTCCGCATGCCGGGCCTACCAACAAAACTCACACCCTTATATACGCCGAGAAAACAGCCTGAAAACCAACAGCAAAGAGGACTGTTACTACTATGTCGATCCCACCTTCGTACGAGAGGGGTTTAGTTGTGGTTCGGTTGCCTATCCTTCCCTTCGTTCTTAGTCTTCCTCTGTTTACGCTGTTTGTTGTTTGATAGGGCCATACCTCGCCAGCTGTTCATTCTTGGAGAAGCCTGGTGACAAACGGGACGGCGGTGCTTGGGCCGGTGATCGTCATCATGTGGCCAAGCTGTGGACGCGGATGTGTGCCTCGTGGGCAGGGTCTGTGGTTAGGTGGGACGTGTGGGGTACACCGCATTGACAGCAGTTCAATGTTTGTGTCATCACGACGATGCAGTAATTTTTTATAAAAACAATGGAAACCCCGATTCATGAATATTTTGGCAAAAGCAAAAAATAGGTATACCCTGGGCAGTTAAAGCCATTTTAAGGTACCCGACGTATTGCACTCTGGACGCGTGCTACGGCAGAGGTAGCACGTTTTTGGCTGAATCGTTTTCTGAACGATCAGGTTCCTTAATCGAAATTCGTCAGACTTTACATTTTTGTGACGAATAATGTTTCAGAGTATACTTCGGTCATGGTATTTCTCTTCCGGCCAAGGGCGCACAAAAAAAAAAGTTTTCGACACCACACACCCAAAACTTTATTTTGGACCTCTCAAGGGGGGAGGGGGGGTACGACAGACCCATCCCCCCCCTCATAACGCCACACAACCTCCTATAAAAAACATCCCTATACTAAATCCTATATAATACCAAGGGGGGCACAGCCTAGGGGGGTACTACAGTCCATGCAGCCCCCTAAGAGCGGACAGGCGCCGACCGTAGAAGAGACAGAGAGAGAGGGAGAGAGTGATCACGATGAGCACTGTCTCCGTGGTGGAGGGAGCCCTATCCAAGGCCTCCTTCGCAAAGAAGTCTCGTTGCTTGAGGCCTATCAGCGGCGTCAGAGCTCACGTCATCGACCACATGCACTAACGTACCCCTGAAGTGCAAGTTTTGCAGCCCTGCAGAGTGGGTGTGGAAATACTGGATGTCCCATCACGTAGAAGGGCGGCATTCCACTTCGTTGGCTCTGAACAAAGCAGACCCCAACACTGCGAGATTCGAAAGCAGCTTTGACGTAAGCAAGACAGAGAAGGAGGCGGTGGCGAAAAGGATGCCAAAGGGCAAGGCTGCCAGAGCCCCCGTAGCACGCCGAACGGTCTCCCAGCAGAAGAGTAAGGGTTCCATAGCCCCCGCAGCACGCCGTAAGGTCTCACAGCACGACGGGGGGTCAGATGAGTCAGACGACTCAGAGGAGGAGGAAGAGGAAGAGGAAGAGGAGGAGGAGTCAGAACAGGAGTCAGAAGAGGAGAGGGACGGGGGGGGGCGGGAGGAGGAAGAGCAGTCGGAAGAGAAGAGGGACGGGGGGGGAGGGGAGGAGTAAGAGGAAGAATACAAGGACGACCGCAAGGATGAGAACGAAGACGAACAGCCGGGGGGACGAAGGGAAGGGGGTGAAGGAGGGGAAGGGGGGAGCAAGAGGGGACGGGCGGGGAGTAGCAGCAACGGTAGCGAGACACCGGGCGAAAACGTGGGAGAACCCGTGCGCAAGAGTAGGCGGGGCAGAACGATCACGCAAAGCGTTCGCCAGAAAGATCTTGGCAGTCTTCGATGATTACATTTGTGCGATCATTACGTTCCTCGTCGTGGAGTGTTTCCCAGGCCATTTGACTCAATCAAGCACGATGGCTTGTTTTCGTGACTGAAATATTAAGATCTTTGTTGTTGTTGTCTAGGCACACCTTGGTGGGGGAATGTATCCAAGCAATGTTCTATCTCTTAATCAAGTACCTTGAAAGACCTTTTTGTGTGAGAGTTGGTGAGAGGGGAAAAGCCAAGAAATCCACCAAAAAGGAAAAAAAAAAACTTTTTTTTCGGCCCTCCGGGGGGGGAGGGGGGGGGTAGTGTGGTGTGCGGGATCACTTTGTTTGTGCGCCCTTGTTCCGGCAGTACTTTTTATTTCCCTCCAAAATATTGTTTTCGGTGAGGTATGACGCTCCTTATGTGAGGAGCTCAGAAAAAAACATGGTGCACTTCTACCGTAGCATGCGTCTCTGGGCAAGGCTTCCTGAGCCGACCGATGGTGCACCGTGTTCTATGTTATACTTCGTATATTGTTATGTACTGTTCATATCCACTAATTGTAGTGGGGCGGGTCGGCTGTTGTTGCGATTGAGGCATTACGCCATGTACAGCAGTACTACTGTTACATGTAGTAGCCCACACATATTCGTGGAAAGTCCGTTGACTAAACTACAGAGTACAGACAGGTAGTAGCAGTACTCGTACGTATACGAAGTGAACGCGAAACAGCAGTATTGCTGGACATTCTAGAATCGAAAATTGTTCGTTTGTGGCTCGTAATGGACCTCGGTTTGTGGTTGGGGAACGTACGAGGGATTATGGCTTGTGGGCGGACGTGATGCGTAGAAGCCCGGGCTCACCCCTCATCCCACTCCAGCCTACACCCACTCCAGCCCTCCTTTCCTCGTGTTCCTTGGGTATACTGCTGCTGTAATACTGTGTTCAAGGCATAAACACATCACCTTCTTATTTCTGGTATATATATACATACTACATACTGTAAAACAGTACTTGTTTGGGCACACAGCTTGGGGCTGTTGTTGCCACTCCGTCTCCTGATCATGACTGTCAATCGAATACATCGCAACTATGGGTGGCTCGAGAGTTCGAGATACACGTATTATGTAGTCATATATGGTCGGCTACTCAAGTTGGCCGTCACTTCAAGGGTCGTCTTCGGTAAAAAACAAAACAAATTGAGTGTCAGAATCTTTTGAAAACCACATTTTTCTTCTTTTATACAGCAGCAACAACAGTATTTCTGGTACAATAACGTCATCATATCGTTCCTCCTTACCGAGCACGGCATAGCTTCAGTTGTAATGCTCAGCCCTGCCCCCGACCAACGTTTCCTGACGAATCACCGAATCCTCAGAAGCACATATTACCGATAACACAGACGAGAGTGCTACGGTAGAGGTGCACCATGTTTTGCTTCAGACGGCGGTCACATCAAGATGTTCTACTCTCGTTGGACTCACCCTAAAACTGTTTTTGTTTGAAATTTTTGGAAACAATTTGCTCGATAAGAACGACCCTTAGAAGGAAATCAAAAGTGCTGCCCGACGAAAAACCCCGAAGGCATTTAAGCAAAACGTGTCAAATGTATCATGGCAACACAAGGTTGCAAGACAGACGAGTTAGGGGTTAGGGGTGATGAGCCCGATCATCCACAAATCGTTTAGGCCCAAAACGTGCTACCTCGATCGTGGCACGCGTCTACGGGGTGTGTGTGCCAGAGCTCGTATGCAAATGTAATTGTGTTAAACATAAAAAGACACTCCCGACGGTGTTGAGTATGGTGGCTGCTGCGATAAAGGTAGCACTCGTCGGTGTCAAAATAGTTCCCAAAGAGATATCACACGTCGAGTTGTTTTAATGACAATCCCGTATCCACGATCCTCGTGGTTTTATGTTTCTGCTCGATGTTAATNACGACGGTGAATTATGTTTTGTCATCCCGATATCCGCTAAATGCATCGTGCTTCATTTGCAACGAAGATGGGGTGTCGCTCTACTGCCGCCCCGGGATTGCTTTTAGGGATGCGAGGGTATATGATCATACTATTAATAGTACGGCCGTTCACGACATTATGAGTGAACACCCCCACCCCCCGTCTCACCCCCCCGCTCGTACGAGTAGACAGTATTGTTTAAGATGCATCTACTTCGGACAACGTGTCGCAGAAAATGAACGAACAAAGGTGCTCATCGGAGGTATCAATCAGGACCCCTATTTCCGTCTCATCTCCGTCTCGCATATTGTTCAACGCACGTATCGGCACTGGACGTTTAGGCCATTCGACCACATGCATAGTCTTAAGGGTATAGGGTTGTTGTACGAGTACACTGTACAAGACACCTAATAAGGAACAATAAATGGTTTCCAGGCTGGGTTTCTTGTTTGGACGAGAGTGATTTAGACGCTAATTTCAAGATAACGAATTCCGAGTTTCATATTTTCCTCTAGACCCCAGCCTGGCGTTCTTATTACGTAGCCTGTTTCGTATTAGGTGTCCGGCACTGCTGTATGTCGGATATCGTTTTCCTAGGCCCATTATCGGACCTAAATCGGACTCGACTCCGATATACCGCACCAATTTCTGTATACGAAAGAGACGTGCGAAGTGAGAGTCGAACCCGCGTTCGCTCGACGAAGACGAATGAACATCTATTTCCTACGTACAATACGCTGAGGTACCGGGCACCGTGTTTACAGCAGGCTATGATGTTCATAGTTGCTGTGTACGTGCTGCTGTACTCGTAGCCTCTTTGAGTACGACGACTTCACACATACTGTATACTTCATTCATTCATTCGTTATGTTTTTTTCACGGCACCCGGCACGCCTACTTTTGTCGGTAAACGTTCAGGCACCCGTGTTGCGCGAGCGGGACGTACGTACGTGCGTGTATATACCTCCGCATGCCGGGCCTACCAACAAAACTCACACCCTTATGTACGCCGAGAAAACAGCCTGAAAACCAACAGCAAAGAGGACTGTTACTACTATGTCGATCCCACCTTCGTACGAGAGGGGTTTAGTTGTGGTTCGGTTGCCTATCCTTCCCTTCGTTCTTAGTCTTCCTCTGTTTACGCTGTTTGTTGTTTGATAGGGCCATACCTCGCCAGCTGTTCATTCTTGGAGAAGCCTGGTGACAAACGGGACGGCGGTGCTTGGGCCGGTGATCGTCATCATGTGGCCAAGCTGTGGACGCGGATGTGTGCCTCGTGGGCAGGGTCTGTGGTTAGGTGGGACGTGTGGGGTACACCGCATTGACAGCAGTTCAATGTTTGTGTCATCACGACGATGCAGTAATTTTTTATAAAAACAATGGAAACCCCGATTCATGAATATTTTGGCAAAAGCAAAAAATAGGTATACCCTGGGCAGTTAAAGCCATTTTTAGGTACCCGACGTATTGCACTCTGGACGCGTGCTACGGCAGAGGTAGCACGTTTTTGGCTGAATCGTTTTCTGACCGATCAGGTTCCTTAATCGAAATTCGTCAGACTTTCATTTTTGTGACGAATAATGTTTCAGAGTATACTTCGGTCATGGTATTTCTCTTCCGGCAGTACTTTTTATTTCCCTCCAAAATATTGTTTTCGGTGAGGTATGACGCTCCTTATGTGAGGAGCTCAGAAAAAAACATGGTGCACTTCTACCGTAGCATGCGTCTCTGGGCAAGGCTTCCTGAGCCGACCGATGGTGCACCGTGTTCTATGTTATACTTCGTATATTGTTATGTACTGTTCATATCCACTAATTGTATTGGGGCGGGTCGGCTGTTGTTGCGATTGAGGCATTACGCCATGTACAGCAGTACTACTGTTACATGTAGTAGCCCACACATATTCGTGGAAAGTCCGTTGACTAAACTACAGTACAGGTAGTAGCAGTACTCGTACGTATACGAAGTGAACGCGAAACAGCAGTATTGCTGGACATTCTAGAATCGAAAATTGTTCGTTTGTGGCTCGTAATGGACCTCGGTTTGTGGTTGGGGAACGTACGAGGGATTATGGCTTGTGGGCGGACGTGATGCGTAGAAGCCCGGGCTCACCCCTCATCCCACTCCAGCCTACACCCACTCCAGCCCTCCTTTCCTCGTGTTCCATAGGGTATACTGCTGCTGTAATACTGTGTTCAAGGCATAAACACATCACCTTCTTATTTCTGGTATATATATACATACTACATACTGTAAAACAGTACTTGTTTGGGCACACAGCTTGGGGCTGTTGTTGCCACTCCGTCTCCTGATCATGACTGTCAATCGAATACATCGCAACTATGGGTGGCTCGAGAGTTCGAGATACACGTATTATGTAGTCATATATGGTCGGCTACTCAAGTTGGCCGTCACTTCAAGGGTCGTCTTCGGTAAAAAACAAAACAAATTGAGTGTCAGAATCTTTTGAAAACCACATTTTTCTTCTTTTATACAGCAGCAACAACAGTATTTCTGGTACAATAACGTCATCATATCGTTCCTCCTTACCGAGCACGGCATAGCTTCAGTTGTAATGCTCAGCCCTGCCCCCGACCAACGTTTCCTGACGAATCACCGAATGCTCAGAAGCACATATTACCGATAACACAGACGAGAGTGCTACGGTAGAGGTGCACCATGTTTTGCTTCAGACGGCGGTCACATCAAATGTTCTACTCTCGTTGGACTCACCCTAAAACTGTTTTTGTTTGAAATTTTTGGAAACAATTTGCTCGATAAGAACGACCCTTAGAAGGAAATCAAAAGTGCTGCCCGACGAAAAACCCCGAAGGCATTTAAGCAAAACGTGTCAAATGTATCATGGCAACACAAGGTTGCAAGACAGACGAGTTAGGGGTTAGGGGTGATGAGCCCGATCATCCACAAAGCGTTTAGGCCCAAAACGTGCTACCTCGATCGTGGCACGCGTCTACGGGGTGTGTGTGCAGAGCTCGTATGCAAATGTAATTGTGTTAAACATAAAAAGACACTCCCGACGGTGTTGAGTATGGTGGCTGCTGCGATAAAGGTAGCACTCGTCGGTGTCAAAATAGTTCCCAAAGAGATATCACACGTCGAGTTGTTTTAATGACAATCCCGTATCCACGATCCTCGTGGTTTTATGTTTCTGCTCGATGTTAATCTAGGCCGTGGGATTGCTGGTTGACTAAAGCGTACACTTTGTCTAAAAATACGTGCTTAGCTGATATGTCGTACACAGAGCTCCTCAACTCAGGGAGACATGCTACGATAGAGGTGCACCATATTATTTCTACGAGCTGGTTCAGGCACATCACGGCAAATTTCGTCAGTCATGAATGCCGCATGCAATAGCAACTCCAGTATCACATACTTGGTATCATACTGACCGCCATGAACCGTGGAAGAGGGTGACGCCGCCAGTTTTTTGTTCAAGTACCTGGAACTGGCGCTACCGCCGAAAATGTGGCCCGACCGATCACAGGCCTTGAAAGTAGTCAACAATAGTCAGGCGTTTCCGTAGAAAAACTTGTTTCCCCCCCGTTTTGTTTTTCTGAACGAGCCACTTCCAGGTGGTCCAAGGCATGTTTGTACGAAGTTTCACGCCAATAATAGATTATCTGACTGTGTATGATCATATTAAGTCATATTTAACGCCCAAAGTCGATTATATACTCAAACTACTGTAGGTAATTACGAGGCAACGCCTATTTTTTCCCTTTTACCGCACAAAAGACCAAATGTCCACGCCGTTTTTCAGAGATAGACCCTAAAATTCGGTACACGAGTTTTGTGCGCCCTACTCGAGCCTTTTACGAATATTTTTTTTGTTTATGTTTTTTTGCCGGAAATGTTGTATCTCTTACGACCCAAATTGACCCAAATTTCCCCCAAAAAATACAAAACAAACAATATCTGACAAAAAAAAAGAGAAACAAAAAAATCCACCCGTTAAAGTCTCGGGTAGGGCGCATAAAACACGTGTGCCAAATTTCAGGGTCTATCTTGAAAGAACGGCGTGGACATTGTCCACTGAGTGAATTTTCCGCCCTATACTTGAACCAACCTGCAGGTCTGCTGAATTGAAGAACCCAATACTCGCCCATAAACTGACTCTTGTAACATTAGGAAAGGGAACCCAACCAACCGTTCAAATGGTATTTTGGTGTACAGCTGATAATAGTATAGCCAAATAAGAATGTCATTCCAACAATGTTGGGTTAACCTGGTCCCTACGTAATTGGGGACACACTACTCGGAATTAATGGGAGAACAAAAAATCAGTTCTGATTCGGTTCCTCTCTCATTCAGAAGAAATAAACCATCGAAAAGTGCTACGTCTACCGTAGCACGCCTCTCAGGAACGTTGCTGGTGCACGTCTGCCGTGGCAAGCGTCGTAAGTCCCCAGTAAAATATCAAAGTCTGTCAGATTGTTTTTTTCCAGAAAAGGTCGGATCCGTGTGATTGCAGGACGCAAAGTGGCCGCGTTAAACGATATTTTCCTATATTGTCACAATTGTGCGACTTTTTCATAATATATATGGTAAATTGTCATTTGGGGGTATACCCCCTGGTTTTACGGCCATTTGGGGGTAGGGTCAAAAGGCGCCCGGGGAACGCGCTCCCGCGGGACCAAACAGGCCGCAAACGCCATTCCGAAGCCCTGGCGAGATTCCCGAAGCCCATCCCAAGCACGCACATAACTTCCGTTTTTTTTTAGGAACGTCCTTGGGCCTAACGGGACGGCGGCCCACGAGGGAGCAAGCGAAGTCCCCCCTTTCACCACATCTTGGGGAGGGGGTAACGCCACGCACCAACTAAATGTATCTACTCCCGCTGATCGACCACTTTCTTCACCCCGTTTGCCCGAAACCATACCCCCTTTTGACCATCTGCGACAGCCTCAAAGATGACTACAGCAGTACAAATCCACGTCACCGCCCAGCAGCCTGAATAGACCACGGAGCGGAATACCTAGAACTTGCGAGTGGTCGGGATCGTTTGCCTCCCAAATCTCGGCGGAACTACATAAAAATAAAATAGTTATAGACGATATGAAACAATCGGCTCTTCTTAGAAAACGTCGGCTCTTCTGGGGAACATGACGGTTATGGAAGAAGCAGAACACATACGCGTAGTTGCTCGGCGTATGATTCGTGGGTCGTGGGTCGCTGGGTGCTTGGTGCTTCGTTGCCGGGTCTGGTTACAAACGTACCGGTACGTGATACGTTTCAGCACTAACGTTTTTGAACTACGGAAATTTCGGGTCACACGGGTAACTATTAACATTAGGGGTGTCTGTGCTGTGTGTTGGACGGCAGGCTGGTGTGTTTTAGTAGGATCACCCGGCAACGAAGCACCAAGCACCCAGCACATCAAGCACCCAGCAGACCACGACCCACGACTCATACGTACGCCGAGCAACTACGAGTACGCGTATGTATTCTGCTTCTCCCATCACCCTCGTCATGTTTTCTCACAAGAGTCGATATCTTCATATCGTCTATAACTATTTGATTTTTTTATAGTTCAGCCGAGCTTTGGGAGGCAAACAATCCCGACTACTCGCAAGTTCTGGATGTTCCGCCCCGTGATCTATTCGGGCTGTTGGGCGGTGACGTGGATACGTACTGCTGTAGTCGTTTTTGAGGCTGTCGCAGATGGTCAAAAGGGGGTATGGTGTCGGTAAAACGGGGTTAAAAAAGTGGTCAATCGGGTGGAGTAGATAAATTTAGTAGGTACGTGGGGTTATCCCCCCCCAAGATGTGGTCAAAGGGGGACCTTTGTTTGTTCCCTCGTGCGCCGCAACCCCGGTAGGCCCAAGTACGTGCCTGAAAAAACAATAAAGTTTTGTGCGTGCTTGGCATGGGCTTCGGGCATCTTGCCAGGGCTTCGTAATGGCGTTTGAGGCCTGTTTGGGCCCGCGGGAGCGCGTTCCGCGGGCGCATTTTGACCCTACCCTTAAATGGCCGTAAGACCCGGGGGTATACCCCCAAATGACAACTTCCCTAATATATATTATGTTGTTTTCCTCCATTGTTACAATTGTGGCGATCAGTCACTTGGTGCTATCTCTGCATGTATCTTCCCAAGCACACAGCTTTCTCCCAATCCGACCACCGAGATGACCGTTGTATCACCCATCTAGCTATTTCCATGTCCCTGCTACTCTTTGTTTTCACGCTTTGGCCTATATCGCATACAGACTGCCATTGCATTCCAAATTGTATCTCCTCCATATGACACAAGCTTTCATCCTAGAGGCTTCCGGCCATTTGTCTACATGTGATCACAAACAAAAGACCCACGACTCGCGACCACCCCCCCCACCTTGATCACTCTGGTGATTCGTATCTCAGTTTCTATTCCGAAAGCTTCGAGTTAACCCCTTAAGAACTGGTTCCACGAATTTGGGGAAAAACTACTTGGAATTAGTGGAGTACATTTTTTTCAGTTCTTAATGGGTTAAGGAGACCCATCATTCGGAATTGTTTTCAGCCGAAATGTGCTACCTACGATAGATATCGTAGCACTGGTCCCAATGGACACATACATGACCAACAAACCGGCAGTGGAGGGATAAGAGTGTCTAAGGCCACAGGATAACGGTCATGCACAACGTGAAGACACTCCCATTCCCCCCCCCGCGCCACTCCCCCCCTCCCTCCCCCGTGCTACCCACGGTTTCCCCCCCCTTACCCCCCCGCGCTTTACCCTAACCCCAGTGAAGGGTTTACCACCGAGCGGGATCGTACGAATCAAGATTGAAAACAAACATTTCCGTTCGCGGGTAGGAGCTTGACGAGGAGGAATAATGCCATGAGGTGTAGTTCAAGAAGTTGTCGTCGTCGTCCCCAACCGAAGCGAACAGGTTGCGTCTGCTGGAGCCGGCCGCGTCGTCATCATCCCCGGTGTACGAAGAAAACTCCGTCTGCATGGACAAAAGATCGCCCTCTTCGACCCACTCTACGACGCCGTTTACCGTCGCGGTGATCGTCCACGCGACCGGTTCCTCGTTGTAGTCGCTCTCGGCGAAGACGCCGTAGTGGCCGAGCATAAAATCTCCGGAGAGGCCGCTGAACAAGACGTACTCTACGAAGCTGGTCGTGAAGGTCGTGTCGGCGCTTCCCCAGGGGCTGGTACCGATTGTTTCACATAAGTTCAGCAAGAAATAAAAAAGTTAAGAAATACCAAATACTCCTGGTTCTTGGTACTACAGTAGAGGCTTCTTGTTCTGTACGCTCTTCAAGCCTGAACAAATCGCAGTAAACGCCCGTACTACCTACAAACCACCCACCGTGATCACGTGGCTGTGCGAGGACACACTGCCTCCGTTCGGTTGGGCGACAAAGAGCATCAGTTCGTGGTCCGTCTCGGACGCCAGCTTGATCCGCAGCCTTTCGATACAGCCCTAGTTCACAACAGCGACATCTAAAACCGTGTCTGCCGGGCAACCGGTCTCCTCCTCAACATCGGCCGGGTCGAGCAGCGCGAAGCTGAGGATGATCCTGCGGTAGCCGAATGGGAGGCCGGTGGTCGTAGCAGTGAAGTTCCCGGAGGTGGAGTTGGTCGTGCCCTCCCCGCGCACAAAGCCGGTCTCCGATTCTTCGTCGAGGAAGTAGAGGAACAGCGCGGCGGAAGGGGCGAGGGCCGTGCCGTCCTCTCCCTCGAATGTTCCAGACAGAGTGAGCGTGCCCGGTTCCTCTCCCTGGATCGCGATTAAATCGTTCAAGGAGTCTCCGTCATGGAGAAAGGGGTATCCAAGGCTGGCCCACCCTCCCACCGCCTGAACGAAAGTCGACATTCGAGGAAGACCAGCGAAGGAGGTTTCAGTTTATTTAAGCTTCCAAAAACTGCAGCGTGGTCGTTTTTATTCCAACCAAAATGCTCCGAACTTGTGTACGTCCCGTTCAGTTTTGTTTGTTTTCGTTCAAGTACTTTCGACGGTGGTTGAAACGTTTGGCACATGGCATATACCGCGAAACGGGTTCTCCAACCATCCTAGCATTCGCGCCTGCTGCTGTGGTCCAACCCGCACATGGACGGGGCAGCTAGTCGAATCCGGCGGCCTGATCCCAGGTGCTGTAGGTACAGCTTCAAAGAGCGTGGCTTCAAGTCCTACACGGTTAACGCCAGCCAGCAGACCGTGCGAACTTTATATTCCGATGGTTGAAACGAGCGATACTGGCAAGAAATGTGTAACCGTACAGGGCAAATCATCATCACATCTGATTTTTTAATAATTCGTCTACACATTCCGTTGGTCCGTGTAGAACTACGGCCGCTCCACATGTACGAGTGCTGTGCCCATTTCTCGATAGAACACCATGTGGTTTTACTGAATACTGATGTTTGACGCGTTCCGACTTATCTTTTAAAACATAAGCTCTCAGTGAAATCGCCTGCCCCCTGGACAAGCCGCGGCCAGAGATAATTAAATTTTGACACACGCTACGCGAGGGGTCGCGCCTGCTGTGTTACGGGCCTCCTTACGTGAGCGTTTTCATACCTTACCCCCAAATATGACCTATATAACAACTGAAGCTGCAACGTGACGACCTCGCACTCAAAACAAGTATCACTCCTCAAACATCAATGGCGTTCCACTGATCAGGCAGGCATAACTGGGTAACTCCTTCGTTGAGGAATATAAAATTAATAAGAATCAGCTATAATAGTTCGGGTCAAGCACGATGACCGTATTGTGGCCGGTCATGATTTCCGAACATGGTGCTTGTCTTGGGTACTGTGTTAATTCGGGTTTATATTGCGATAGTGGTAGTAACACTGTAATATATTTTAGCGTTAAACTTGATATCTGCCAAACGGACAGACTCCTGAACTGCAGGCCCCACTCACTTGAACTAAAAGGTGCGTCACAGAAATGGGTTACAGTCGTCGGTGGCATACTTAGGGACTGGTAACTGTCCATAGGGTTGCGCACTTGCCGGTAATATCACAACTAGACTCTGTGCGAGGGCATAGAGCGTCGCAACTCGTGAGCTCCACAAACCACAGGTCCACACTGTTACAAAAGGCTGCGTTTGGCGGGCAGAGGGTTCACCAGCCCCCTTTATCATAAAAAGGGTTTCCATCAATGTTGTTTTGCTAGGGACGCGTGCTGCGATGGGGATAGTACTCCTTGGCTGAAAGTGTTTCTGAACGGTCGGGCTCTTTAACCCAAAACCGTCGGACTTTCATTCTTTGTGTTGTAATATTGTCTATAGGATACTTAGGCCATGGCATTGTTGATCGGGTATATAACGCTTCGATTTTCCTACATAACAAGATTTTGGATGGGGTATAGCGCCCGTCAAGTGACCACCCTCAGAAAAAGCATAGGGAACCTCTACGTAGCGTGAGCCCAACGAATAAGACCCTATGTGGACACAAAAAAGTGCGCGATACTCACGTCAGCAATCATGGCTTCGGCGACGCGTTGCGGCAAACCCAGGTCACTTAGCGCTGAAAAGCAGGGGCGTCGGGAAAATTAAACAGCCGACAGGGTACGACTATGCATGTCAGGTATCGGTGTTGTGCACGGGCTATGTCTCATATGCAGGTATTCGCGGGAGTGGAGTGCACGTAACACCATATGGGTTATATATGGATAACCTTGGGGGGACTACAGTGCTAGTGCTGAAGGTTTTTGTTTTTAATCAAAACCAAATGCCATAGCAGACGCGCATGCTATAAAAGGGATGCCACCTCAAATTAAAACTGGGTCTTCTCTTGAGGAGCTCTGTACATGACACCACAATTTTTTTGTTGTAAAAAGCTAAGGGCGCACCCCGCTGAACGGTCCCAAAACACCTGGGTATATATCGCGAACATTCAATCGAGCATCTGCACGTGTGCCGCGATAATAGAGCTAACGTTTTTGGGCTGAAATGTTTTCGGAACGACGAGGTGCTCCTTTCCCCAAAACGGTCGGAATTTTAATACTGTGATGCAATATGATTTTGTTGTATGATTAAGCCATGGGACTGGTCATTAGGTGGCACTTTCGTTTATTTTTATTCCAAAATAAGTATTTATGGTGAAACCATAGACCTTCCTCAAGTGAGTGGCCCCAGGGAAAACACATGGTGCACCTTTTACTGTAGCATGCGCCTATGGTTGGATGACATATATTCCTTTGTGGCTTTATCTAGCAATGTTTCCCATGCATACTTCAGTCACACCTTCTACTGTAGCATGCGCCTATGGTCGGATGACATATATACCTTTGTGGCTTGATCTAGCAATGTTTCCCACAAATACTTCAGTCACGTGGCAGGTTTATACTTCAGTTTAAATCAATCTAAGAGTTTTGGTGAGGCGTAGAGCTCCTGTACTATAATCAAGTGAGTCGACTTATAAAATTTCGGGGTGCACCTATATCGTGGTACGATGCATCGTTATTCATCTTGGTTCGTTTCCACAACAGTTTATGGATGAAACAGAGGCTTCTGAAGCGAACTACATGGTAGTCAGCAGTGGTACTTGTTAGGAGCTTTCACGACCGTGCGACTCGTCTCAGGCACTACGCCACCAGGGTAGACTACTCTACTTCAAGCCGCCGGAGCAACCTATGTCATAATGTGAGGTCAAACCTGGGGTTACAGACTAAGCGTTGCAGAGGTTCTCAAGGGAAGAACGACGGGAGGCAGCGTATGTATACATGTTGTGGACTGGCACCAAAGGGGGGTCATCCTTTTGGTAATTTTTCACAGGGATTCATTTAGTAGGGTGTGGGCCCCGTTCCTATTACACTAGGAACCGCTCGTACCGAGTTGTAACCAGCATACACTGTTTCAGACAGCCCTATCGTTTGCCTGCTCTCAAGATACAGTTGTAGCTCTTTTTAGTGTTAGGCACGTTGATGTCGATAGGGCTTAGTGGTAGGGCTGGTGTTAGCACTGCACGAGTTAAGTTCGAAAACGGCCGGAATGTCATGTCGACGCCAGGACGACTGGAAGGGGTATGGTCTTATTCTCAATTGATATCGCCCGGTGACAACAATCAAACATGCTTACAGTCGCTGTCGAAGTAAAATCTTCAGGGTACTCACTCGGACGCCACAACAATGCGGAATGTGTATGTCACCAGTCAGAACGGTACTTGAGATGTCTAGCCCTGGCCCTGATCGCAAGAACGTCCAACATTAGTCGCAAGGTGGACGCCAAACACACCTGGATCGGTGTAGTACGTTGAACCACCACGGGCAACCACTCCTGTGGGACATTTTGTGCAGGGCGGAAAACCGTCGGAGCTGATCGTGTCTTGAGGGAATTTATCTGGATGTGCAAGCGAAAAAGCGGGGCAATAAGATTAGATTTCACCAGCCGTGTGGAAGAACACCAAGATTTGGAATTGAGCAAACATCATGTCTATATCCAGAGGAAACTACACATGGTGCCTTTGTTTCAGCCTGCGGACTGCCCCCCTTTGACTTAGGGGGTTTGTGCCGTTATTGTTTTTTGTCGTCAAGTTGACTCGTTTCGCGCATTTGGACCACCTAGGTCCTACATCGTTTCGTGGCCATCAACATGGTTACCGAGCACATTGGGTATCACATGGTCGTAGGTGCCATTCGCCCAACGGGAAGTTAACCCGCGGGGAAGGCAAGGCAGGTAGGTATTTCCAACGTCCAAAGAACACGAACTTACTGGAGTGAAAATATCGACTTGCTGCGTACGTACACAAGCATCATAAACATACCATGGGTGACTGTTTTCTTGAGGTATACTCGAAGCGAGTTACAATCTGCATGCACTGCACGTGTGTTTGCCAAATAATATTTCTGCTAAATAAGACGCGCCGCAGTCAACAACTTGGGGATATATCGCGATATGTTTGCACCGATGTGTATCGCCTGTTTCAAAGTAAATAGGGCTTAGCTTGCAATCTTCCACACGTCCGATGTATGATACCTTGATCTAGACCACCTAGATATCAGCCTACCGTTTTCGGGTGTGGTGCAAGATCTGCATAGAGCAGATCCAAATAAAGGCACACTGTGCTAGATCACGCAGACTACACCACTCACACACGGTAACACGACCACGATCGTAAAGATCAGGAGCACATACATGTGCCCTGGAATATGTAGATGATTTAGTGGGAATCAATCATCATCTGTCCGATTTGTCAAAACAATCATCACGAGGCTTGTTGTTCTTGGGAGAGAGTTCAAGAGACATCACGTAGGCACGAGCTATACACTGTAAGTTCGCACGGGGGGGGTGCAAGTGTTTTGATACAAATGATCGTTTCCTCGGCGACGCTGATGGTGCTAAAAATCGTCAATAAAGAATGCTACGATAGAGGAGCAAACGAAGGCTACAGTAGTAGACGTGCACCTGCATCCAGTGCGTGTTCTGAGGCTCCTCACTCGAGGAGATCTATACTAATAGTAAGTCACCCGATAACTGATTCTGAAGAACCACCTAGAGTGCTACCGGATGAACAGTACCACGCCTTCGCTATACGATGAAAAATATTGCTACAGGAGACTGAAAGTAGGACGACTGTGGGTTAAGGAGCCTGATCGTTCAGAAAACCATTTCGGTGAAAAAGTGCCATACCTCTATCGTAGCCCGCGTGCGCACCATGTTTTGTCCTGTGGATCCTCACTTGAGGACCTCCTATACTACAGTAATCGTAAGTCGAAAACTAAATTCGGTGGAAACTAAAAAGTGCTACTCGACGACACACCACCATGTCTTAAGCATCAAATTGCAAAATTGTTGCAACCCAAGAATGAGATTCCGGCGATTGTGGGTTAATGATCCCTGTCATCCAGAAAACCTTTCGGCTAAAATATGCTTCCTCTATTATCGCACGTCTGAATTATATACTATATTTGTGAAAGGTTCCTGACCCCAACATTTCGAAAACACCTTTTTCGGTATTGACCGCTTTCGCGCTCTGCCAACAATCAACCGATGATAAACGATCGCTGCCCTGTGTGAATCACTCCATGCTCTGTATATCAATACTGTGGAATCCCCCTGCCACTACCACTGCACCCGCGACACCGTAGAAAACGCACACTACCTGGGTCATCTTCAGTGATGTATGTCGATTGGAACGAACCGATCAATCGAAACATCGATTTTTCTATTCGTCAGTGTGTCAAACAACGGACGTATGCCCCCCGTCCATTCCCCTGGAGACCCAATTATTGCTTTGCATGCAGATACTTCAAGGAAAGCTTCGACATATGTATCAAGCATCATGATCGTAATTTTAGCAAGTGGTGTTGCGTGTTGTTTGTCCGTCATCGCATACATCGTTTCGAACTCGTTTTGGGTTCGAAAGCCAACACTGCTATATATACGGACACCTACAGGGAGTATACGACGAATGCTGCATTGCGGTAAAGGTGGACCATGTTTTTTTCTGACGGTGTGGTCACTTGAGGAGGTCTTCATCTCGCACGAAAACAGAGTTTGGAGGAAAACATAGGTTGTACCCGATGAGCAATCCCATGGCCTAACCATACCATGAAACATATTGCAACATGATCATGGTTTACCTATATATAGACAAGTTTGGGCTCAGAAGACCGTTCATTCACAAAACATTGCAGCCTAAACGTGCTACCTATTTCGTAGCAGGCGCCATGCCGCATGTACAACATTCGCAAAATTTTAGCAGACTCGACATCCAGTAAATTCGTTACTTTGCAGCGTTTCATATTCTGTAGATAAAACTCAGACTCCGCACGAACGAACGCGCGATGGAAACACCACACCAAGCTCGCAAATATTATTAGTGTAAAGGAACTGGTCGATATCACAGCTGTTTGTGTGTTTGTGTGTTTTTTCTCCGCTAATGTTCGTACTCACCGAGGTTGTTGTTCTTGCAGTCGCTCTCGGCGTATCTGCTCACCGTCGCGACATACCTCTCCGTTTCTACCTGGTCTTAGGAGAACTCGCCCCCATCAGTCCACAACAGCTCGCCCCGAGAGTGCGCAGTAGTTGACCATTTTGTGCCCTCGAACACGGTGCCCCAGACCTGGTAGTCACCCAGCACGGCGTCCTCGTTGACGTTCAGGCCGTTCAGGCTCAAATAGGCCGAGGTTCTGATACTGTTATCCTCTCCTTCGACGCTAACCCACATGCCAACCTCGTGCAAGGGACGTTTGAACAGCATGGCCTGACGGAAAGACCACATTATTAGTACATGGTTGGATGTTTTGGGTAGAATATCGAGGGCATCCCCAACAGGTTGTTTTCGATCCCTAACTATTATAAAATGTATACAATGGCATAACGAAATCGGAGCACTGTGATCCCTCGACGATTCAGAACGGAACAACTTTTCTTTCTATTTTGCTTCCAAACACAAGCTCGGGGGGAGGGGGTCTTTGAAACCAAGTGATTGGTTTTTGGAAAATTTCAGAAAAACAATGGTTTTTGTGTGCTAAGTTGTCCAGCGATCGCAGTGCTCCCATTTTATGCTTTTCTATTCTGACCATTTTAGATAGTTAGGTGACGAAGACGAACCTTTCGGACGCCTTTTTTATTGTACCTTTTATTTGTTTGGAGCCCGTCCTGTGACGGCCAGCTTGCTGCTATGGCTACTGCTGTTCGCTGTGCTTGTGTGCCGACATATAGAAGTTTCCATACAATTACAGAAGCGTTATATGGTGTAGGGGATAGGGGAGACAATAACCGATCGGAAATACCCGGTCCGTTTATGTCCGATCGGTCACTTGAAATAACCGGTTTAGAAATGTCCGGTTTTCGGTTACGAAAACCGGATCGCGGTTTCCGATTAAATAACGGTAGGTCGGTTCCGGTGCCGAACACTGATCGTATCATGTGTCGTCTTGTCTCTAGTATCGCCTCCTATTCTTCCTAATGACAAAACAAAATCCGTATTACCTGGACCAGAGATGAACACCGAAACGACTAATCAGTCCCTCTGGCCGTACTGTTGGAGATCTGGGAAGGGTTGAGGTACATCATCGTTGCTGTATCTTCAAGTTCTTTGCGTGCAGTCCTGTATTCGACGAGCGAGATATTACTATATACCGTTCGGAGTGTTGGATCTTTATTGATTTGATATTTTTATGCCGCAATTCCCAACTGTCACAGTCATACAGCACTCATCGTAACCCTGCCAAGAAAGTTTACCCTGCTCTAGGTATGACAGAGAACAACACCAAAATGAATAGTCAGTCACTCTTGCAGTACGTGAGGAGACCTGGGAAGGGTTGAGTTATGGCATCGGTGCTGTACCTTCCAGGTCTTTGTGTGCAGTCCTATGTTCGACGAGCCAGATATTACTATTTACCGGTCAGAGTGTTGGATCTTAATTGATTTGGTGTCTTTAACCGGCAATTACCAACAGTCAAAGTCATACGGCAGTCATTGTAAAACTGCCTAGAAGGGTAATACTGCTCTGGCCTTGACCAGAGACGAAACCCAAAAGGACTAATCAGTCCCTCTTGCAGTACTGGTGGAGACCCGGGAAGGGTTGTTTAACAGCACAGTTGCGGTACCTTCCAGGCCTTTGTGTACAGCCATGTGTAGGACGAGCGAGATATTGATATTGACCGGTCAGAGTGTTGGATCGTAAAAGTTTTGGTATATCTGGCCTGCAATTCCCAACTGTCACAGTCATACAGCAGTCATTGTAACACTGCCTAGAAAGTTAACACTGCTCTAAGCTTGGCAGAGATGGAAACCGAAATGAAAAGTCAGTCACATGGCAGCACTGGTGGAGACCTGGGAAGGATTGAATTTATATCAACGTTCCTTTACCTTCCAGGTCTTTGTTCGGAGTCCTGTGTTTAACGAGCGAGATATGGATATTTACCGTTCGGAGTGGTGGATCTAAATAAGAGCAGATTGGTATTTTTAGTCGGCAAAATCCCAACTGTCACAGACATCCAACAGTCATTGTAACTCTGCCTAGGAAGTCAACCCTGCTCTAGGCTTGGCCAGAGATTAAGCGCAGATTGAATAATCAGTCACTCTTGCAGAACTGGTGGAGACCTGGGAAGGGTTTGATTTACAGCATCGTTTCTGTACCTTCCAGCCAGGTGTTTTCCTACAGTCCTGTGTTGGATGAGCGGGATATTACTATTTACCGTTCGGAGTGTTGGATATTAATTAAATTGAAATCTTAAGCCGGCAATTCCCAACTGTCACAGTCACATAGCAGTCATTGCAACTCTGCCTAGAAAATTAACCCTGCTCTAGTCTTCACATAAATGAACACCGAAATGAATAGTCAGTCACTCTTGCAGTACTGGTGGAGACCTGGGAATGGTTGAGTTAGAGCATCGTTGCGGTACCTTGCAGGTCTTTGTGTTCAGCTCTATCTTCGAAGAGCCAGATATTACTATTTACCGTTTGAAGTGTTTAATTATAATTGATTTGGTATCATTAGTTGGCAATTTTCAACTGTCATAGTCTTACAGCAGACATTGTTACACTGTCTAGAGAGTAAACACTGCTCTAGGCTTGACAGAGATGAACACCGAAATGAATGGTCAGTTATTCTTGCAGGACTGGTGGAGACCTGGGAAATATATATTTAGATGATCGTTCCTGTACCTTCCAGGTTTGTGTGTGCAGTCCGGTGCTCGACGAGCGAGATATGGATATTTACCGGTCGGTGTTTTGGATCTGAATAACAGTAGATTGGTATCTTTAGTCGGTAATTTCCAACTGCCACAGTCATACGGCAGTCATTGTAACACTGCCTAGAAGCGTAAGACTGATCTAGCGTTGACAGGAGATGAACACGAAAATGAATAACCAGTCACTCTTGCGGTACTGGTGAAGACGTGGGAAAGATTAAGATATAGCATCGTTGCTGTATCTTCCAGGTCTTTGTGTGCAGCCCTGTGTTCGACGATGCAGATATTACTATTTACCGGTCGGAGTGTGGGATCAAAATTGATTTGGTATATTAAACCGGAAATTCCCAACTGTAACAATCATACGGCAGTATTCGTAACACTGCCTAGAAGGGTAATACTGCTCTTGCCTTGACCAGAGATGAACACCGAAACAACGAACCAGTCCCTCTTGCAGTACTGGTGGAGACCTGGGAAGGGTTGAGTTACAGCATCGTTGCTGTACTTTCCAGGTCTTTTTGTGTTCAACCCTGTGTACGACGAGCGAGATATTAATATTTGCCGGTAGCAGTTTTTCATCATAATTGATTAGGTATATTCAGCCGGCATTTTCCAACTGTCACAGTCATACAGCAGACATTCCAACACTGCAGAGAACGTTATCACTGCTCTAGCCTTGACAGAGATGAACACAGAAATGAATAGTCAGTCACTCTTGCAGTATTGGTGAAAGGTAGCGTTGAGTTATAATATCGTTGCTGTACATCTCAGGTCTTTGTGTAGTCCTTTGTTCGACGAACCAGATACTGATATTTACCGGTTGGAGTGTTGGATCTCCATATGTTTAGTATATTTAGTCAGCAATTCACAACTCACAGTCATACGGCAGTCACTGAAACACTGCCTTGAACGTCAAGACAGCTCTAGCCTTGACTACAGAAGAACACCAAATTGAATAATCAGTCACTCTTGCAGTATTGGTGGAAGGTAGGGTGGAGTTAAAGCATCGTTGCCGTACCTGCCAGGTCTTTGTGTGCAGCCCTTTGGTCGTCCAATCAGATACTGATATTTACCGGTCGGAGTGTTGGATCGTGATTTGTTTAGTATATTTAGTCGGCAATTCCCAACTCACAGTCATACGGCAGTGACCGTAACACTGCCCAGAATGTCAACTCGGTTCTAGACTGGACCAGAGATGAACACCAAAATGAATAATCAGGCACTCTTGCACTACTACAGACTTTGGTAGCGTTATGTCAGAGCATCGTTGCTGTACCTGGCAGGTAATCGTGGGCAGTCCATTGGTCGACGAACCAGATATTGATATTTACCGGTGATATTGTTGGATCTTGATTGGTTGAGTATCTTTAGTCGGCAATTCCCAACTGTCACAGTATTACGGCAGTCATTGTGACACTGCCCAAGATGTCAACACAGCTCTAGCCTTAACCAGAGATTAACACCCAAATAAATAGTCAGTCACTCTTGCAGTATTGGCGGAAGGTAGGGTTGATATAGAGCATCGTTGCTGTGCCTCCCAGTTTATCGTGTGCAGCGCTTTGTTCGACGAACCAGATACTGATATTCACCGGTCGGAGTATTGGATCTTCATTTGTTTGGTATCTTTAGTCGGCAATTCCCAACTGTCACAGTGATACTGCAGTCACTGTACCGCTGTCCAGAACGTCATCACTCACAGCTCTACCTTTGACCAGAGATGAACACCGACATTAGTATTTCAGTCACTGTTGGAGTACTGGTAAATACTTCGGTAGGGGTAAGTTAGAGCATCGTTGCTCTACCTCCCAGGTCTTTGTGTGCAGCCCTGTGTTCGAGGAACCAGATGCTGATATTTACAAGTCGGACTGTAGGATATTGAGTTGTTTGGTATATTAAGTCGGTAATTCCTAACTGTCACAGGTATACTGCAGTCATTGTAACGCTGCCCAGAACGTCAACACAGCTCTAGACTTGACCAGAAATGAACCCCAAAAGAAATAATCAGTCACTCTTGCAGTACGGGTCGAGATCTGCGAAAGGTTGAGTAAGCGCATCGTTGTTGTACCTCCCAGGTGTGCAGCCCTTTGGTCGACGAACCAGATACTGATATTTACCGGTCGGAGTGTTGAATGCGAATTTGCTTGAAATCGTTAGTCGGCAATTCCTAACTGTGACAGCCATACGGCCGTTAGTGTAACTCTGCCCAGAACGTCAACACAGCACTAGGCTTGACCAGATATGAACACCAAAATGAACAATCAGTCACTCTTGCAGTTCTGGTGGACACCTGGGGAGGGGTGTGTTAGAGCATGGTGGTTGTTGTACCTCCCAGGTCGTCGTGTGCAGCCCTTTGTTGGTCGAGCCAGATACTGATATTTACCGGTCGGAGTGTTGGGTCTTGATTTTGTTGGTATCTTTAGTCGGCAATTCCTAACTGTCACAGCTATATACGGCAGTCATTGTGACACTGCCCAGAACGTTAACACAGCTCTAGGCTTTACCAGAGGCGAACACCAAAATGTATATCCATTCACTCCTGCAGTACTGGTCGAGACCTGGGTAGGGTTGAGGTAGAGCATCGTTGCTGTGCCTCCCAGGTCTTTGTGTGCAGCCCTTTGTTCGACGAGCCAGAGAGTGAAATTAACCGATCGGAGTGTTGGATCTTTAGTTCGTTCGTATCTTTAGTTGGCAGTTCCAAACGGCCACAGTCGTACGCCAGTCATTGTACAACTGCCCAGAACGTCAACAAGGAGGGATGTAAATTATTTGACTTTTTCGTGGCACGTGTCGCGACACGTGTCGCCTTACATCACGAAATGTTGAGGCATGCCGTGACGCCCCACGGCGTGTCGCAGCGAGTGTTGCGGGGAGCGTCGCGGCAAGTGTCTCTAACCTTAACCTTAACCCTAACCCTACGTGTCGCGGCTTGTCGCGACATGCCGTGGCATGTCGCGAAATGTCGCGGCACATATCGCGGCGTGCCGCGGCAGCGTCCGTGGCGTGTCGTGGAATGTCGCGATACGTGTCGCGACACGTACTACGAAACAGTCAAATAAGGTATGTCCGTGCAACATCAGCAACACCAGACCCAAGGGTGCATTCGTTCCATCTTACACTCCCCCTCCTCAACAAAACGGGTCTGTAAATGGTGACGCTGGCGCCGAGAGTCGGTGCGCGCGCCTGACCAGCGTGGTGGAATTACCGACAGCAGTTGGTTGGATCGCGCGTCAAGTACGACTATCTTCGGAATGTCCTGTTTTATTGATCGTGTCAGCCTGTGTCTGCACGCACGGCAGCAGCGGACAGTCGGCGGCGATGGAACTCGGCTGTAGTGTTGTGCTTTTGTACGGGAGCCTACCTATGGGGCCTGTATCGATCTTGTCCGTACGGACTACGTTAACCATTGGTATCATACGTGCATGTATATTGTCCCTACGCAGCACGGGCTCCACCACGCATATCACGACCCTCTGATATGTATATTCGCCTTTTTGTGCGTAAATATACGAACTGCTTTCATCGATACTACATTACCTGTAATCTTGAAACGGTTCGTATAGTTCTGACCAGAGTGGAGTCTATTTTTCGATACGATTGCGCCCAACGTAGTCTATTGCCGTACCATCATTACTCGTAGATATATTTCGAGTACGTACGTACATGCATGTACGCAACTGAATAATACACTTTTCCGCTGTACTCGACGAATATCATCAGTTTCTACTTCGATTTCATATTGCTCTAGATATATATTCAGTGGGGGCGTTAAACACCCATCATACAGTTTATGACTTATTTTCTAGGGTATACTACTCCGGTATCCACACCACGATTTGTTTTCTTTTTTGACTTTGCTTATACCAGTTACTGCTCTGTAGGGTTCATGAGTATGTACGCACGTCTATACTCCGCACTGGACACACATCTTAGTTTTATCAGTTGTCTCTTCAACTATCCAATGTTGATTGCTGGACAAATAAATATTCACACGTACTGATACATACAGTAGGCCATTGTTATTTTTGTCTGGGTACACACCCACCGACATTCTTTGTTTCTGCAACTTTACGTACTATTTCCGTAGCTTTGTTATGGAAGCATTCAATTGAGGGGACGGGTTGCATGTAGAACAGATAACATTCTACGCATTTCATTGTAGGTTATGACTCAGTGGTCATGCACTATGACTCAGTGGTCATGCACAACCACGATTAGCGTTTCTGACATTAGTACAACCATTTTGCCACCATAATCACACGAGACTGAATATGTAGTGAACTTTGTGTTTACTGTTTCCCATATTGCCGCTGCATTCGCCCAGGACTGAATATGTTGTACCATTCTTTTATTCTTCATTCGTTTATTTATATTTTGAGAATCAGGTTTTTACACCGTAAGCGTTACTCTAGCTACTGACTTTCATCACGGGGGCGTGTTAGCATATGGACGTTGAGATCCATGCGTATCTCCATTGTGACGTGCAGTCACTACGCACTGGTACGAGTATATGAGTATCTTAGTCTAGATATTCGGGTACTTGCAATAGTCGGATATATTACGAGTTTGTCTTACTCGTAGTGCGCTTTAGTGTATCTCCAAAGCATCTTCACCAGGACGGATGCTGAGAACGTTGCTATAATGTTACTATAACGTTATAGAGAACATTACATGAACCAGTACAGACAACGGTAGAATGTAACTGTCCAAGACACGGGCATTGTACCGAGATGATCAGGTGCAGGCATCGCCCCCCTCGATCACTCTACTCTACTCTACTCTACTCTACTCTCCTCCTCTTCCCTCTTCTCTCCTCCTGTTCATTTTCCATTGATCTCCCTGAGGTCAATCTTCTTTCGAATATGGCCAAATAAGCGCCTTTTCAAACCATGACTTTTATTCTACTTCTCAAGTGATCTTCACAGACACTTCGGTGCCACCTCTGCCATCTCTCTCCACAGAGACAGAGCGTCGACACACGCGTTATTCTTCAAGTGAAACAGGGCTTTGTGGTCGTCACCGTAAGGTACATACACTCCATCTTGACATCCCATTGAACGGACGGGCGGAGCACCTCGACCGGCACCGTAAAGTCTTCGCGCTCCATGCGAAAGCGATCCATGAATGGTTTATCCCCGAGCAACGGCCTGATGTACGTTTGCCATGGCCGCCGTGCACGTAGGAGGAATGACTACAGTCTGATGATGTTGGGCTCGAGTTCCTCGATCTCCACCTCCTGGAGCCAAAGCTCACCCCGCAGATCCATCAGATTGAACGCACCAAAACAAATACGATTTCCTTGCCACCATCCTAGCCCGGCACTCAGCTGGCCTACGCCGAGGAGGACACCGGCAACAACTGTAGAATGCTCCTGGTACGGAATGTTTTGGTATGGTTTCCGTCGTCGCCCACCCTACTGTGTACAGTGTATCATATTTTTAAGACTGCCGATGATTGGTTGAGGGGTAGTATATGATGATTCAAAATGCATTGTACGTACGTCGGAGGTTGCAGTTAGCGAGTTTGGGCGTTCAGCAAAGGGTCAAAATTCAATCCAATGTTCGATTGCGCGACATTCCATTGTTTTACGAGTATACCGTGACCCGCATGCAAGTAACACGCTTCAAGATACTTGGAAAACCAGAGTTCTTTATGGTGCGGTGTTGCCTATCGGTTCGGTGCAGTTCGGTTAACCGCACCGAACCGCACCGTAGGAAATATCACAGCACCTAACCGCACCGCAGGATTTTTAAACTCTGAAACCCGCACCGAACTGCACAGTAAACTTCCCGATTTCTGAAAACCGCGCCGAAATGCACCGTAGGGAATATCACAGCAACGAACCGCACCATAAGATGTTCCATATCTGAAAACCGCACCGAACCGCACCGTAAGATTCCTGATTTATGAAAACCGCACCGAACCGCACCGTAGGAGGCACGAAAAAAACGAACCGCACCGTTGCATTTACAATCTCTGAAAATCGCACCCAACCGCACAGTGGGATTCCTGATTTCGGAAAACCGCACTGCAGCGCACCGTAGGATTTACAATATCGGATAACCGCACCAAACAGCACCGTGATATTTCCGCTTTTCCTAAAACCGCACCGAACCGGACCGTAGGATTTTCGAAAAGTATAAACGGCAAGGTGCACGGACAGTTAACCGTAAAGAACCCTGGGGAATATCTCCCACTAGAGGATACCGAACTCTATCTTCCCCATGCATTCTGCATCTAGAACGAAGGGGTCAGTGAGTTATCTGCATGTTTCGTGAAACTGGAATCCTGTGCAGGCATATACCCGGTAAACATACACATGCTTGGCACCTCTTGCTGCATTTTCATGCTCGAGAAGGTCGTCGAGATTCTAGCAACCCTGCAGAGGATTGTCAACATCAACCCTTTAGACCGGTCAGGTTAAGATTCTATAGTTTCCCCTAAAGGGTGTCGTCGGTACCAACATTCTCCACAGGAATGTTCCCGTCACCATGGTAGAGGATTATTTCCTTAGTGTCGATCGTTTAATAATAATCCTGAGGATTCACAACAACAAAGCACCAGAGGGGTCAGGTCAAGGTTGTTTTCTACAAGAGGGTTTAGTAGATACTGAATCCTCAACAGGAAATTTCCATTTTCAGCGTGGCTGATTATTTTCGTTTTAAATCCTCCACATAATTTCCCGCAAAATAAAATATAGAGGTACGCAAATGGCCAGCGGTGTGCTGTGGATGACGCACTTCCTTTTTCTTGTTTTCATCTTCTTGTTGTCAGTTCCGGAGGCTAATATTAGTCTATGCATTAAGCACATAAACGTTTTTTTCCCCCAGTCTCTTGGCATCATTATCCTATCAATAGGCTTTCTGCACAGACCCTCGCGCAACTGAGACAGAGCCTCGCCATTCATAATTATTTCATCCTGCCCCAGAAATACAGTCCCAGCTGCACCATCCAAAAACAAACGGAAATCCGCCAACTCCAGCAGCAGTACCGGAGAGTAAAGCTATAATACAGGAGTTCGAGCGACATGGCGTCGCAGGTCTGGGGGTTGCAGGTGAGATGCCGGCTTGGAGCGTGCCGTCATATACCAGGTAACAAGTATATGTATATACTCGTATATATAATGTTTTTAACGTCACACTTCAACTTACCAGCTCAACTCATATACATACTGTTCATATAACGTGGTGTGCCCCTCCGAATTGTTCTGGACAAAAGCCGTGGTCACACAGGTCTCGTCCCCTTATTATTGGTGTGTTGCTCGCCGAGGTTAATGGAAACTTCGCTAACTAAAGCTCTCGCACTTTCTGCTATTCAATATTTACCCAGGGAAGAGTCCTTCAGGCCGTTTCCTATGCGGTTCGATTTTCGAGCCTCAGATTTTCGTCTGACCGTTTTTTCAGCGACCTACTGTAGTTAGAAAATCGAAACATTCTTCCGATGCGAGAAAAGCGGATTTATTGTGCGTACGTGCAGAGATTCGTGCAAAAGGTGAGAAAACTGCTGTTCTTGTGGTCTGGCGCCGCGAAGAGACGCGCCGAGTTCGCTGCACTGGGCGCAGGACCCAGGCGTCCGAAGCCACGCTGGCTTTTTCTGGTCTGACGGTGACGTGCCGAGTACGCTCGAGGTCACTTTATTTTGTATGTTGACACAACGAATCATCCGAGCCCGCACGTTGACTAACTCACTGCTGCTGCTGTAAAATATACGAGTACCGAGAGGCGCGCGCCGAGCGCGCTTCTCTTCGTCTCTAGGCCCAAGTACGCGCCAGCCAACTGTAGTCTGGCGACGAAAATATGCACCGATCACCGGCTGCGCGTCGGGTGCGAAGCAACGCCGCGATCCAACCTATAGATCATTCTGCTGCTACTGATTCTTACTTGCTGCGTGGATAACCCCTTGAATTTAGAGACCTTTCCATTTTTCGATTTGAAAACCTGATGACCCAAGTCGTCGGGTTTTGAGCCAAAATCTGACAAATTGGGCAATCGGATTCTAGAATCGCAAACAATCCTATCAGAGTTTACACAATCGGACTGCATAAAAGGCGGTGTACTGCGAATACGCTTACATGCTGCAATGGGCTACGCAGCCTATATATACGATGTTTAAATGCTGGCTACGCAGGGCTAGGGCCACGGGCAGAGCCGTCGCCGTGCCGCTGGTGTACTAACAATTTGATTTGACCGAAAGGGACCTATACTTTTAACATACTGGTAGGCAGAGAGAACGCATATCAACGGTGTTGTGGGTATTTATCCAACGATCATGAAACTGTGTGATAGTCAAGTACAACGGGACAATTTTGGCATTGGGGTTCCCTTGTATTCAGTCGTGGTTCCACTTAAGTGTGCTGGATCGTCCGGTTACTGCAACTTCACCTTGGTGCCATGCCTCGATGGGTGCGACACCGGCATAAAACAAGCCCCACTATATTGTGGTGCCTGAATCTGTAGGACAAGTATACTGCTGGACGGAGGTAGATGGTGTGCCGAAGGGAAAATATGTGGGTTATCCTCCAATTAGGAGTGCACTGCAGATTAGTTGGCAAATAGGCGTAGCTCCCATTATCATCCCGAACTCCGACGGAACCGAGTTGAACTGAATCATTCTGATGAGCACGCGGCGCAGCCATGACACCGACCGCTTCACGCGTTATCATCCTCCTCGGTCTGGTTTTCACAGTCGTTACCCGTATCTACGTTCAAGTCAAATATTTTCCCCCGTCCTCAGATTGCTCTTATCCAGTAGCATAGCCTCCTATTTATAATGACCGTCTTCTATTATTTGTCAACACCCTAGGTTCTTCCAATGGGGCCTTCACCAACCCTAAGTCTATACCCTCCATTTTCCCGCTCTTGTCGCTAATTTATGACACCCAGCAAATTTGTTGGCACTACAACAGTACCCACCTGATACTTGCCAAGTACCGATCTACAGCTTTTTCGCGCCTATCGCATGACTAGAGCGGGGCCAACGCTTTGATTGCTCAGTTCCTGACATCGTTCTATTTTACTACTCACCTCTTTACTTTCGTTCACGTTGGGCTCATACGTTCGACCACATTACCACAACCTGTAGCCCACCGGCGACAGTTTTTTTTTGTTCAAGTACCACCAGGTGTGAACTAAAAACTCACAGGCCAGGGGTTTAGGGGAGAGAATATGAATGCCTATATATATGTATATATGGATGTCAAGAGTTGGGATATCGTACCGTAGTGGCACAATTCGATGCGAGTCGACGAGGGAAGAAAAAGCTAAAGTCTTCTCGCGATAAAAATGCAAGGCAAAAGCCGTAGTGAGGGAGGAGGGAGAGGAGCCTACTTTATGACCCGGATCTGAGTTATACGACTACGTAGGTAGGGGGGGAGAGAGAAAGGAAGGGCGAAGATAATAAATGGGATGGAAACAAAACAAAAAAAAAGTGGGGAGGGAGGAGAATAATCTACCTACGAGTACGTTACGTATACGTAGTGACCCCGGATCTGAGTTACGACTAAAGAGGGAGAGCGAAAAGAAGGGCGAATATGATCAATGGGATGTGGGGGGGGTAAAGGAAAAAAAACGGAACAAAAGTTTCGAAATATATATCGAAATATCGAACTTTCGAACTTTCGATATGATCATATCGATCGTGTTTTTTATTTTTTAGCCCACCACATCCTCTGGCATCCCCGGGTTTTTTATGCTGACACTATTATACCGGTATATCTGTGAGTACAAGTACTCAAGGTTCGACTCGAAGCTTGCAACAGTTTCTTCTTTGTATGCGTAGCGTGGAATACACGCCAGGTGTCGGGTTCCAGACTTGACGACAAGTCTGGTCCGTGAGAGTTGTGAGGGATGCGGGCGACGCATCCCATCATACACCAGATGTCTCGGGTCAATATTACCAATCATAGTTCGTCCGTAGACGAAGGATTGTACCGAGATCTTACTGATGAGATCATAGGAGATCTGACGTCACAGTTTGTACGATGAGAGACGGAGATCTCATGACGTGGGAATTGGTGATACCTGCTTGGGAGATCCTTACGGTGATCTCCGGATATATGCAGGTTGGACGAGGCATGGCTCCCACATACATACTGTTGATATAACATGGTATGCCCCTCCGAATTGTTCTGGACAAAAGCCGTGGTCACACAGGTCTCGTCCCTTTATTATTGATGTGTTGCTCGCCGAGGTTAATCGAAACTTCACTAACTAAAGCTCTCGCACTTTCTGCTCTTCAATATTTACCCAGGGAAGAGTCCTTCAGGCCGTTTCCTATGCGGTTCGATTTTCGAGCTTCAGATTTTTGTCTGGCTGTTTTTTCAGCGACCTACTGTAGTTAGAAAATCGAAACATTCTTCCGATGCGAGAAAACCGGATTTATTGTGCGTACGTGCAGAGATGCGAGCAAAAGGTGAGACCAACTGCTGTTCTTGTGGTCTGGCGCCGCGAAGAGACGCGCCGAGTTCGCAGCACTGGGCGCAGGACCCAGGCGTCCGAAGCCACGCTGGCTTTTTCTGGTCTGACGGTGACGTTCCGAGTACGCTCGAGGTCACTTTTTTTTGTATTTTGACACAAGGAATCATCCGAGCCCAGCACGTTGACTAACTCACTGCTGCTGCTGTAAAATATACGAGTACCGAGAGGCGCGCGCCGAGCGCGCTTCTCTTCGTCTCTAGGCCCAAGCCCGCGCCAGCCAACTGTAGTCTGGCGACGAAAATATTCACCGATCACCGGCTGCGCGTCGGGTTCGAAGCAACGCCGCGATCCAACCTATAGATCGTTCTGCTGCTACTGCTTCTTACTTGCTGCGTGGGTAACCTCTTGAATTTAGAGACCTTTCCATTTTTCGATTTGAAAACCTGATGACCCAAGTCGTCGGGTTTCGAGCCAAAATCTGACAAATTGGGCAATCGGATTCTAGAATCGCAAACAATCCTATCAGATTTTACACAATCGGGCTGCATAAAAGGCGGTGTACTGCGAATACCCTTACATGCTGCAATGGGCTACGCAGCCTGTATATACGATGTTTAAACGCTGGCTACGCAGGGCTAGCGCCACGGGCGGAGCCGTCGCCGTGCCGCTGGTGTACTAACAATTTGATTTGACCGAAAGGGACCTATACTTATAACATACTGGTAGGCAGAGAGAACGCATATCAACGGTGTTGTGGGTATTTATCCAACGATCATGAAACTGTGTGATAGTCAAGTACAACGGGACAATTTTGGCATTGGGGTTCCCTTGTATTCAGTCGTGGTTCCACTAAAGTGTGCTGGATCGCCCGGCGACTGCAACTTCACCTCGGTGCCATGCCTGGATGGGTGCGACACCGGCATAAAACAAGCCCCACTATATTGTGGTGCCTGAATCTGTAGGACAAGTATACTGCTGGACGGAGGTAGATGGTGTGCCGAAGGGAAAATATGTGGGTTATCCTCCAATTAGGAGTGCACTGCAGATTAGTTGGCAAATAGGGCGTAGCTCCCATTATCATCCCGAACTCTGACGGAACCGAGTAGCACCGAATCATTCTGATGAGCAAGCGGCGCAGCCATGACACCGACCGCTTCACGCGTTATCATCCTCCTCGGTCTGGCTTTCACAGTCGTTACCCGTATCTACGTTCAAGTCAAATATTTTCTCCCGTCCTCAGATTGCTCTTGTCCAGTAGCATAGCCTCCTATTTATAATGACCGTCCCCTATTATTTGTCAACACCCTAGGTTCTTCCAATGGGGCCTTCACCAACCATAAGTCTATACCCTCCATTTTCCCGCTCTTGTCGCTAATTTATGACACCCAGCAAATTTGTTGACACCACAACAGTACCCACCTGATACTTGCCAAGTACCGATCTACAGCTTTGTCGAGCCTATCGCATGACTAGAGCGGGGCCAACGCTTTGATTGCTCAGTTCCTGACATCGTTCTATTTTACTACTCACCTCTTTACTTTCGTTCACGTTGGGCTCATACGTTCGACGACATTACCACAACCTGTAGCCCACCGGCGACAGTTGGTCAACCCTCGTTTATGATTCTTGAATGATAGGGTGTAGGCGGCTGGTCTACTTAAACCAGCGACCACAAGGATGATATTGCCCTCAGACATTTGATCGCGTCTCGCTGAATCAACCGGATAGGGACTCCAGCCCGTTCCTTGTTCCGTGCATATGCATCAAGAGACGATTTATAATCATCACATGTTTAATGCCTTACTGAAGAACAATAATCGCACCGCTATACGACGGAATCTCTTAGCCACATGTGGGTACGACTAATTCACCACCTGCAGAGTTTTACTTGAGGTGATTTGCCTATCGCTCAATCAAACCTGATTGGCCTAGTCGACCCGGTTTGTGGTTTGTGTTGTTTCGAATAAGCTAATCCATAGATGAGTATACATTAATATCACATTCACGTGGTTCCATATGTGTGTTTTGAATATATACGTGATGAATATGTTTCGGGTCAAACCCAACTAATGCGTAGGCTTATAAACACAAACCACCCTCGATACCTTGACATGTTAAATAGAGGCGCACTTACTTGTGCTCACTGCCGAGACTCTAAAAACTGCTTGTTTGGGCAGTAGCTCAGTGCCTGACTTCGTCGTATCTGGTCGAGATGCAGGGACGGTCGTCATAGGGCCAAACATACATTTGAAGTACGTGAGATAACTGGTGTGCCTACGGTCGAATTTAGAGCCGTAAGACCACGTATTCTTGAAAAGGTGCTTAGTAGATTTGTAGAGCCAATATGTAAGTGGCCCTGCAGCTACCACGCATATACGCGTATACATAAGAGGGTATAAGAGTTTCAATACCGATTAGACGGTTGTTCCGTAAAGCATTGCAGTATTCACTATTGTGCAATAATAGTATTAGCATAACCCACCATAGGTTTCAACAAACAATAGTGCACTTGACCTGCTTATTTTCTTCACTGCCCGTTTTAATATTGGCTTAGAAAGCGGAGAAGACAACCTCTTAAACGCCCAAAACTGCAGAAAGCCGTGTAATTCTTGAATCTTCGTACGGAAATCAGGTTGACTACCAGACAGACAGACCGACAGACAGACAGAAAAAGCAGACAGACCGACAGACAGACAGGCAGACAGAAAGGCGGAAATAGCGATAGCAATATCCCCAACGGGTGCCTTCTCAATAGGCTACGCGATACGTTCCCAATGCGTCGACCCATCATAAATAATCAACGAAACGGAAACGGAGTCGTAGACAACGCACAAGCGTTCATCGTCCGGGTCGTCATCTTGCACATTCCTTTGGCTGACATCAGCAAAAACAGCGGTAACATGCAAGGGGGCACAAACGCACACATCCGGGATGCCGCCATACTAAGGTGCTAACAAACCATCATTTCACATTCAGACACATGCCCTGTGGGCGCGTAGACACCATCTAAAGGCCGACATAGACGGTAGTACCGTTCCATCCAATATCTAGGCCGACACAGATGAAAATGATAGTTTTCTAGCAACCCCATGCGTTCGACTCGAACGAAAAGTGATTACCAGGTTTCCTTCGGCGAATATCAGAACACACACCATTCGAACAGGGCACGACCTCCTGGACACAGTATATGAACACGCGTCGAATATGTACCAATCCAACTACGCCGTCGTTGAGCATTTCACCTTTCGTCAAGGGCCTCAAGTGAACGGCGTCCAAACGGCAGAAAGCGTAAATGATTACACACTTCGACAGGGAATCGGCGTCTGCACTAAACTCAGCCATATATCGTTGGTATGCCGTCGATCAACCCTAAAACAATGACCCCCTCGAAGTCCATAGCATGCGTTGCGTAGACGACTGCGCGCACCGATGGAGGCTTGGTACCCCGCGCAGGAAATCGTGTCTTCTTGGGAGTAGTTGCTGCATTCCGTCCGGTCTTGACATCTTATAATCGGTAGGTAGTCGCACCCTGTCGAGCAAAGAGTGCGTCAGATAGAAGCTTGCATATCCGGCACGATCTCGGCAGGATTAATTTGATCGAACACGTGTTCATGACAGCATTCCCGCGTTAAAACTCGAGGCGTCGACTGGCGGCATTAGGCGGGTATCGATATATCCGTCCGACGTCGAGCTTCCAACTGGAATCCCATAGAACCCTTCGATGTGGAAAGTGTTCTGATTTGCTAGCCAATGTTGACCATATCGTACGTCCATTGATTGCAAATGTGTTGATTTCCGACAAATAGGTTTCCACAACAAACATCGATATATACGTTCAGGATACAATCCCCGCATTATGCCGACTATGATGGTATACCTTCGATCGTTTGCTGAGTAATCCGGTTTGTGATGTCATATTTAAGACGTTCCGCGAATTATGTGCCGTGCGCGGTCATATTCACAAATACAAACGTGAACTTGGCAAGACGACACAGTCTTGATCGTTCATACATCCATCCACAACATGCCACCATGTTCCCACGGTACTGTTCAGTTGGAAAGCACCCGGAAATACTCGGTGGGGACTTAGTACTTTGCAAAATGAGTAGTGCCACTGTAAGGATGGTGGCTTATTTGCGGAGCTCCTCGTTTAGAAGGAGCTCCATACCTCTTTCGCAACATAACCCCGTAGAAGGTTTTTCGCTCAACACACGGCCAACACCTCTATGCGCTGGAATCAAAACAAAAATTCCCGTAACAGACCTTTAATTGCTTACTTGAGGGGCTCAACGGGCGACAAATGTTCATGGCAAACATTGCAACTGCTACCGAGCCATGAGTCACAGTACGAAAAAAAATCCTACATAATCCAACATCACACTTGATGGATTGGCCTGTCTGCACCAGGTGACTGAGCACGTGTTCGGTACTTCAATCGACACTCTACAAACCCAAACGGAGAGTACGTCTCACAGTGGAAGTCGGACTCATGCTACGATAGAGGTGCACCATCGTTTATCTGAGCTCCTAACTTGAGGAGCTCTATACGTCGCCGAAAAATGTGTTTCGGAGGAAAGTTAAATTGCTACCCGACGAACAATTCCATGACCTGAGTCTAATATGAAACATATTGCAACGCAAGAATGCAAGTCCGACAGGTTTGGGTTACGCAGTCCGATCATCCAGAAAACATTTCAGCCAAAAAGTGCCACCTATATCGTAGCACGCGTCGTCGCAGATCTTGTCGGTGTCGCACCCGGAGTGAGAGCATTTGATCTCGTCGGCGTCCTGCTTCAGGCTGTAGTTTTTACAGCAGTCGTAGGATTTGCAGTAGACATAATTTCAATTGAAATCGGAGAATCGCAGCGCCAAACGGAATACCAGGTGGTGCGGTCGGGGGAAGGCATAAATCGCCGGATGCAGAACTATTCCCTATGATCCCAATTAATCTACCTACCGATGGACTCAGTCACGGTAGCCCTCTA
Organism: Saccharina japonica; assembly: GCA_008828725.1. NCBI lineage: Eukaryota > Phaeophyceae > Laminariales > Laminariaceae > Saccharina > Saccharina japonica. The sequence goes on from MEHQ01001160.1 coordinate 128,605, forward strand.
TCGGTGTGTTACACTCGATACACACCATTTTGGTTTCGGTTGTACTCGGGACGTGTCTTACCCTTCTTACAACACTGATGGTTGATGAACTTGTAGTTTTTGGACTCGATGTACTTTGCGATATCAACCAGGGTGTAGCCGAAGGGACAGTGGTATGAGTCGAGGTAGACTTTTTGCGGGGGGCGAAAAGAAAATCAGCACAGCTTGTTGGCGACCGTCTCCAACGGGTATGAAAGTATTTTCCCTTACTATGTAGATATTGCGGGAAATCAAATGCGTGTCTTTATTGCAACATTACCAAGAATTACGCCGGACGAATGCTGGGGGTTTTCCGCAAGATTGACAAGTGCGCGAGACATTCTATATCCAATACATACTCACGTTGAAAATTTGTTCAAGTCTGTTTTGGCGCCGTACGGCGGCATACATCATGCGCGGGTCACGAGTTTATTTATTCGATTTTTAGTTTTTTTGGACGTCTAGGTTCGGTTCTTAGCGGATACATCGACGGAGGCAGGCTCACACTTCTACCTAGTTCGAACTTGACCCTTTCAGGGGCTTGGTTGACGTTTCATGCACTGTGCATCATCCTTCGGAAGCCGTCTATCGTTCGAATATTGCCCTATTTTTTCATTCAGACCTGCTTGAGGTCGGTTTGATCATATATGGGCTTGCCGGAAAACATTCAAACTGCGCCGGCGAAGAAACGGAGTATTGAGGTGTATACCTTTTCCCACAAGCCCATGGTCGACTCCGTCACGTTAAGGGCGTAATCCGTATGCAATTGGCTAATGATCCCAACTCGAGTCGAAAACAATTCGCGTTGAACTCATCCTCAGTGTCGGAGAATCGAATGATGACCTTCTTGAGGAGACGCAAACACTACAGGTAAACGAGCTCTATGGGTGTGTGACAGGCAAACAGGTCGTCATCCAGCCACATTTCCTGATACTCGGGAAGACAAACACGGGGTATATGCTCCGTGCGGGTTGTTGAATTGGCCGACAGTTCGTCCAACAGCAACAGTCCCTTGTACGTTCGAACGCAATTAGATTGTTTGCGGTGTTACCAACGCCCCCGATCGAGTTAGATTGGGCGAATAATTGACCGAGGTAACAATACCGCTACGGATGAGCTCGTATGAATTTCTCCGCTTCTTGCAACTATGCGACATCCGCACTTTAATACACTGTTGATTGTGCATACGGCCTGCACGTCAACTTCAAACGTGTGGACCAGAAAGCCGAGCCTCAACAAATAAAGACTAAGGTGTATATAAAAGGCATGCAAGCATAGTTGACCCGACACCAGGCGTCACACGACAGCTGAGTTAACCAGGTGCTGACGGTGAGTACCAGTTGAATACCAGCCCTATGGGCTGACCTTCATGTATACACACTCCCTGTCAATATATATATTGCCCAACGACACTCGGTTGATGTTGTTCGTAAGTGAGTCAAACGTTGAATATGTCGGCGAGTAAAACCAACTGTTATACGCAGTTATGTTCCAAGATGTACAGATATGGCGTTCAATGTAAATATCAGCAGTCAAGCGTTTGAATGGATTGTCCGACACCTACCTTCGTTTCTCCGCCTAATTGACTGAACAACGGAAGCGTTAGCGGGGTTGACGTCGGTTTTATGGCAGGAAAACCTCATACAATCACCGACAGGTACCCTTGCTTTAAATGAAATTTGGGCGTATAGGGCTATATGGTCTCCGGCTACATCATTGAAAATCTCCACCAACTGTGTGAATGCAATGGAGAACAGTCACTAGCCCGACTTGAGATCGAAACGACGGATTAACTTTATGCTCCCGTAACGTTTCTCAAAACAATCAAGCTTGTAGTTTGTATTTGCCAATAGTCGGCATATCTACCGATTGAATGCGCGTGAACGGCCACACGGTATGTAATTGTGGTTACTTGTCAGAAGGTCTTCCTGCTTTTGCTCTGCCGAAAGTTTATGACCTGCCAAGTCAAGCATTTGTACCCCGTGAGATCAAGAGTGCAACAATGTCGCAACAGCAGAACGGGATAGCTGGTGTTCCTGAATCACGGATCGAAACGAAATATGGTGTCAATTGTCAGGTCATGTCCAATGTATATGGATTGACATTGCACGCTGCATTTTTCGATGTATCGTACGAATATATACGCGCTTTCGTTTGGCACATGTTCGTTTTGCATATATGGTATATATTGTATTGTTTTTATTTATTCAGACAGTTCATTGCATCTTCAAACCAGTGGTTCACATTTTGCAACGTGTATAATTTGTAGCCGGCAAGTGAAAAATATGCTGCACGCATGACGTAGCCAAGGCTAAGTGCATGAAGGGGATACATCGGACCCGGTACATGTGTTTCTTCTGTTGATTGGTTTGTATGTTTGTTTGTTTGTTTGTTTGTTTGTCTGTCTGACTGTCTGTCTGTCTGTCTGTCTGTCTGTCTGTCTGTCTGTATGTCTGTCTGTCTGTTTGTCCGTCTGTTTGTATGTCTGTCTGTCTGTCTGTCTGTCTGTCTGCCTGCCTGCCTGTCTGTCTGTCTGTATGTCTGTCTGTCTCTCTGTCTGGCTGTCTGTCTGTCTGGCCGTCTGTCTGTCTGTCTGTTTGTCTGTCTGTCTGTCTGTATGGTTGTATGTCTGTCTGTCTGACCGTGGGTCGGTCTGCCTACCTGTCTGGTCATCTCTTGACTGCACGTCAGCTGCCATACGGACTCTACCACCGACGTGGACGCTTCCATGTAGAGGTAGTTATCCCAAAACATGAACCATAGGCATATGTATACTCCCTCAGATCATGTCAGCGTGGTGTTGTCCGATTACGATCGTACCGGCACTTCGATGAGCCAAGGCAAAATCATGCAGAACTCACGCAGCGAAACCAATAGGATTCGGTGTTGTGTCGAAGTTGAATAGTGGCGCTGGTTAACGAATTATTCACGTGTTGGAGGGTGAATGGTGTGTAGAAGACACTACATCGAGTTGAACTGACACATTAACAAAGCCACCACGCCTCGGTTCAAGACATATGCCAACCCTCTAGATAATATACAGACGGATGTACAGTTTGAAATGACGTTAACAATAATCCCAAACATCACAAACCGCAGGCAGCGGGACGACTAAGACAAGCCATGCCGAAAGAGGACGTTTATTATTTATCTGTGCTTCTGGCATGTGGGGGGTTACTTTGTGCGCACCATGTACAGTAAAAGCGAAATGTACGATAGATTCCTCGAAATCAAGCTTTGATATAAAACAGTCAAACTGAGGGCGTTACCTGGATAACATTGCCGGTTCTGGATACATTGTGGCGGCATACATTCCACCTCCCAGTGTTCCCGGCGGCCTGCACACTTTTTCATAGTCCGTTTGTATATCTGAGTTTACCCCCAACCACGTATCAGAGGTGGATGGTGGGACAGAATGCGTAAGACCCAATACAGCGGCAGTCGTAACTGCCACGGCCTCGTGAGATAGGTGGGACTCTGGTTGGTTTTATTATTTGTTTTAGTTTTTCACCATTGATAGACAATATATTCGTTGCTGAAATATCTCCAGCCTCCTATCAGAATATGGCACTGCAAGCCCACAGAAAGGTTCGCGCGAAACAACTTTTGGCTTCGTGAAACGAAGACCGTAATGGACCACGAGGGACGGGGGTCCGAACACAAAACAGCCGCTCTGTTGTTTGATTTCGTACACGAGTTGTTCTGAATTTAACCTAAATAAATGTTTAGAAGATATTAACGAACCTCCAAGCCGTATGTGGCTTGTTTTGTCTGTGATGCTGGCCATAGATGTGTAGTGTTCAGTATAATGCCAATGGGACGTCTATATTTTATGTATGGCTTTAGGTGGGATCATGCGTGTGGTTTCCAGCGCTGGTATGGGCGCAGGTGAGAAATGTTCGTCTCTCTGCAATATGATGAACTTCCTTGTTGGGTTTAGCATACTTCCCGAAATGGAGCCAGCACCGCTTGCGTCGTACCAACCAAGCATACATGTGGGTTTTGCTCAATTTCCTCATGGACGTGGAGGCATGTTTCGGTTTTGATTTTGGTAACTACGGGATTGTGACGCTTTGTGCCCCACGGATGCAAAAATGTTGACCATAATTACTTAACAAACGTTCCTTTATAAACGAGCGACGCAGGTTCGAACACAAAACAGCCGCCTTGTTGTCTGATTAAATACGTGAGTTGATATGGCATTAACCGAAAATAATTATATAGATATATTCTCCAACTCCAAATCGCATGTAGCTTAGTTTATCTGGGATACTGGCCAGACACATGAACTATTAAAAAACTGCTAATGGGACGTCTATATTTCTTCCATGTCTATAAATAAGCGGGATCATACATGGGCCTTCTAGCGCTGGTATGCCCGCAGGTTGAACATGTTCGTCTTTGTTCAACCTGATAAACTCCCTTGTTGAGTTTAGTCTAAGCCACTAAATTGATACAGCATTGTCTGTGTCGTAACCATACATATACGCACGATCTGCTCATTTTCCCAGGGCACGCGAGTCATGTTTCGGTTGTCTTGCGGTAACAACGGGATTACGAGGCTTTGTGCCCCACGGAGGCATAAAGTTTGCCCAAACTTCCCCAATAAACGTTTTTTAAGCAAGTTTTATACTTTCGTATGTGTTGGCTTAGTGAAAATAGAGTAGTTAGTTGCTGGCTATTGTATGGAATGTGTCTACACCCCCACCACTAGACGAAAGTTGATGGCCTATTGGGGATGGTATCGGTGGGTGGCCACATATAATGTATAGGTTATGGTATGTATGGGTGTTGTTACTCTCATCAGTTGAAAATGAAATGAAATTATTGCTGACGGCCGAGAAACTAAACCCATACCGCCCTGACAATATGATCTCCCGGTACGTGTGGCGCTCGTCGAGAGGTGTCACACCGATGCTAAATGTAGGGGAATGCGTCGCAAAATGTGAAAGAGCAGGCCTGTACGATACCACCGAAGTTTTTTGTGCAATAGAAAACGCGTGTACCGTGTCTAGTGAGTCAGAACCCCTCTGTCTGCTGAGTCCAGACAACAACTACAACACCGCCATGTTTATCTCCTTGCATCAGGTGTGACGCGTAGCAAAGCATTCGCACTTCTCTGATAGAAGCCAGTGCCTACCACTGCTAAAGACATGTTTGAGTACAAAAGCACCTATCTATTCAATGCGAAATTTGTCGCGATTCGCTTAGTGGTAGTTTTCCACGGTTTGGAATGGTTGACAGATACTGCGCAGGGTACAAGTATAGGGGCATATGTCTATTCGTAGTGGAATCAACTAATATACACCGATTGTTAGTTCACAACGTTTTTCAATGGTTGACACATAGTGTGTATACGCTATAGATCTTACTCTACAAGTAACATCAACCCTCTACAGGCTGGTTCAAGCGTACCACCCAAATGCATTCAGCGGCGAATTTCCGCGCTGTTTGTTGGAGATAGACCCTGCAATTTGGCACACGTGTTTTATGCGCCCTACCCGAGACTTTAACGGATGTTTTTTTTCTTCCTTGTTTTCCGTCAGATATTGCTTGTTTTGTAATTTGTTTGGAAATTTGGGTCTTAAAAGATCAGAAATTTCCGGCGAAAAGAAAAGAAAAACCCATTCGTAAAAGGCCCGGGTAGGGTGCATAAAACACGTGTATCCAATATCAGGGCCTATCTCTGAAACACGGCGTGGACATTTCGACGTTTGTGCGGTAAAAGTGCACAAATACAGAATAGGCGTTGCCTCGTAATTTCTAGTTTCAGTATATAATCGATTTTGGGCGTGAAACATTACCTAATACGATCATACGCAGTCAGGTCTTCGAATATTTGCGTGAAACATTGTAAAAACATGCCTTGGACCACCTGGAAGCGGCTCGTTCAGAAAAAAACATTGGGGGGGGGGGAATGTTTTCCTACGGAAACGCATGACTATTGTTGACCACTTTGAAGGCCTGTGATTATTTGGGCCGCATTTGCGGCGGTAGCGCCAGTTCTAGGTCCTTGAACAAAAACTGGCGATGTCACCCTCTTTCGCTGTTCATTGCGGTCAGTATGATACCAAATATGTGACATTGGAGTTGCTATTGCATGCGGCATTCGTGACTGACGAAAATTTGGGTGATATGCCTGAACCAGCCTGTACCGTAAATCAAACCTAAGCAAGAATACTCGAAGGCTTTCACTGCTTGTCTTGTACACAGTGGGGGTCGACCATGTTTTCGTAAATGTGGTAGCTAGCACGCTCTCTCGGGGTCGCGGGGAACTAAACACTGTTACCGCGTGGCCGACGTTTGAAGTTTGAAAACCGTTAAGGTTGTATGGCAACATTAACAGCCGATGAGACGCCATACTCACCGTGGCTACTACCTGACGGAATCCGGGAGGATCAATTGATGAAGCATAACGTTTTACGTCCACTTAGTCCCTTTTCTCCGACAGGATAACGCCTGCTAGAGAAGTAAAAAATACACAGGCTACCACGCCACCTTGCACCATTCAGCAACATCCCAACGCGCACACGCAACTGCCCACGGTGAGCTTGATCAGTTTTAAAAACGTGGTATTTTTCGAGGTACCGTCCCATGTAATTGGGTGAGTGGGCCCATGCTCTGAGCTTGCATGCAATAAGCCACACAAACAGGACTCGGTACAGTATAAACGACGCACGTACATACACGATTTCAGTCGCATATGCAGTGGACGAACACAAGATATACCAACCAGTTGCCGGTGAGCCCCACAGCCTGTGTACACGGTGTAGACAAGTGCGTGCTAACTCGTCGTGCAAGATGGCTCTTGGTTTCGAGAAAGACGTCCGTTACAACCTGTATCACGAGGTCCAGTGCTCAGCACGGGAGGTTGGTAGCGCACACACAAATGCCTTCAACACCTGATATATGTACTTCATCTTGTGCAGGGTATCGTTGTTTCATTGGGGCAAGGTGTAAGGCGCTCTGCGACGTAAACGTTTAGAGACGAATTATTTACCCACACTAAACATTCTCCCACGCAACGCACACACGACACTTTAAAAACAACATATACTGACGGCTAAAACGCGCTATCAGCGACAGCACACCTGATAAAGTATTAGCATTACTAAGCGAAACTCATTATGTATAGAACAACTCCGTATGCGCGTTATCCCAACCGTGAATGCTTTCAACATGGCCCTCTTAAAACGAACCGCTCTAGTTGTAGAATGAGCTATGTACGCACGCCCAGTACAACCCCTACAGGACGCCTAAAACGTGCAATGTCACACGTTTCACGACCCAGCTCTAGGATGGCATGTACGACTACAATGCACGACCGGAAAATTATCCTCCCTGGGCCCTAAAGGCTAAACCTTACACGGTTTGATATAACTTTGTCTCCCTCTGTAGAAGCCCCCCTAAATAGTTAGATACGTTATGGCTATGTGAAACTGGTCTTCGTGCTAAACTTCCACCATCGAAGGTAAAACATACTTGTGGTAAACTGGTGTTCCTCACGTTTGTAGAATATTTTCATATTAACATGTGAGTGCTAAAGTTCCGCCATTTAGGTTTAACTTAATGGTTGTGGTGGAGTGGTGCGGCCCAGGATTGTTTCAGATTTCCCAATGCAGGCATGCCCGAAACATGCAGTGTCTACATCGACACACGACGCAGCTGGCGCGTTTTCACAACAGTAGCAAACAAACCACAGCCGGCAGTATTTGTTTCACGATGTTTCTGAATTTGAATGTACGGCTTATTTTTTGTGTGCAATATAAGTATCGACAACTTATCGCGGTATGTTTGTCTGGTTGTCCATACTCCGTGTTCATGGTTTGTCTCATTAAATGACAGCACTCTACAGTTACACTGCAACGAAACCTGTACGGCGCATACAAGATGGTGCGGTCTGTTCTCTTGATCGCGGCTTTGGTGACTTTCGGTGCAGCAGCTGGCACTCCTGTCAAGTTCTCCAAGGGTGAGGGACCACAATCCTGCCTGTATACCTAAAGGGTGGGGAGGGGGCATACGCATTGGTTGCTTTCCTTAGTAATTCAACCAATGAACACGCATCCCTTTCGAGACGGAGCACCGTCCCTACTCCTAATCGAGAATACTCGAACATTTTGGCGCTCATGAAGCTGTTTCCATATATTACAAATGAACGTTTCGCTGATCATGTACCTTTATGTTTCGCATCCTGTGGCCACCATCTTTATCCTTAAATAGCGATCATGTTATCGCTACTCTCCAAGTGTACCAACCTTCTCTATGTCACATTCCTATATTTTCCTCAGTTCCTATTGTAACACATCCCGTTCTGTCTTGTACAATTCATATTCTCCCACAATGTGAATTATACCCTGTACTGTATTGCCACAGGGACACATCTGTGCGTGTACTTCCTTCTCCTCCTCCTCCTCCTCCCGGCTACTCGTGTACCTCCTCCTTGTTCCCTGCGGGTCCAAGTCACTTACACGAAATAGATGTTTCAGTGTTTTCGCGAAGTCCATTGGGCCGTGCATATACCTTTTCATTTTTATACTTTATCTTAATCGTCCGTACATGTCGAAGTGTTCCTCTCATTCCATCTTTTCTCAGCGCTGGTATTTCCGTTATTTCTATCGTTTTTTTTTCCATTCTGACTTGTACCCGTTAAACTTCTTAATAACCAGCGTCTCTTATTGGTTTCCTATATTCTTCCATACTTTCTCGACTAGGCTATCTCATCTTATTCCAGATCGCCCTTTTGTTGCTTTCTCCCATAAAGATTTACCAACTGTGGCCGGCCAACTCTTATTTGGCAAATTCTTTACTTTATATTGCCGTTTCAACATGCCCACGTCTATATTTGTCTTAAGTGGGTACATTGCCAGTTCTGCTCTTATTACTGTATTACTCGTCGTACTTCAGCACTCTAGCATTGTTTTAGCTACTGTCACCTGTACTGTTTCCAGCTGTGTTATAAACTTGGCGTTCCCTTCCCAATCTTCGCCTGCATATTTTCATACAATCACATTCATCAGGATACATATCACAGTTCTAGTGTCCAGGTGCGAACACTCTCGCACCTTAAGGAAGAGGGGAGGGGGTAGAGCAGTCATATGACTGCAATGCGTGTACCTTGATCATACTGTGCGACCAGTACGGCGGCCACGTGACAAGAAACACTTGATGTTCTTGTCTTCTGCATTGTCAATAGGCTGTACTGATGCCAGCTAGGAAGTTGTCAAGTCCCGGCAAACCTGAGCTGTAAGAGCTACATATAAAGAGCAGATTGCATCGTGTCGTCGGGCATCGCACAGTGCAATTGGTAAAGCGTTGAGCGCAGCGTCCACCGGATCAACTTGGAATGGAACCGGTCTAAAAAGCTGTAAACTCCCGGTATATTAATGTTCGCAATACCTCGCCCGTGAGCCGTCGCGTCTGTTAGATCGAGCACTGTTCGCCTCAAATCAATACCGATATAGTATTTGTTAATCTACACAGACGGTCGAAGTTACTATGAACGACGGCATTATCGCCACGATAGCATCTACGAGAGTAGCTATAAAAATGCCGCCTCCCTTGTATTGTTGCTATCGTACCGTGTTTATTCCACTAGCCGAGGTTGAAGCCGAGAAGGTTCTTCACGAAAGGCGTACCAGTTCGTACTACAAGGTATGAGACAACACATGTCGGTTGTACTGGTGTAGCATGCGTATGTCTAGCAGCATGAATAGTATACCAAGAGAAACGCAAAAGGGACAAGGCGAACTACACTAGTCGAACTTTGTTCGAAAAACATAAACTACATGGGTAACTACGACACCAGAAGCCTATGCCACCTACTTGATATCCCGTTACCCGTCCACTAGTTGTTTGTAAGAGGATCATCGGTATATGGTGTTCTACTTGTCCCCGTCCTCGCTATTTGTTTTCAAGGGATTTTAATTGGAATTATCATGTTTTTCCGTAACAGGGCGGGCATCGTTTTCTGTTTCGAAAACGCCTTCCATCACGACGACATGAGGGTATTCCCAGAGTCTTGTACTGAATTAGAAGTACGGGACTCCTCCCTGCCTAATTGTGAACTCTAGCTCATATTTGGCGCCGGTATATGACAGGGAAATCTATGGAAAACGGCGCTAGTCTAGCACCAAATATGTGTTTCAAGTGGCCTGAACGAAACGATGGCTTATCAAACGAGATACAACTGTACAAACAAAGTCCGCGAAATCGATCATCACCCCAAATATTTCCAGTATAAGGATTATTACGATCACACCGTCCGTTGTCGGCGGACAAAGGTGGTAAAATAGCTGTTACCTTGTGCGGTAGTTGACATTGTGGACGGGTTGAAAGAGACATATCGGTACAACATTTTCTGTTTTGTCGGATTGTCGCGCACCGTTCGAGCGTCGTGCAACACGTAAGAACATCGAGGCGAGGGGTAGATACATAATATATGGGATAATGCAACATGTCAGTGTCACCTCCAGGTCTCACCTGAAACATTGAAGACGTACTTGGCCGCATGAATCAGGGGTTTCTGGCCGATACCGTCTGATTCATATGCCTCTTAACTGTATGCTCAACTTGCCCGCAACATGTTCCGGCGAACGGTTACCGAATGTATCTTCTGCGTTCCAACCCGTTATTTGACTATCAAGTAAAAAGTAGATGAATGTGACACAGATCGAACACCCGTCGGTATAAAAGCTCCGATCTACGGGCATGATCAGGTTTTGTTGTATTCGTAGTGTCGCTGAACTTGAACGTTTAGTCAACCAATGCAGTACACACGGTTGTAAGCGCTGATGTATGGAGTGTCACGCTGATTGAGCATTTCCGTGACTTGCTATGCTAACGCCCGGCGTCATTCATTGTTCCTGACCAATCGATACGCGGAGTCTATGGCCCACCAGATCAACCATACAATCAACATTAGTTTTTCTTACACGCCCTACTCCTTCTCCCCGCAGGAATGCTACTGTGATTCGTACGATTGCCCTCACGGTTACTCCCTGGTCTATGACGCCAACGACACCAAATGCAAGGACTGCAAGTGCACCAGCGACCAGTGCTGCGTCAAGGGTGAGACACGTCCCTACTCTACCCGAAAACAATCTAGATTGCGAAAATGTCCATAAACGTTGATACACACAACATCACTCCCTTAGCTGAGCGCAGCGGTATGCCCATAAATAAGCATGAATCGGTTTACATTCAAATTCAGCAATTAGTGTTGTCCATCGCTTATACCAACCGAACCCCCGTGTGCCGCTCCGACTACCCTTGTTTATATCTACGTCAGTCCATCTCTACTGCGACTCCTACTACTGCCCTAAGCCCTACAGCCTGAAGGACGATGCTGATGACATCAAATGTTCCTACTCCGGGTGCACCACTGACAAGTGCTGCGACTACCACTGTGAGACGTACATCCCTTTAGATATCACAGAGTGTTATTGAAGTACCCAACACATGTTCCGTCCTGTACAGTTCATGTAGCTTGGGCCGGCTGCAGGTTGTGGCATGCGTATTGTGTTGCGTTTCACACATGGAAAACGCAAGGTCGACACCGAACAGTTCATGGCGTATGCTTATGAGACGGCACCATCACCACTATTGGCCGGTTATTTTGTGGGAGTTGTTGGTGGTATCCCGCCTGTATCGTTTAGATTGTGTGGGAATACGGAGAAGCGTGGATATCATTTAAGGACAATCAGGTGTAGATCATCGACAACCGCGTTACATAACACACGACCGGATTAATGTCATTGTGGACTTGTGGATGTGGCACTTGTATTCCGATGGGAATCCAAGGGCAATTGTGTAAACCCACCAGGCAGATGTGAGCATATTTAGCAATCAACGGACGTACTCTGTAGGAAGGACTACTTGTGAACCCCAGCACTCACACTAGATCAAAGCGGTGGGCCGATTCTTCGATGAGAGCTCAACGTCTGCTAACCCCCATAACATTCGTCCAATGCGCCGAATTGACGCCTCGACATTGAAAGCAGGCATGTCGTCGTGAATTTGTTTTTTATCAAACCGAGATCGACCCAAACCCGTAGCTGCCTGCTAAACGCTATATATATGTCTCACTGTTTGAACGGCAGGATGGAGCAACCGACAGCAGCCAACACCTGAGAACGGGAATGATGCTGACGATTATTATCAAGACCACGAGCCTTGTGACCAGGAGTGCGAAGTCGTCTCCGATGGGCGAAGTCGTTCACATAGCACAATTACCGGGCTTTTAGGGTTGACAGAAGGCATACCAGGAAACTAGAGCAAATTTAGGCGCACACCGTTTCGTTTACGATGTGTGAAGGAATGTATGCTACCTGACGTTTGGCGAACGGTGATCTACCCGACAAAGTTTGTTTTATAGTTGTACAGGTTTGTGCATGCTTTGTGGAGAAATGCGTGTCCCTGCTCGATTGATACGTGTTCGTGGTTTCGTGGGATACGGCTTCTTCTTTGCCCATGCGTACGCAAGGTAGTCCGAGAGAGACCCTACGCTTTATTGCTGTCTTGTGTGCTTATATATGTTCGATGGAAGTGTACTACCGTCGTTGTCGGCCCTTGTGTGTTGACGACACACCCTCTAGGCGTGCCTAAAATTTTCATGCTGGTTCGTCTGTAGCTTTGATGGAGACCCTGCCGGATGAAAAACTCGATGCTCCTCTCGCAGCATGCTCTGTTTATCGTAATGGTCTATAGGCTAGGTATTTTGGATCAAGGCTATCGATGCTTTCGTGGGTGCGCTGTCTACTAGCTGTTTAGAGTTTGTTTGGCTTTTGTACGACCGGTCGACGAGTTTGGATAGTATGGCGTAGACAATTGATATGTTGTGCTTTAATTTCCAGCACCAGGACTGGTATCTCCATGTTTGGTGGGTGGTTTTTAACAATTGCAGTTCGGGGGTTTCGACGATGCCGACGGTCAAGCCAACCCGTTCGTGTGCTCTTCGGGGAGATAAATATCTTATGAAATCCGCCTCTGGGAATTTTCATTGTAAATCAATCTCAACTTCAAGTAGTGTTGGCGGTTTCCTGTTCAACTACACATTGAATGGCCGAGCACATTCCAAACATCCATATCACCCTGCATTTTGATGTGAGCAAATCGCGTATGCCGGGGTCGTTTGTTTGACATCACGCAGTATAATTCCACAGAGATGATATGCAGTTAAAACTAGATACAGTTTCCCAGGAGTTTCGGACCGCCGTTCCATGGACCGTTGACGAGAGCAAGTGGTCTCTGCATCGGCTCCGATTTTGTAATTAGGCCGGAAAATACATGTCGTCTATACGGTAATTAATTGTACTTGATCAGGGGTTTTCCAGGTAATCATTCCTTGCCAAGCACCGGTTCAACAATACAGACCCACAACCGATTTTAAGATAGAGTCTATAAGGTGAATGACTGGTCGACAATCCGTTATAGGGCTATATTGTCTGGTACTCGGGAAGAACAACACTAGTATATACACTCTACAGGTTGCTGAACTGAACTACAGTCCGTCCTACGGTAACACTTCCGTCTACTGTGAAAGGCACGTTAGATCCCCTGCGACACTACCAAAGCCATATTATAAAGGCCATTTGAGAGGACAATAAAACGATAGGTCATATCATTTAAAACGAACTCTTATTTTCGCCTCATGTTGAATTTATCCGACGCACGAAATTCAAATGACGTTTGCTTGTGCATACCAACTGCACGTTCTCAACCACAAACGATCGGCCTGAACCGCCAACAATCAATATATAGAGGGGAAGGTGTCCGGAAGTGAACGCATAGTTGACCCGACACCAGGCTCCAAGTTACTGCTTAATCAACCAAGTGCTTACGGTGGATGCCCAATGCTTACCTTTTTCCGCGGCCAACCAACGTATGTATTCGCCAAACGTAAGCTCGGTCTGTATTCTTGGCAATTTGGCAAATATTTGGAAGATGTCGGCGAGTCAAACTTACACGTGTACTCAGTAATCTCCAAGATGCACATAATACAGCGTTTAATGTAACTGCCGGCACATCAGTACTTACATTTATTGTTCGACATCCAGCTTCATTTTCCCGCACAATTGACTGAAATACAGGATCATGGCCGGGGTTGACGTTTAGTTATATGGCAGGCTCGCCGCATCTCACCACCAGTCCTCTTCCTTTATCTCCACCCAATGTGGTTTTAAACGCTAGTATTGTCTGCGTGCAATTAGTCCAAACCATACATTCAACGTTTGAAGACAATGGGGACCAGCCATAAACATCACTTCAAATTGAAATGATGGATAGAATAGATGCTACCGTAAAATTTCCCAAATTCTCAAACTGATAGTTTGTTTATGGCACTCGCTGGTATTAACACCGATACTTTGCGCCTGAAGGGCCACGTGTTAATTTCTTGTGGTTACATGTTAGTAGACCTTTTTGTTCGTGGTTTAAAACGGTACATTACTTCCCAAGGGAAACTGTTTTACACCAAGAGACAACAGAAGAACGGAATATCGGTGTGCAATTAGCACGGAAATAAGCGTAAATGGCGGCAGCTATGAGATGATGCCCGATATACACGGGTTGACATTCTTCGCGTCCAAAACCATCGCTCTGTTTACCGTGCGAACACATGCTGTTTTCTTTGGCGCATGTTCGTTGGGCATATTTGATATAATTTGTAGTTGGGCTGTTTGTTATTAACGTTCGTTGCAATCTCGATCCGTGTTTCCACCTCTTGTTCCCTGCGCATTGCAAACTTTGTTATTGGGGGCCAACAAAAGTGCATAGTGTGCTGTAGGCATTACGCAGCCATCGTTAAGTACACGAAGGGTTACCGTCTCGATATTGGTGGGTGTTTTTCAGTTCGGTTTTTCTTCCTGTTTATCGGTCTCGGTGTCTTTCTGCCAGTCTGTATTCCAGGCTTGATGCCTGGTCTTGGTTATTTTGTGCATGCCTCTACGGAACTTTCGCCAGGAAACTTTCGGCGGGTTTTTTTTTTAAAAAGTGGATATTATCGACAAGGCCTAGCAATATGTGCGCCGCCAGTGCTTGGCCCTTTATTTTCCGCAGGTCGTGAAATTTCGAGTTTGGTAGTCATGATGCGGTACGTATACGGGCTCATGCAAAGCAGGGACTCCGACTGTTGGGGAGATACACGTACGGACGTATGTGTATGCTTTTATTCCACAGTGAATACGTTATACGTATATGGCGTATTTTGGGGTGGGCAGTGTGTGAAGCCCCTCGATTGGTATTGGAGGTTTAATTACCAGGGTTGTTTTTTACAACAATGTGCGGCCGGTTATATATATAGTGCCCGGTATGCTCATGCACGGCAATGTATCGCAACGCATTGGCTTTTTCTGATACTTAAATATCCACTCACTCGTATCGTATGACTAGTAGACGTGTATACTCGTGTTTGAGTGGCGACGGCCATGCGGACTCAATGGCCACTCGTGGCCATTCCCATGTGTATGTAGTTATTGTTAAAAACGAGCCGTATGCACTTCTATACAGCCTCATATCAGCAAGAATACATATGTTCTCATGACGATTGTGCTGGCACTTCGACAGCATGAGGCAAAGTTGTGCTAAAGTCAAGTTCGCAATAACATAGGTTCAGTATCGTGTCGGCGGCGGATAGTGGTGCTGGTGAGCCCAATATCCCAGTAATCGAGATGGAGTTGTGTTTGGAAAACACGATGTTTGTTTACTGACTCCGAATCACAGGAGTCATACCTCGCTACAAAACATGCATGTGCCAACACTGTACATGCCATATATAAGTATGTACATGCATCAATGAGTTTGCCGCGAATCCCACAAACCATACCACCATGACTTACCCAATCATCATCATTTTGCATGCTATGTACCTCGATTGGGATTCAATGTCAGACTATAGTGAAAGAGCACTCTTTACTGTTAGCTGGTTGCTGCTGTCGTTGGGGGGTAGTTCGAACGCACTGTGTACAATCAAACATTCAATATACGGCCGATGCCCCAATATCGAAATATAATACATATTCACAAAAACCTTCAAACCAAGGGCATTGTTACCCCGATAATATTGCCGTTATAAATATATTGTGGGGTCAAACGTTTCAACTGGCAAAAATCAATATGGATTGTTTCAAAAGTTCCCCCGGTAGGTAATTGACTTTGTCATTATCCATTTGTTGTTGTGAGCTTCACACGAATCAAGAATCGGAGTTGAGTAGTCGAAACTAATGTATAAAGGCCTCCGCAGTCGTGCTGCAGCTGCAACATTCTCGTGCGGTTGGTTGCACGCTGTGGTTTCATCACATGTTTTGCTCCTTTATCGTTGATTGACACTAAGTTTGTTGCTGGAAGCGCACCAGCCTCCCACCAAACTGCTGTCACTGCAAGCGCACACAAATAACTTGTCATTGACACCAGTTGGCTTTGTGGGACAAACACCGTAAAGGGCCACGAGCGATGCTGGTTTGAACAAACAACTGTCCTCTTGTCTCATTTATCACACGTAATGTAGTTGTGACAAACCCGAAATAAACGTTAATCTAATATCGGTGAAATATTAATGAAACTTCAAGCCGTATGTGGCTTGTTACATCTAAGATGCTGGCCAGGCATAGCGAGTATTTCATCCACTGACAAGTGGATGTCTCGAATTCGTGCATGTATGGTTATTGGCGGGATCGTACGTACACGTGGTTTCCAGGGGTGGTATCGCGAAGGTTGATATCTTCCGTATATTTCTAACTTGATGCGTACCTTTGCCGAGCCAAGCCTCACTCACCCAGTGGAGATACCAACGCCTGTGTCGTGCCAACCATGTACTTTGTATAAATGCGCATTCTGCTCAGTTTCGTCGTTTACTGGGATAAATTTGGTACGTTTTCGTGTGAAACCTAAGGGATTGTGAGGGCGTGTCCCACGGATACACGAGGCTTGATCAAAGCTGCTCTCTGAACGCTTATTTAGCAAACTAATGTGCCTGAAAATGAATCAGTGTGCAGGCAGAGCGGTTGCTGGCATTTTTATGGAATGTGTCCACACTATCAACACTTAACGTATGCGAATGGCATATTGCGGTTCGTACCGATGGGTGAACACACATCTCGTGTATGCTTCGAGACATATTGTTCGTGTTCCTGTCATAAGTTTAAATGCAATCACACCAGTTCTGACGGTCGAGATGAAAACCCCTGCTTTGCTGCCACTGTGAACCCTGCGTGCGTAAAGAGCTCGTTGAAGGGTGTCATACCGATGCTGAATGCAGGAGAAAGCCGCGAAAAATGTAAACGGACGGCCCTGTACGTTACTCGCGCGATATTTTTGTGCAACAAACAGGGCGTGTGCCGTATCATTGTGACTCAGAGCCCCCTTAGGCACTGATAACTTCTACAACAACGCGGACGTCAGCTTCTTCCATTAGGTGTGACGCGTACAAACACCTTGGCCATGCTCTCATGGAATAAAGTGCCCACCGCTGCTGAAGACATGATAAACTATAAGACAACGTATCACTTCACGGTTAAAACAATCGAGATTTGCTTAGTGATGGTTTATGAGGTTGTCGAATCGTTGATAGATACTGTGTATACGGTATACGTATGAGGGCATATGTCTATTCGTTGTACAATCAATCCATAACGGTCATTTGGTAGTTTACAACGTTTTGAAATGGTTGACCGATACTGTGTATACGCTGCAAATATTAAACTCTAAGTAACAACAACCCTCAACGCCAAACCCGACCAATTGAGGAAACTCGAAGCATTTTCCTGGTGGTCTCGTACACAGTGCAGATCGACCATGTATTCGTAACTGCGGTAGCAGGTGACCTCTACTCGGGCTAAAGGAGAATTAAACACTATTAACCTATGGCGGACGGTTGGACGTTGTAAACCGTTAACGTTGGTCGTACTTTGTATGGTACGACCAACAACCGATTAGACGCCATACTCGGCGTTGCCACTACAATTAACTTTAAAGTTCGCCGTCCACTTCGTCTGTTTTACCCGTCAGACTAACGCCTTTTCGAGGAGACAACAGCGAACACAGGCTACCACGCCACCGTGAACCATTCAGCAACATCCCAATCTTCCCACGCAACTACCAACGGTGAGCTCGATCGGTGCTGACTATATATATTCAAGTCTGAGGTACCATGCCAAGAAGTTGCGTGTGTGGCCCCAAGCTCTGAGTTTACATGTAATGAAACTCAAAGGTAGGACTCGGTACGAGTAGAAACGACGCACGCACACTATGCCAGTGGTATAGACAGTGTACAAACGCAGGATGAACCAAGCAGTTGCCGGTGAGCCCCACACGAGATGTACTGGTGTGGACAATGTGCTGGCTGACTCCGTGTACAAGATGGCTAGAGGGTTCTCGAGCGATGCACGCTAAACATGTATCGCGAGGCCAAAGGCGCCGCACGGGACATTCTTGGCGTAGACACAAACTATTTGGACGCCTGATGTATGTGCTTCAACTTGCGCAGGGTATCGTTGTGTACTTCGCGCAAGTTCTGTAGTGCTCTGCAGCGTAATACTTCAGGGACGGGTTGTTTAGCGTTACTTAAACTTCTCCCACGCAAGGCTCACTAGACACTTGAAATAAACGTACACTGTAGAGTAAAACACGCAATCAGCGATAGCACACCTGATTCAAATTAGCAAAACTATGCGAAGCTCGTTTGGTGATGCACCATTTCGTATGCCCTTTCTCCCGTTCGGGATTGCTATCCACACGGCCTCTGAACGCGTATTTCTGTAGTTGTAGAAAAATGAGCTATGTACACACATTCAACACACCCTCAAGTACCACTAAACCGTGCAATATACGTTTCGCTCCCACGCGCTTCACGACCCAGATCTACGATTTAGTGTACGATTACGATGTACGACGGTGGGATTACTCGCCGTGCGCCGCAAAGGCAAATATACCGAACACGGTAAACTGTATCTCGTCTCCTTAAAGTAGAAGCCCCCGGAGATATGATGGGTATGCATAACTGGCCTTTGTGCTAATATTCCGCTATGTTCGATTAACTTATTGTTGTGTAAACTGGTGTTCATCACGTTTGTAGAATATGTTCATAATCATTGTTGGGTGCAAACGCTCCAATATTCAAATTAAACGTATTTCCTGTGCAGAAGGGATATGCCCCAAGATTGTCCCAGACTTCCCGAAGCATGCTTGCCGGAGTCATACCGAGTCTACATCGATACGCGACGCGGCTGGCACGTTTTCACATACCACAGCGGCATAGTTTTCGTCGTGATGTGTCTAAATTTATATCGACGGCTGATATATTCTGTAAATATATACATATATTGTTAACAACGTATAGCGTTCTGTTTGTCGCATTGTCCTCACTCCGTGTTAAATGTTGCAACTGAATAAATAACAGAGCTCTAGAATAGTACTGACTGCCGACCGGTATATCGCATACAAGATGGCACGGTTTGTTCTCTTGATGGTGGCTTTGGTGAATCTCGGTGCTGCAGCTGGTGCTGATGTCCCGTCTCCCAAGGGTGAGTGGATACGCCCCTGCCTGTACATCTCACTATAGGAGGGAGGGGGGTTAGAGCAGTCGAGTAGCGGAAAGGCGTGTACGTTGACTATGTTATGTGGCCATCACGGCAACTACTTGATAAGGAATTATCGATGGCATTGTCGTGGGAATCGTCCATAGGCCGCTCTGATACCACCTGGGAAGTTGACGAGTTGCGGCGAACGTGAACTACGAATATGAAATGATAACATAGTGTAATCGGACATCGCACCGAGCCACCGATAGATCGCTGAGCGCAGCTTCCGCCGGATCAACTTCGAATGAAACTGAAACTGGTCTAATAGGCTGTGAGCTCCCGGAATATCATTGGTCGCAGGACCTCTCCCGTGAGCTGATGCTTCTGTTATTTAGAGGACTGTTCACCCCAGATAATATCGACCCAATATATGTTATTTCATACACATTCGAACTAGACATGCACGGTGGCGTTCTCGTCAGGATATTGGAATCTGCGGGAGTAGCTGCAAACATACCCCACTCGCATGTTTTCCTACTATCGTACCGTTTTCGTTCCACCAGCCGCAGTTGATGCCGACCAGAGCCTTCACGGAAGGCGCACCAGTTCGTACTACAAGGTATGTGGCAGCATGCATTAGTGGTACTGGTGTAGCATGGATATAGGTGCCATCATCTCCAAGATATTATGGAAAGTCCAAAGAGATAAGGCGAGGCCAAGTCTACCTTAGTTGTGTTCGACCTATATAAAACACATGGATGGCCGTGTGACACCGACATCTACAAGTCCATATCAGATATTTGTTTCCCACCGACTCCGTGTTTGTACTAATCTCAATGGTTTATGTACGCCCACTTGGCCCGATCCAAGTGTTTGTTAATAATTTGTAGTTGGATTATCGTGTGTCTCCGCAAGCACAGGGTGGGCGTTGTTTTTAGTATCGAAAACACAAGCTATCACCACGAAATAAGGGTATGCTCTTGTAAAACATTAAAAGTATAAGAGTCCTCTCCGTCTACTTGGGACCTGTAGATCGTATTTGGCCCTAGATGGATGGTAGGGAAAACTGTAAAACGTGTCGCTAGATAAACACTTAGGCCGGGTTTCAAGTGGCCTCAACAAAACGACGGCTTGTCATTCACCCCACAATTTAAACAATGCCTGCGCCATCGAATAGCACCCCAGTTATTACGAATCACAGGACTCTTACTATCCCACCGGTTGCAAAACAGTAGGTATTGTGTAGGGGAGTTGGTATATCCGACGGGTTGAAAGACACATACCGGTACAATCTTATATGTATATGTTTTGTCAGAATGTCGTGGAAAGTTTGTGCGTGTTGAAACAAGTAGACAATGATGGCGAGCAGGAGCTGTTTGGCAGTTGAAATCGTGAAACGTTTCAGTATCACCACCAGGTCACACCTGAAACATGCAATACATGTTTGGCCGCATGCTTCAGGGTCTTCTTGCCGATACCTTCTGGATTGTACGCGCACAACCTATATGACCCCTTTGCCAGTCGTAAATTTCGCGGGGCAGTTGCCAAATGCATCTTCTTTGTGCCAACCCCTCACTTGGTCATCAAGTCAAAACTCGAACATTTATAACCATATGAAACACGTGTCGGTCAAAATGTCTGATCCACGGGCATGACCAGTACGCGGTTTCGCTATATGTCTCGTTTCGTAAATTGTTTTATCCTTGTCCATCATTGTGGCACATTCTGTTCTACGTGCTGATACGTAGGGTGTCAAACGGATGGATCATTCCCGTGGACTGTAATTATAACGCCCACCGTCATTCATTGTACCTGATCAGTCGATGACCAGTCGACGCATGGAGCCGATGATCCACCAGACCCACAATGTCATACACAAAATAGTATCTACAAGCTGAATTCCTGATGATTTCACGCCTTGCAGAAAGTGTACTGCGACTCCTACGACTGCCCTTACGGGTACGACCTGGTTGATGACGCCGACGACATCAAATGCAAGAACTACAGATGCACGAAAGACCAGTGCTGCGAGAAGGGTGAGACACGTCCCGAATATTCACCAAAATAGTCTGGTTTTGAAAACAATGTTTGAAAATGATGTGGAGTAGTCCACAGTAGTACTCCGTGAATTGGGAACATAAGTATGCCTTAATTTCCGCAATAGGTGCTGTCCATCGAATGTACAACCTGAACTCCCGTGTGCTGCGGCAACTTCCCTTGTTGCTGTCGTCGTCAGACTATGACTACTGCGACTCCTACAAATGCCCTAAGCACTACAGCCTGAAGAAGGACGCTGACGACATAAAATGTTCCTACTCCGGGTGCACCAAATCCAAGTGCTGCGACTACCACTGTGAGACGTAGTCCCCTTTGAAGGTTGCATAGAGTTATAGATGTACCCCACGCGTGTTCCGTCTTCTGGAGTAAATATGACGAGTGAATGCGGTGGCTGTTGTATTGCGTATTGTGTTGCTTCTTGACGCGTGTTACGCCAGGGGTAGCACTGCTTGGCTGAAACGTTTTCCGAGCGACGGGGCTGCTAAACCCAAAGTCGTCGGAGTTTCATCCTTGTGTTGCAAGATATTTGACTGCATACGTGTAGACCATTGTATTGTTCATGGGGTATTAATAAATAGCACTTCTACTTTTTGCCAAAATCAGTACTTGGGCGAAGAGATATAAAGCTCCTCAACTGACCACCCACACACAGTACATGATGCACCTCTAGCGTAGCGTTTGTCTATTACTCTCGCAAAACGCAAGTCCACACCAAAACGTTCATGGTGTATGCCGACCAGACGGCACCATCACGATGAGCCACCGTTTGGAAGATGTTGTAGATGTGATCACGGCTGTGTGTTCATATCTTAACCGCTGTAATTGTGGGATTGCAGCCATGCCCGGTACGTCGTTGGCGGCATACAGTATTTAGATACTCACACACTGTGTTATATATCACACGACCGAGTTAATATCATCATGAAAATTTAACTGTTACCCTTGTAGCTCGATGGGAAAACAATGGCGATTGGGCAGACCCACCAGGCAGTTGGGAGCATATTAAGCGAGCAACGGACGTACTCTGTAGTCAGGATTACGTCGCAAACCACCACTCATACCAGATAGAAGCGGTGGACCGATTCTATGAGGAAAGCTCCATGTCCTCTAAAGGTACCAAAATCCATACAATGCCTCCAATTGACGTCTCGACATTGAAAGCAGGCATGTCGTCCTGAAATGTTTTTTTATCGAAACGAGGTCGGCCCAAACGTTGTGTGTAAATGTCCCACGGCTTCCCGCTAACTAAGATCAATATGCCTCACTCTTTGTTCGACAGGATGAAACTACCTACCGCAGCTAACCCCTGAAGACAGGAATGATGCTAACAACTATACTCGAGACAACTATACTCAAGACCACACGCTTCGTGACGGGGCGTACGAAGTCGGCTGCGATGGGAAAATGCGTGGAGATAGCATAATTACCGATCATTGGGCGTTGACCGAAGGCACACAAAGGGAACTACAGTACATATTTTAGCGCATTGTTTAACGACGTGTGAAGGAATGCGCGCTACCCGGCGTTTACACGTCCCTCACGTGAGTCGTATGGCGGGCGGTGACCTTCCCGACGAAACCCTCTTTGAATTGGTAGAAGTTTCTCCAGAGGTTTTAGTGGAAAAACACGTGCCACTGCGCGATTGGTACGTGCTCGAGTGTTCTCTGGACACTACTCCTTCTTTTCTGGTGTGTGCGCAAGATATTTCGAGAGAAGTGTTACTCTTTATTGCTATCGTACGTGCTTATAAATTTGATGGAATTATACTACCGTCCTTGTGAGTACTTGTGTATGGCGACACACAAGCTAGGAGTGTCTCTGGTGTTCATGCTGGTTCGCCAGTATCATTGATGGAGACCTTGCCGGATGCATTCCTCAATGCTCCTCTCGCAGCGTAGTCTGTTGATCTTCGTGGTCTATAGGCTAAATACGTTAGACCATGGGTACCGAAAAGTTTTGCGGGTGGGTTTGCTACAAGCTGGCTCCAGTGTGTTTGGCTTTGGTATGATCGGTCGATGTGTTCGAAATGTATGGATTATAATATGGATATTACGGCTTTCTCTCCTTCTAGTACCAGCCTAGGCTGGTACCTGCATGCTTCGTGGGTTGTTTGCAACTATGGGAGTTCGGGGTATAGACGATCCAGCCGGTCAACTCCAGCCGGTCAACTCAACCCTTCGTGGGTACATAACACACTTTTTCGGTGAGATAATTACCTTCTCAAATCCATTTCTGAGAACTGTCATTCTTTGGTAACGTCAACTCCAAGAAGTGTTTGCGGTTTCATCTGGAAAATTTACAGCCAAAAGCCGAGCACATCGAAACATGCACATCACCATACATTTTGATCTGTGCATAAATCGCATATGTAACGGTCGAAGTCATGTACGCATACGTTGTTTGACATCACGCAAACCATCTTGACGGAGTTGAGTTGCCGTTATAACTAGATAAATTATTCGCGCGTGGTTGGATCACTGTTCTATGGACCGTCGCTGAGAAAAAGTCATCTCCGCATCTGCTCCAGTTTGTAATTGGGCGGGGAAACACATGTCGTCCATGCGGTAATAGTACTAGTCCGAGCAGTTTCTAGCTATCCTACCCACCAGTTTCACAATACAGCGAGATGCTACGGTAGATAGGGCATACACTATGAGGTTGGTATCCTGACTACGCCCAGCACGCCTCTGGACTGTGACACTCTTTCAGTAATGAAATTGGATGGTGTTTATCTTGCAAAAATGTTGGACAGTGTTTATCTTGTAAAGCTTGGTTGCTTTCAGGACTGTTCTGGAATACACTGGCGAACAACAGCGATACATTCGGGGCACGCTACATGACGTTGTGAAGAAGTACGGACTATGACGTTTGGTGCCTTTCCCAAGCACATATGACTCGGTCTATCGTCGCCAACACCCTTGCAACGTTCGCCCCAACTAACACCGGTTGCGCAACGACGTTGTACGAACAGTCTGAAATGTTCCGGTTTCATCCTGAATACACAACATACCGCTTCTCACACCTACGCCAATCCTTTATGTATAGAGCGCCCGTCGTCATCAAGCTGTTGCATATACGCCACCGATCTCGGCGACAGTCTGTATTGGTTTGAACACATGATGACCCCGGTGACGAATAGAAGCAAGTATGCTGGTCTCTGTGACGATAGATGAAACTCATGCAGCGTGTGTTTGGGAATATCCTTTAGCGATAATGAAGAACGGGGACTGTATGAATAGGGGGTTATGTGGACGGAGGACTTCCACAGGGGTGTCGGCGAACCTGTGCTTGATCATCTCGTGACGATGGACACACTACTTATATATGTCCGCACAAGTGCAGAAGCATAGGGATTGGTGAGTTCATGTTCTCGAAACGTACGTGGAACTAATTCTTCGAAGTATATCCGGGTCGACACCAAGTAGACACAGAGTATGTGGTTGAGAGGACAAGGATACCCCGAGCCCCTGACTCCATTCCAATACATACTTTCAGATCGCGATAGACTTCGGTATTATTTCACTGTTTGTATTGCGCGACCCACTTCATGCCATTTCACTTGATACTTAGGACATAAAGTACCTGTTAACCTATCTGAAAGCCAATGTCAGATACATAATCCAAAATGCACTCTATCACCGCAAAACTGTACACGATACTGTCCACCTATATATGTACTTCGCCGCGCTTGTGTACTATCGGATTTTCCGGAATTATGATTGTAAATAGGCTCGTGATAATTCACCGTAAAGGCCATACGCTTCGGCGCCCTCCGGGCTTGACCTAGTATGTGACGATTCGAGAATACGTCACGCCATCGTCTCCGAACATTTGAGACCTCATATCATATGACGTTGGCAGCTGCGGCGAGCTTGTGTATCGCATCAAAGTCTTTGGTCTGCTCTCCCGTGATGATGAGGGCGTTGCCGTAGTAACGGCGTGGTGAATATTTGGTATCATCCGCGCGTATTTGAAACGTGACGATCTTCTCGCGAGGTTCGATGCAACCCGTGACCAATTCAGTGGAATGTCGTTACTTCGCCCGGTCCATGTGTAGGGCACAAGTCGTGCCTCTTATTCTGGACGAATGATGAACGAGGATGTAATGTGTGTTTCAAGTGTCATGAAGACATGCTATGACGAAGCAATGTGATGATGTAAAAACAATCCCTATCGGGTCAGACGAGGAATTGAACCACGTAGAGTACTCAAGTTATTCCCAATATACCGGTACTTTGTTTTGCTTCTAATTGGCAATTCCGACGTTCGTGCTCGTTCGTAGCCGATAACTCGGTAAAGCCAACCATGCACTTACCGGAATGAGACCAGCGAATCTGCGATGAGTATTGACCTCACATTGTACCTGTTATAAAGTATTGCGTAAGGGGCCCCTTCGGTCAAACAACATAGGAGAAAATAAAAGACAAACCTGTTTTGTGTTCAGTTTTTATACCATTTCTGGTATAGATTTTCTTTTTCATGACTCCCTATGAAGAACGACATTTCTCTAGTTCTAACGCTCAGACCCCCGGCCGATGGGTACGTTCTGAGAGCTTAGGTTATGGCCAACATTTTTGTCTCAGCAGGCGTATCGACCAGACGCCTTATTCATCACAAAAGTGTCTCTTACTCAAAAATGACTCTCCATACCCCTAGAACCGAAAGATGAATTCAAACAATGACAGTTTCGCGCGGGGTGCGTCATTCATCTGAAGCGGTCATCGTTAAACTATGGGCCTATGATTTCATCTAGTTTGTTTTATTTCCATCCCGTTTATTGTATACGCCCTTCTTTCTCTCTCTCTCTGAGTCGTACCTCAGATCCGAGGTCACTAAGTAGTTTTTTCTCCTCAATACCCACTACGGTATGTGCCTTGCATTTAATGGCGAGGTGATTCCAGCACGTTCTTACCTTGTTGACATTCGTCATATTGTGCCTGAGCACGCTAGAATAGGCGCTCTAGACAGTTTATGACCATTTGCAATACAAATCACCATGAGGAGACTCCAACTCCTGACTTCAACCTTAGCATTCTTCGTGGTTACCTGCTAAAACATCGGGACCGGATTTTCGGACCAGTTGACATTGATTGTATCATCATTTGGCTCGCCGGTAATAACTATTCCTGCACCGGAAAAGATACTGATTTTTAAACTGCCTTCGTGTTTTCAAACACGGGACTATTTCGGACAAGTGCATTATCCACTCCGTCGTTTCAAGGGCGTCAACCGTCTGCGTGGCCAATGAGCTAAGATTGAATAGAAATAATTAGCACGTAGTTAACATCCTTAGTTTCATAGGACTGAAGGCTGGTCTTGTCAGGAACACACACATTTTGCGGTTAGATTCATTGTATGAGCTGATGAACTGGTCGACAGCCCGTCATACAGCTAGCAATATTCCCTGATACGCGGGAAGACACACACGGGTATATGCACGCTTGGGGTTGTTGAAGTGGCCGACAACCCGTCCTATGGCAACATTCGGTTGTGGTTTGCAAGGGAAGCTAGATGCTTTGAGACAATACCAACGCCCCTATCGAGGCTATATGAGCCCACAATGTTTAGGCCGCAGTATCATACCATTAAAAACGAACTCTTAGTGCCTCCGCATGTTGCATGTATCCGACAGACGGAATTTGAATCTTGTTTTCTTGTGCATACTGACAGCACGTCATCAACAACCAATATACGGTTCTGCACGGCCAAGTATCAATATATATCGAGGACGGTGTTCGAAAGTGATCGCACTGTTGACCCGACACCAAGCGCGAAGTAACAGCAGATTCAACCATGTATATGCTGATGGTGAATGCCTATTGCTCACCAGTTCCCGGGGCCAACTTATTTATACATTCCCCAACCTTACGCTCGGTTTATGTTCTTGGCAAGATTGTTGAAAGTCGAATACGTCGGCGGATAAAACCGACAATTAATCGTACTCAGTTCTCCCGAAGATGTACAGGTATGGCGTTGAATTTAATTGTCAGCGCTTCGGTGTGTAAATGTTTTGTTAGACACACGGCTTCGGGCTCGCGCATAGTTGACTAAAATACAGAAGCATTGCCGGGGTTGACTATCTGTTACGCAGCAGGTACACCGCATTTAACAACCGACCTGTTTCCTTGCTCTCCTGAAATGTGGGTTTAGAATTCAAAAATGATCTGCGTCCATATCATCCAAACCAAACACTTTTCGAAGAAAATGTGCACCAGTCACAAGCCTGACTTCATATTGGAATGACGGATGAAATATATGCTCACGGGCAATTTTCCAAATTCTTAAACTGATAGCTGGCATTTGGCAATCGCTGGCATTACCTCCTATCCAATGCGCCTGAAGGTTATTTTGTGGATACGTGTAAGTGGACTACTTGATTGGTGGTCTAATAAATGAATCTGGCTTCCCAAGAGAAACATATAAATACGCCAAGAGACGACGGTTATAACGGGAGACTGGTCTGCTCTTGGCACGGAACAAAAAATAAACGGTGACCATGATCAGATGGTGCCCGATACATATCATACGGGAAGACATTGTTCATTTGAAAAGCCCCTTGTATGGTTTAACGTGCAAACACTTTCTGTTTCCTTCGGCGCATGCTCGTTGGGCATATTTGATATATTTGGTTGTTGGGTTCATCGCATTTTCGATCGGTGTTTCCACCTCTAATTCCCTGCGAGTTGCTTATTATATTATTGGGAGCCGACAACTGCATCGTGTGCTATGACACGACGCAGCCATTGCTAAGTGCACTAAGGGTTACCTTCCAGATACTGCAGGATTGTTTCAGTTCGGTTTGTCTGCCTGTCTGTCGGTATCGGTCTCTGACTGACAGTCTGTATTTCAGTCTTGGTACTTGTTCCAGGTGGTTTCGTGCATACGTTCTACGGAACGTGCGTCATAGACTTCGGCTTGGAATTTTGTATAGTGTACGCCATAGACAAGACCTATCAATATGTTCGCCAGCGGTTGGCCCTTAATTTGCCGCGGTTCCTGGTATAGTCGGATGTGGTAGATATTCTGCAGTATGTATACAGGCCCATGCAAAGCAGGAATTTCTACTTTCGTGGGATGTTCGTACCGTAGTACTTATATGCTCTTATTTGTAATTTCATACAGCATACGTAAGGCGAATTTTGGGGGCGGCAGTGAGTGAACTGAACCCTGTTGCCCGGTATTGGAGGTTAAAGTACAGGACCATTTGTAACAAAAACACACAGGGAGTTATACTAATAGTGCCCGGTATGTGCATACAAAATATAACACGGCAATGTCCACCCTTCAATGCGATTGTCTGATACTTGAACATCAAATCATTCGGCTTGTATGACAAGTCGACTTGTATACTCGTGCGTGAAGTGTATCTGCCATACGGACTCAACGACCAACCGTGGACATTTCTATGTTTATGTAGTTGTTCCTAAACACAAGTCGTGGGTACTTCAACACTGCCTCATATCCAGCAAGAATACATATGCCCCTACCGTCACTTCGACAACATAAGGCCAACCCATGCAAAAGTCAACCCGCAATAAGATAGGATTCAGTGTTGTATGGAAGGTGGCTCGTGGTGCTGGTTAGCAAAAAATGAAGGCATTCGAAGGTAGGCTGTGCTTAAAGGAAACCAATTGTGTTTGAAGCGACTGCGAAACACAGGAGTCATACGAAGCTCAGTACAAAACATACTCATGCCCACAATGTACATGGCAAATGGAAGGATGCACATGCATCAATTACCTTGCTCAAAATCCCACAAACCACAACCCATAGAGAGCGGATTGACTTACACAATCAAAATAATATTGCACGCTAGGCACATCGACGGGAAACAAAGTTACGACGTAGTGAAAGAGTACTCTGCTCGGATAGCTACGTGATTCTGGCGTTGGGGGATATTTCGAGCACACTGCCTACATACAAACATTTTACATATATGGCCGATACCGCAAAAGCAATAATGATCATATATCCACAAAATCGTCAAACCAACAGCGTCGTTACCTCGATAAGATTATCGGTGATACATATGTTGTGGCGGCAAACTATTCAACTGGCAAACACAAAAACCAAATTTGATCGTTTCCAAAGTGCTCCCGGCGGGTTATTGACTATGTCATTGTCCGTGTGTTGTTTTGAGTTTCACCAGAAACCAATACCGGAGGTGGCTTGTCGAAAGTATCTATGCGAAGGCCTCTGCCGTGGTAGCCGTGGCTGTTATGTTATCGTGCGGTAGGCGGGACTGTGGTTACATTTTCAACATATGCTTTGCTCGTTCATCGTTGATTGACCCTAAGTTCGTTGCTGAAAGCACACTAGCTTCCCGTCAAATTACTTTCACTGCAGACGCACACAAATACTTCGCATGAGACACTGTTCGGCCTCGTCAGACAAAAACCGGAAAGCACCACGAGCGATGCTGGTTTGACCATTTATCTGCCCGTCTTCTCATTGTTGCACGAGATGTTGTTGTGACATAAACCGAAAAAATAAAAAAAAAATGTATCGGTGAAATATTCACAAACCTCCATGCCGTATGTGGCTTGGTACATCTGGAATGCTGGCCTGACTCGGCGAGCCTTTCATCCATTGCCAAGGGGACGTCATAAATTCGTGCCTGTATGACTATTGATGGGATGGTACATACAGGTCGAAGCCAGCGCTGGTATGCGCGCAGATTGATATGCTCCGTTTAACTTCAACTTGGTGAATTTATTTGTCGAGTCAAGCCTCAACCCCTGAATAGAGATACAAAATCTTGTGTCGCGCCAGCCATGTACTTCGTATACATGCACATTCTGCTCATTTTCCTCGTTGACTGGGGTGCATTTGTTAGATTTGGCTGTGATAACTACGGGATTGTGAGGCTTTGTCGCACTGATAGACAATGGTGGACAAACATTTCCCCCTCCGAACGACGCTTTAGCAATTCTCTTTACTTTGAAAACGAGTGTGTGTGCATGCAAAACGGGGCCTGGCAATTGCATGGAATGTGTCGACACTCCAAGCACTTTGACGTATTCGAATGGCCTATCGCGGTTGATATCGGAGGGTGGTCACATCCCCCGTGATCGCTATGAGACATATGTGTCATATTTCTGCCAAGAGTTGAACATATCATCACACCAATGCTGACGGTCGACAAGATAAACCCATACCACCCTGACAATATAGGCCCACTGTACGCCTGGAACTCGTCGAGGTGTGTCATACCGATTCTAAATGAAGCGGAAAGCCTTTAACAATCTGTACGGTCTGGCCTGTAGGTTACCAACCACGCTAATATTATGCAACAAATAGCGCGTGTACCGTACCCAGTGATTCAGAGGACCCTTCGAAGTAGACAATTACAACAACTTCGCCAACCTTCGCTTCCTGCATCGCGTGTGACGCGTATCTGAGCCTACACACTGATCTCTGAAAATTAAGTTCAAATCATGGATGGAAGCGGTGTATTGTACGCGAGTATGTATGTATTCATTGTGAAAACAGTTTAGATTCCCCGAGTGGTAGTTACCCATGTTTTCGAATCGTTGACAGATACTTTGTAATCGTATACGGTATACGAATAATATAACATGTCTGTTCGTGGTGAAATCAAGCCATATTCACCGAGTTGTAGTATACGTTTAGTTTCAATGGTTGACATAGAGTGTGTATACGCTAAAAACACCAAATTTCAAGTAACCACAACCGTCAACCCGAAAAGAAACCTAAGGATGAAATTTCGATCGGTTTCCCTTGTTGTTATGTACACAGTGGGGATCAACCATATTTTTCAAAATGTGGCAGCCGATAAGTTCTACTCAACGGTGGCACTTTTGAAAACAGTACCGGTCTATGGCACGACCAACTATCGATGAAACGCCATAACCACCGTTGCGGCCACCTTACGGAATACAGGACGGTCAACTAATTAAGCGAAAAATTATCCGTTAATTTCATACCTTTTACCCGACAGCATACCGCCTGCTGGAGGAGTTAACAAAGAAAACAGGCTACCACGCCACCTTCGTCCATTCTACAACACCTCAACAGGCACGCGCAACCACCATCGGTGAGTTCCATCAGTGTTGAATATTTATTACATTTCGAGGTACCATGCCGAGTTGTTGCGTGTGTGAGTCCACGCTAAGAGCTGACCAGCAATAAGATATGCGGATAGCACTCGGTACAGCTTAAAGACCTACACTCACATGATACCAGTGGTATATGCGGTCGGCGAACGCAGGATGAACCAAACAGTTGCGGGTGAGCCCCACATTCGATGTTTATGGTGTAGGCAAGTGCGTTCTGGATCGGTGTGCAACATGACTAGTGTGCTCGAGAGAGACCAATGTAAAGCCCGTACAGCGAGGCCATGGCCGCAGCACGGGACCGAGACGGCGTATACACAATTATCCAGGGCACCTGATATATAATTTTCAACTTTTGCAGGGTATCGCTGTTTGCTTGGCGCAAGGTGTATTGCTCTCTGCATCGTATTATTTCAGTTGCAGATTGTAAAGCAATACGAAAACCTATCCCACGCAAAGCTCACCAGCCAATTTGAAATGCACTGTACAGTGAAACACGTTAAAAGCAATAGCACAATTGATACAATATGAGCATTACTAACCGAAACTCGTTTGTTTATGCACATCCTGCTATGCGATCCCCCCCCCCTCTGAATTGCAGTCCACACGGCCGTCTGAACGTATATTTCCGCACTTGTCGAATGAGCTCTGTACACAGGTCCAACACACCCTAAAGTACTCATATACTGTTTAAATAAACTTCCCACTCTCATGTTTTTCACGACTCAGGTCTATGATGTAATGTACGACTAGAATGCACGACGGTAAGGCTATCCTCCGTGGGTAGTAAAGGTTAAACCCTACAAAATTAAATATGTGCTGCCTGTCTGAATGAAAGCCCAACTCAAGCGAAGGAAGAACCATGGGTATGTGAAGGTGTCCTTCGTGACGATCTTCCGCCACTCAAGTCCAAATGCGTATATTTGTTAAACTGGTGTTTCCCACGGTTGTACGTGTAGTACATTTTCATATTCATTTGTGAGTACTAAAGTTCCACCATTCAAGTTAAAAATATTATATGTGGTGATGTGGTATGCCTTAGAATTGTTTCAGACTTTCCAATCCACGTCTGATCGAACAATACAGTGTCTACATCGACACACGGTGGAGCTGGCGCGCTTTAACAACAATAGAAAAACCAATCACAGCCGGCACAAGTCGTGCCGTGATATTTCAATGTTCGTACTATGTTTTTTGCAGCATTGATAGCAAACAACCTATCGCGTTTTGTTTGTCGGATTGTTCATACTCCGTGTTCTATATTTAGACACACTAAATTACATCACTCTACATTAGTACTGCTGCTAAACCTGCACGGCGCATACAAGATGGTGCGGTTCGTTCTCTTGATCGCGGCCTTGGTGACTCTCGGTGCCGCAGCTGGCGCTGATATCCCGTCTTCCAAGGGTGAGTGGACATCCTCCTGCCTGGAAATATTGGAGTGTTTGCGTTTTTTTTTTTTCTTACTTTTACTTCTCTAAAAATTCTCCCGAAGGAAGGATTTGCGGTAAATTTTTTAAAAAACGGCAAAAAAGTACTTTAGAGAAGTACGTTTTTGATCAAAAGTTACGGTAACTTTTGGCTCTCAGTTTCATTGGCCTACACACACCGAGCATTCTACCGACGCAGAACGGCACAAATTATGGGAACGGGAGATGGGCGGGGGGGGGGGGGGGCCGTAACCATTTGATGTTTGCCTTCGAGTCGACACGGAGCGGGGGGGGGGTGTACTCATTTGTTGCTTGCCTTAGTCATTTGACCATTGACCACGCATCCCTTTCGAGACGGAGCAGCGGGGGGGGGCTTTAAAGCAGTCGAGTGGCTCAAATGCGTGTACGTTGACGATGATCTCTGGCCATCACCGTGGGTACTTGACAAACCATTCTCGACCCACTTGTCTTGTGCATGGTCCACAGGCTGCCCTGATATCAGCTCGGAATATGCCGGGTCGCGGCAAACGTGATTTGTAAAATGTAAAATTCACATCTAACGATAATAGTTCATAGTATCATCGGACATCGCACCGAGCCGCAGGTAGAGCGCTGAGCGCAGCTTCCGCCGGATCAACATCGAATGGAACTGGTTTGCAAGGCTGTGAACTCCCGGAATATCAATGTTAGCAGGACCTCGCCCGCGAGCCGGTGCGTCCGTTATATCGAGGACTGTTCACCGCAAATGTTACGGAGCCTATACAAAGTATATGTTATTCGACAAATATTTTCCAATAGGTGGCGTTCTCGTCACAATATCGTAATCTATGAGAGTAACCGAAAAAATACCCACCCCCATGTTTCCCTACCATCGTACCCTCTACATTCCACCAGCCGAAGTTGATGCCGACCAGGGCCTTCACGGAAGGCGCACCACTTCGTCCTACAAGGTATGAGGCTGCACGTATTGGTAGTACTAGTGTAGCCTGTATACATGTATCAGCCTGTCTAGTATATGATGAAATATTCAAAGGGAAAATGCGGAGCGAAGTACGCTAAGTTGCCTGTGTTCGACCAAACTCAAACACATGAATGACGATGACACACGGAGCAAATGGCCCATATTATGTATTTCGTTTGCCACGCACTCGGTGTTTGTAATAATCTCGATGACGTATGTACGCCCACTTGGCCCGATCCACGTACTATGTTTGTATAGGGTTAGTACTTGGAATATACTGTTTTTCCGCAACAACAGGGGGGGCGTGAATTTCCGTATCGAAAACAGTCGCCATCACGGCGAAATGAGGGTATGCCCTTGTACAAAATGAGACGTACGGGAGTCTCATCTGCCTACTTTTGACTTCTAGATCGTGTTTGGCTCTAGGTGAACGGTAGGCAAAACTGTAGAACGTGTTTCAAATAGCCTAAAGAACAACAATGCTTGTAAATCACGCCACAATTTAAGAATGTTTGCGCAATCGAGTTCATTTTAAACAACTAGAAATGAGAGGCCTCCTACTATCCAACCGGTCGTAAAACAGTTGATATCGTGGGGGGTCGTTAATATTTCAGACGGGTAGAACGTGACATACCGGTACAACATTAGATGTTTAGTCAGAATGTCGGGGACAGCTTCAGCGTCTTGCAACAAGTCAAAAATCAACGCGAGCTGACGATATTGGTATTTGGGATCATGCAACTCGTCAGTGTCACCTTCAGGTCACACCTGAAGCGTGTAAGACGTGCTTGGCTGCATGCGTCATTTTTTTATTGCCGATATATTCTGAATTGCACGCATACATCTTGTATGGCCCCTTTGCCCGTTGCTTCTTCCCGCGGGCAGGTGTCTAATTCATCGTCCTCGTGCCAACCCGTCACCTGATCATCAAGTAAAAATACGAAATTTTGACAGAGATGAAACACGATTCGGTACAAAACGTCTGATCCACGGGCATGATCGGTACCCGGTTCCGCTATATGTCTCGTTTCGTTGATATTTTCCTACTTGTCAATCACTGCTGCACAAACTGTTGTAAGTGTTGATGTATGGGGTGTGTCGCGGATTGAGCATTTCCGTGAACTGTTATTCTCACACCCGGCGTCATTCGTTGTACTTGACAATTCGAAACGCGAAGCTGATGACCCACAAGAACAACAATGCCATCGAAATGAGAATAATCTACAAGCCGTACCCCTGATGGTTTCACGCCATGCAGAAAGTGTACTGCGACTCCTACGACTGCCCTTACGGGTACGGCCTGGTCGATGACGCCGACGACATAAAATGCAAGAACTACAAGTGCACCAAAAAACAGTGCTGCGAGAAGGGTGAGACACGTTTCGAATATTCACGGAAATACTGGGATTGTGTAAACAATGATTGGAGACGTTGCAAAGCAGTTCAGTTCCCTCTTAGCTGGGATCAGGGTAGGCCCAAATTGAATAAGTTCAATATGATTCTAATTGGGCAATAAGCATTATCCATCGATTGTACAACCTGAACTGTTGTGTGCTGTGGCGACTTCCCCTGTTGCTGTCGACGTCAGACTATGACTACTGCGACTCCTACAAATGCCCTAAGCACTACAGCCTGAAGAAGGACGCTGACGACATCAAATGCTCCTACTCCGGGTGCACCAAATCCAAGTGCTGCGACTACCATTGTGAGACGTAGCCCCCGTCGAAGGTTACAAATTGGTATTGAAGTACCCCACGCGTGTTCCATCTTCTGAAGTATAACTGGCAAGTTTATGCTGTGGCTGTTGCATTGCACTTTATGTTGTATATTGACGCGTGTTACGATAAGAGTAGCACTGTTTGGCTGAAACATTTCTTAGCGACAGGTATGTGGAATCCAGAGTCGTCGGAGTGTCAGTCTTGTGTTGCAAGATGTGTCAGTGCAGACGTGTGGATCATTGTATTGTTCATTTTGCATTGTTACATAGCACTTTTATCTTTTTGCGAAAATTAATATTTGCGTGAAAAGATATAGAGCTCTTAAACGAGCAAATACGTGGTGCACCTCTACCGTAGCATTCGTCATTTACTCTCGCAAAACCCAAGCCGACACCAAACAGTTCATGGTGTATGCTAATCAGACGGCACCATCACGATGAGCCGTCGTTTGGAAGAAGTTGTAGATGTGTTCACGGCTGTGTCCTCATATCTTAACCCCTCTAATGTTGGTATTACGGCCATGCACGGTAGGTCGTTTGCGTAATATTGTGTGTAGATACTGATACACTCTGTTTTATGTCACACCACCGAACGAATGTTATCGTGGAAATTCAAATGTGACACTTGTATCTCGATGGGAAAACGATGGCGATTCAGTAGACCCACCAGGCCGTTGGGAGCATATTAAGCGATCAACGGATGTACTCTTTAGTCAGGATTTGTTCGCAAACCAGCACTCATACCAGATCGAAGCGGTGGACGGATTCGATGAGTAGAGCTCCACGTCCTCTAATTAAACCAACACCCGCCAATGCCTCCAATTGACGTCTCGACATTGAAAAGAGGCATCTCGTCCTGAATTGTTATTTTATCGAAACGAGGTCGGCCCAATCCGACTGTGTAAATGCCCCACGGCTGACCGATAAGTACAATCTATATGCCCCACTATTTGTTCGACAGGATCGGACCATATACCACAGCTAGCCCCGGAAGACGGGAATGATGCTGACAACTATACTCGAGACAACTATACTCAAGACCACACGCTTCGTGGCAGGGCGTACGAAGTCGTCTCCGATGGGAAAAATTGTTAACATAGCATAGTTAACGATTTTCGGGCGTCAACCGAAGGCACACAAAGGGAACTACAGTACTTGTTTTTACGCATTGTTTAACGAGGTGTAAATAAATGTACGGTACCTGTCGTTTAAACGTCTCTCACGTGAGTCGCATGGCGAACGGTTACCTACCCGACGAAACCCGCTTTGAATTGGTACAAGTTTATGCAGAGGTTTGTGCGGAGAATCACGTGTCACTGCACAATTGGTACGTGCTTGTGCTTGCGTTGGATACCAGTATTGGTCTACTCCTGTGTACGCAAGACATATCGAGAGAGCTGCTCTCTCTTTATTGCTATCATACGTGCTTGTATTATATGTGTGATGGAATTGTACTACCGTGCTTGTTGGCCCTTGTGTATTGGCGACACACACACCAGGCGTGTCTCTGACGGTCATGCTGGTTTGTCGGTAGCTTTGATGGAGACAATGTCGGTTGTTTACCTCCATGTTCCTTTCGCAGCATAGTTTGCTACCCTAGTGGGATATAGGCTAGAAATTTAGGACCATGTCTATGGAAAGGTTTCGCGGGTGGGTTGGCTGCATGCTAGTTCCAGTGCGTTTGGTTTTGTTACGATCGATCGACGATCTCGGATTGTTTGGAATAGACAATTGATTTTTCGTTTTTTTTTTCCTCTGCTACCAGCCGGAGCTGGTACCTGCATATTTCGTGGGTGGTTTTCAACAATGGCAGTTCGGCGTTTTGATGATCCATACGGCCAACCCGACCCCTCGTGTGTGCACAACACACTTCGTCGGGGAGATAAATACCTTATTATATCCACTTCCGGGAAGTCTCATTTTTAGGTAAACTCAACTCCAAGAAGTGTTTGTGGTTTCATCTGACAAATGCACAGTCAACGGGCGAGCATGCATGCACATCACCTTGCATTTGGACGTGTCCAAATCGCATCTGTCACGGTCGAAGGAATGTACCCATACGTTGTTTGACAGCACGCAAACCATCTTGATGGAGTTGAGTTACCGTTATAGGTATATGAATTGTTGGCGCTTTGTCGCACCGTTCCATGTGCCGTTGCTGGGAGAAGTCATCTCTGCATCGGCTCCAGTCTTGTGATTAGGCGGGAAAACCCATATCGTCTATGCGGTAATTGTTTTAGTCCAATCAGTTTCTAGCGAAACTAACCTTCATAAGCACCGCTTCCACA
The DNA here is from genome assembly GCA_008828725.1 of Saccharina japonica. Taxonomy (NCBI): domain Eukaryota; class Phaeophyceae; order Laminariales; family Laminariaceae; genus Saccharina; species Saccharina japonica. The sequence continues at coordinate 166,664 of MEHQ01001160.1, forward strand.
ATACAGAGATATGCTACCGTAGATAGGCGATACACCATGATGACGGTTGGTATCCTCATTACGCCCATCACGTCTCTGGAATGTGAACGTATTTAAGTTATGAATTTGAAAGGTGTATATATTATCAAACAACGGTTGTTTTCAGGCTTGTTCTGATAAATATTGGCGGAGAACAGCGATACATTCCTGGCACGCTACATGACTTTGTGAAGGAGCACAGACTATGGCATGTCGGGCCTTTCCCAAGCACATATGTAACGAAGGATAAGAGCTGTTTTAGACGTACGCACCCTGATCTCTAATCCACCTGTCCCTAGTCTCTCACCGCTTCGTAGTTCGTTTCCTTTCCGTACATGCTTTCAGGTTGGCTTGCCTCCTTGTCTTCTGGTATCAACAGCTTCCTGCAAAGTACCAGTCTTCTGCCTGTGAACTCCTCCTCGATCCTCCAGTGCTACACAACATATCTCAGTATCAAACCTTCGACAATACCTTGCTGTAACGATCGCTCTACTCAATCTCGCTTCGCAGTCACGCACGCTCAAGTTCTCTTCCATTTTTCCCTCGGATTAGTTTTGTGTTTTGGTTTGTTTTCGGACTACCCAAGAGCGGTGCTCCTCTGAACTGATAGGGAGTTACACCGATCTAGGAAGCGTTCCGTTACCTACGTATTTTACGTTACGTATGCCATTCCGCCGCAACACCCCCC
>MEHQ01000215.1:8953-98953 GCA_008828725.1 Saccharina japonica
CCCCCCGCCCTCATCTCTGAGCCCACGGCCTACGAAAAACCGCCAATACATCTCTGAACGGCCCTGCCATACATATGACCTGGGCATCGAGATATCGCATAACGTACAACCTCCGACGCGTCATGCCGTGCTCCCGCTGCCTTCCGTTCGTTCTTTTACGGCCATCACGGGAAACGAAAGGACGACACGTCTCGCCGCTTAGGGTTGTGGGCCCCCGGTTTGAACCCTTCCGCCCCCGACGTTCCGGGCTTCGTCTCCCTCGACTCTCCATTCCTCCACGCCGACGTCGAGGAGAACCTTGCCGGCATCCCTCCAGACGCGAGGGTGGTGGTGTACGCGGGCGCCCTCAAAGGTTTGTGCGCGGCGCATGGGCTCATCGATCGGGGGGTAGACCCCGGAAGGATCACCCTGGTTCGTCCTCTTTCGCCCGGGATAAGCCAAGCGGCACGAAAGGCGCCGCCGGTGTATGGAAACGCCTCACAAGGGTCGTGGTCTCTGGGGGACGCGTCCGTCGACATGGCGATGGCGGAGGCAGTCGCTGCGGCCGGGATCAATGACGTCGGCTACCGCTTGCTCGAAGGTGTACGCTTGGACGCCGAGGGAGGCGTCGCGGCTGCAGTCTTCGCCGATTTAGGGGCAGGTACCGGTGGGAATTCCGAAGGTGATGCACAAGACGGGCGAAGGCACCGGCCTGTGTCGGCCGCTGCAGGGGCCGCGGCAGGGGGGGAGTATACCCGGGGGGGCACGGGGGAGAACCTTGACGATGACACTGAGGGGGCAAGCCAGGGGGATGCTCTCACGTGTGGGATGCTGCTTTGCGGGGACACGCCGAACGTCGACCCTGACGTGTTCCGCGCGGTCAACAACAGCGGTCTCGTGTACGACGGGCGCCTCGTAGTCGACCCGATGTTCAGGACCTCTGACCCGACGATACTGGCCGGAGGGACGCTCACGAAGTACTCCCGGGTGCACGGGGCCGGCGCGCCCAAACACGAGAACTACAACGCAAGAGAGGTGCGTTATCGATATCAATATTATACCCCAAGAGAACGACGGTTTGTGTTTTTTGGTACTGCCATTGCGATACGCAGCGCCCTTGAGATCTAGCCCCATTGAGCTTGCTGCTGCTTTAATTTGGTCCAGCGATCCCATCTCCAAAGTGAACGACCGGCAGTGCTTTGCTGACGTCAGCCTTAAGCTCACTAGCTTCAGATGCGATGCTTGCATACTCTTCCACATAATAAGCCCTTGTTCTCGCCCCCGCTCACCCCCTTTCACGAGCCTCTGTACCCTAGCTTCTCTCGTATGCCTCCTTGCCCTGGTCAACATACCGTGGCCATGGTAATGACCTTTGAAGACACGAGTGCTTTCGTTGCCTCTCACCCCATCTTCAACGCACCAGGTCGGCACGCATCTCGCCACCTGCGTGCTACATCAAACCGACCCCCTCTCGCTCGTCGATGGGAGCGTCAGCGACTCCTCGCGGTACACCGACAGCGCTTCGCTGGAAGGTGCGGGCGGCGGCGGCGGCGGCGGCAATCCCTCTGGTCCCGGCTCCCGGGGCTTCGGTGTCCAGCCTCTACCTCTCCCGAAGTTCGTACAACCTCGATGCGTTAGCGGGATGTTCCCTGGTGGGTTGCGGTACGTTCGAGCAACGCTACCGCCAACGGATGAGTCGTGGAAGACTGTCGGTAGTGACGGACAAAGCGACAGAGGAGGCGAAGAGGAGGATGCAGCGGGGGAGGGAGACAGCGGCAGAGCCGACGAGAGGGGTGCGATAAAGTGTTTCACAACCGGAGAAGTCGTCTTTAACAGCGGCAGCGGCAGCGGCAGCGGCAGAGGTGGCGACACGAAGGAGGAAAACGCCAAGGGGGTCGGCGGATTCTGCTTGGTGAGGGCGGACCCGCTGGACCGGTTGTGCGACATAATTTATTGTGGCCAAGGGGCCGTGGAGGCGACAAACTTGAGCAAGCTTGTGGGAGTACAGCTGGGCTACCTTCAGGCACGTAACGTTTGACATAGCGGGCCCGGTCAGTGTGAAGTAGCTGATGACATAGCTTCTTGCTTTGCAGCGGGTAGGGTATTATGTGGGGAGGTGGGAGTGGGGGAGGGGGTGACTCATTTGTTGCTTTCCTTAGATATTTGACCATGGACCACGCATCCCTGTCGAGACGGAGCGGAGGGTATCAAAGTAAAAGTGTGGCGTGCCGTGTTGCTGGTATTCCTGACGTGCAGATAGGTGGCCAGGATGCGTATTTCTTATTCACCATCGCCCCAACAAGGCACGTGCAGCCTCATTCTATTGTCATTCTTGATTGTTTTCACCCGCGATCATCTCCCAGCCGACATGTAGCACTAGGAGTACGAAGCCCCCCCAGCCTCAGCACACCACCAAAACGTCTCTGTGATTGCTGTTGCAACGTTCCTCACATTTGCAGGCAGTACGTACGCGCATTCCGTATTCCTTGGGAGACGGCCTTCCCAACCTTCCGAATCCCGGTCTGTGGTAGCTTCCACCCCGCGTGAATTCGTACACACAGCCGTCAGTTCCCTCTGGAACACTTTGTCCTGACCCTGTGCCGCCCATACCACCCTTCCTTGCCCTCTTACACGCCAGGGCATGGAAGCTGCGTTCGAGCGCGGAGACGTTTCTGACTGGGTAGAATTCTTTCGGCAAGGCGCCTTAACACCTCTATGCCACGACCGTTTCCCAAAGCTCACGGAAGAACTGAGGGAGACCTTGTTGAACGGGGACGAGGCAGCCGCGAACCTTCTCTCGGTTCTTGACAAGGTATATATATACCTCGATCGTTTCGAACAAGTTGGCGGAGTTTCTCAGACCAACTAGGAGAGATCGGGAGGCTTGGTTGGTACATATCAGGGGAGGGCAGGCTTCCTTATTATGTATCAACACTTCTTCGTTAACTCGCTCACTGAAGCTATATATAAGAAGTCTCAATGATGCAGGTAAGCCAGGCAAATAGGGAAAATAGCGAGAGAGCGTCGCCTCGTTACCGCGTATAACAAACTCGAACTATGCCCTCCCCTCTCTTCTCTCTCCCCGTGCTCGCCCTTGCTCATGGCGGCCGGCAGGGAATCAACGAGGGCAAGGCCGACGAGTGGTTAGCGTTAACGACGCGCAACGTAGTCGGACCAGGCGCCCGCGAGCTACCACCGTCCACGCGAAAAACCGTCGAAGGTCGGGCCCTGGAATGGGTGCGACGGAATCGTGGAATGCTCCCGCGATTGGCGCTGCCTCCGCCTGCCGCACACGCCGCAGGGGGAGGGGTTGGCGGTAGTAGCGGGATGGCGGGCGGTAAGGCCAGGACGTAGTCTGGGGTGTTCGCGCAGCCAGGCGTCAAGAAGCACGAGGAGGGCTGTTGGTTTATGTTGTAGACACGACTGATATGCGGCATTGTAAATAGTAGAATTGTACGATACTCTCAAGCGGAACGGTTTGCCTTGCGCTCGTATGTAGTCAATAGGGTATGCACGGCGTTGCGAATGGAGAAGGACTCCGTCCCGCGTGGCGTGCGCCTGGAGAGGGCACCTGGCTTACGCTTTTACCTCTTTTCGTCCACCCTCTCTCCCTATCCCTTGCCTTGTTGGATTCGACTTTGCCCTTTGATAAGAGCACTGCTGACATGCAGCAGAAATGTATCACCCTGTTCAGACAAAAGGCTGGAAGTAACTCCTCTTTTGGTCGGCTTGGAGTGTGAGCTAAATGTCTTACAAGCGCCCATAAGAACTCAACCTCGTTCGTAGCTGTGGCTACCAGTCTCTGTTGCTTAGATATATCCCTGAACAACTACGCGTTTGTTGAGCGTCAGACTCAAAGGCATGGTCAGTGGTTGCTCTTGGAGGCTGAAGGTTCAAGCTCTGACGCATGGGAGAAGGTTTACGTTCAATGCCGAGGATGTCACGGATACCGCAGCATTTCTCACACGTGCTATTGTTGGAACCACCCCCACCGATGCCCGGCTTCGTTAATTCCTCTTCTCGAAGCATAACAATATCGGGATGAGATTGTTACGTACGGTCAGGGCGAGGTCAACCGCCTTGCTGGGGCATTGTTTTCCCTCCGTAAGGCACCCCTGTGTCCGGAGATATTACTTGCACCAACTTTGAGTATTCCTGTTGTCCAACAATCGCTCACCTCCAGCAGTTATACTTCATATTTTCCGGGAGTGTTCTGGCAATTACGCGGCGATGGTTTTCTCTATCGCCGCAGACGATTGTTTTTTCGTCTACTGTAGAGAGAAAGGGATTTCGTGCCCGCAGTTTTCTGATTGGTCAATTTTTTTGGCTGGAAATTTTGATTGGTGGAAAATCCTTGGTCGACAAATGTCGTAATCCGGAATCGTGAAGTCACTTTTCGGGAAAAACAAAAACTTGGAAAAGTGGCCGTGGATGATGACGTCAGTCTTCTTTTTTTGGAAAATTGACCGGAAAAAGTTTTCTTCACAGAGCATGTTTAATTTCGTGCCCGCAGTACAGTACCTACTTAATGTAATTGTAGGCAGCCCCCACAAATAGAGATACTTCGTGCTGAACACCCTTTCGGGGAGGGGTCGTACCACCGTGAGTCGCATAATAATATGTGCGCTCAGCCGAGCTTCGGCGGGAGCCTACTGTAGACCCTTCTCCATCCGGGTCGGAGAACGAACGCCTACCTACGTTTGTTTTTTAGCTTTAATGCCCCATCGTGTCAATCATTTTCTTCCAGCCGCGTCCTCGTTGAAGAACCCCGCGAGTAGAAAACTCAACTGCAGCGATGCTCATGCCGTCAAAGACGCGTTTCGAGCATGGGATTTCCAAGTGTCTTCTATCACGATCGTGAAATGTAGACTATGTTTGCGGTTTGTATTGCCGTGCCGCCTTCCCGCGTGCCTTGATCTCACCCAATGCACATCGTGTGGGCTCGAACCGTCCCTTTCACTTCGAGGTCCAGCGACACCTGCGCCTCGCCTCCCACGCCGAAAAGGCTCGATCCCACCGGACGGCGGCACTTTCTGTTGCCTCCCGTCTTTATTTCCCCTACAAATTGGCGAGTGGTTATTTAAACAGGGTTTGCATACGTAGTGTCGAATGGCGGTATTGGTTTGTCGTCTTCGCGTGGCGACAACTGTCACAAACGTTACGGGCGTGTCTCTAGTACCGGGGGCTTACCGCACACCAGCGGCCTACCTCCCCGATGGGACTCTCCGAGTTACCCGTAGCGTGTCTGTCTTGTTGAAGGGCGGCTGCCATTTTTCATCAACTTTTCGACCGTGTGAACGTGTCCCAGATCCCCTCCCGTACCCCCCACCTGCTCATGGCATCGATTTGTAAAATACGAACTTTATAGCTACCCTACTGCACCCCACTGGTGATGCTTGTAAAGTTTGCGGCGCTCTTTCTTGTGCCTGCTCCATGCCTTACCCACTCACATGGTGGATGGCCACTGTCGCGGTATGCAATGGTGCGTACTATCCCTACCCTGTCCCCCACTACACGCCAGACAGAGGTCACATTTCTGTGAGGAGCTGTTTCGGTCGCTGCTACGGTGCTAGTGGCAGCCGGGCCCCCACCGGAGATCCGACCGCTCCTACCTCCTCCGCCAGTTGTCTGCACACGAGGACTAAACTAAACGGGCCTGCCTTCGTACGGCTACAGCAGCGAGAGTGTCCCCTTTGCCCCATAACGTCATGCCGGTACGAACCCATACAAAAAATAGGCAGGCTTGGAGTTCCTCAGGGGTATTCTGGCTGGAATCGTACAAATACGTCTTTGCAGGACAAACAAGGAGAACGGGGTGCAGGGCGGGAAGGTGCGGAACCCCCTACCCACCTTGCGCAGTCCCTGCCGTGTTACCCCCCTATTCAAGCCTGGGGGGCTACGAACGGTTTCTCCCTTGAAAATCAATACAATCGGGGCCCTTCAGACTATACACAGACCGGGAATGGCTCCCTAGGTGGATGAACGCAGACAATTAGGTCACCACCCAGTTGTAGATTCGTGGCGGTCCATCGACTAAGGGGGCAAAGGGGACGCATGCTACGATAGAGGTGCACCATGTTTTTTCTGAGCTCCTCTCTTAAGGAGCGTCATACCTCACCGAAAAAAATGATTTTGGAGGAAAATGAAAGTGCTGCGGGATGAGAAATCTCACGACGGAAAAGTATTTCTGAAACATATTTCGTCACAAGAATGAAAGTCCGACGAATTTGGGTTAAGGAGCCCGATCGTTCAGAAAATGATTCAGCCAAAAAGTGCTACCTCTACCGTAGCACGCGTCAGGGTAACAACCTGCTGTTGTTTATCGAAACAATCACACGAAACTTATACTACAGGTACAGTAGTACCTACGAAAACACCCACACTGATAACGAACGAGGAATGTGTGCATATCACACCCATACCCTGAACGCCATTAAACAGTTAGGTGAATGAAGCGTAAGCGATTCGGAGGGTATTACATCATCGCGCGTAGTGTCAGAACGTACTTAACACGCCAACCTGAAGGTTACCACATGGAAAACAAGGATGCAGATTTTTTTGTCCTTTCCATGGCTGTCACATGCCGTGAGCGTTCATGAACGGTATTTAACGTTCATGGCACTGCACATGGCACTGCCATGGGGGTATGGACTGGCATGGTAGTGCCATGGGAATGGGATGGGACTACTATTCATATGAGCATGCTATGGGGCTGTCCTGAGACTGTAAATAAAACTCACGGCATCGTGACATTTTCATGGCGCTTTCATGACGCCTCATGAAATCTCATTCAGCCTCATGGAACCTCGTGGGACCGGATTTCATTTTCATAAGAAGTAGCACTTCATGGCACCTCATGGCAGTTCCATAGCAGTGCCATGACACTCCTCATGTCGTTTTTGTTTTTAGTGAAATATTTAATGAAAACTGCCAGGAAATTGCTGTCATGCCAGTCGGTTCTTTGAATGTTGATGAAATCGAATTTATTTGAACAAAGTGTCATGCAAGTCCAACAGAAGGCCATAAAAGCACGTACAGGGTTATGAGGTGACATGAAATCCCATGAAGCGGCATGTAGCGCCACTTCATGGAAAAGGTTCCATGGGCGTTCACAAAGCTATCACAGGCATGTGTGGTTACGACAATACGATCCGTACGTAGTGTTCCCCAGCGATAGACCGGAGTTTCTGTATTGCTGGTACGGTTATTTCGTGTCATATTATGGTTTTATGCCTTGTTGGAGGAAACTCACCCTTCTATCCGTTTCTACATGAAAACATGCCAGTCTGTCGGAAGACCCACAAAGAAATCAGTGATATGGCCCACGAAACAATCCACAAGCCACCTCCATTGACTCCTGAGACAGCAACGGCACCCTGTTACGCTACGGCATATCGACAACAGACCTTCCACAATCTACAGCTCGCGAGGGCTACGTTTTCGCTCGGAGCGTTGTCCTTCTCACCGCTCTACACATGAGGGTTTGAGAATAGCGGCAGATGCTTCGGTTTTTTTTTGTCGGACACCCGCAGTTTGCGTTTGACGTGACGTCAACAAAAAACGCACGCTCTCCATAACCAATATTTTTTTTCCATTCCCTTTGGCTGGGGGCTCACCGCAAACACTTCAGCACCACCGCTTGGTACGACACAGTAGCCGCGCCCACAATCTTCTCATACCCTGACATCGGCTTCTCAGCGCAGCCCATTGTTATCCAAGGCACTCAACAGCAGTTGTCGACGTTTTACATCGACTACAACAAATGGCCTCTTGAACATTCTCGGTTCTCTCGAGCATTTGCCAGAGGTATACGCGGTATCGACACCACGCTTGATCATCGATCGACTCCTTTGGGACCCCCTCCCCCCCCTCCCCCCTCTCGTTCAACCACAAGCTTTGAAGTCACCAAACGGGTGTTTTGTCTCAACTGCAGCCGACAGGACCAGACAAGTTATACTTCAAACATCAATGCTATATACAGGCGTGCTCAAATCTGCCCTAGATATGCTTTAAGTTTGCGGGTTTACCTTCCGCCAATCGTTGCGATGCGTGCTTTCATAAGCAAGTGCACGCTACAGAAGGCGCTTTCAGCTTCGACTGTGCGCATCTACAGCAGAGCCACCTCAACCCTTCCTTGCGACAACACCACCGAAAACACTCCAGCACCTCGCTGGCAACCAAAACCTTCCAATCTAGACGGCTTGATAACAGTACAGTATGCTTGCTCACTGCAGGAACAACCACCGTCGTCGCGGAAAACTCTCTTTCGGGACCGTGGGTTACAGCAAAGCAGCGACGACGTACGCTTTCCTATGGCAAGCGTGCTACGATAGAGGTCGCACCTTTTGGCTGAAAAAAACATTCTGAATGACGGGGATCCTTCACCCAAATTCGTCGGTCTTTCATTTTTGTGTTCCCACATTGTTCAGTTTTTACTCAGGCCATGGTATTGTCCATCGGGTACGAGTACTTTTATTTTCCTCCAAAATCAGTGTGCAGGCTACTGCAGGTATAGAGCTCCTCAAGTGACCACGCTCAGGAAAAACATGCTTGAACCTCTACCGTAGCATGCGTCATGGGCCGATTGGTTCTGCCACGTCAACTGCTGTTTATGTTATTCGTACCCCGTGTACGACTTAAAAAATTCGAACCATCTGCATCTCCTCTCTATGGCCCGACGTACACTGTAATCAAAACACCGAAACGCGTCTACCTGGCATATTCGGCCCGAACTGACGAAGCGGTGTTCGTGAACTTCTCGCATTCCCGCCGGCAGAATCGTCCACGACAGCTTCGGTTTTCTCACAGGGAGGCCTGCGACACACCCGTGTTGTGGCTGAATTCTCAACCTCTATCTCTGCCCCTCAACAATATCACCCGTCTCGTCTGCCTTCAACAGTATCCACCAGCACAACAATCATTCTATCGTTTAAGCAGTTGTTTTGAGGTGTGAGCGGGTGGAGGCCCACACATCGAGCCCTTCACGGATGCACCCGCGGACGTTTTTTGGCGATTCGCGAATCCCTGCCAAACCCTTCCGTCGCTGAAACTGTCACACATATAACCAATTTTATAGACACGCCAGCGACTGCTACACAAAAAAAACTAACTTTGCTTCCTTTTGTGACACTCCTCTACCGCCAGCGAAACCACTGACCTCCGAATCTTCTCTGGTCGCTGCCTAATTTTTCCCGTCGCGTACGTTTGCTAGCCCCGAAAAAACAGAAGTATGTTATGAACATTATCGGGAATCGGGACCTTAGTTGGTTGCCCAGTGCGCACCACACAGTTTTCTCCGATGCCAGGGCGATTTGAAGCGAGGTTCGCGGGAGGCCCGTGCTAGTTGTTGATCAGGATGTGTCTGAAGGAAAATCATCGTCGCCTCTTTGGAGGTCTTGGACAATTTTTGCGTATGTGGCAGCTCTTGCTGAGCTTCTCCCTTCTATACAGTCCCCCTTGCAAGCCTCCGGTAGAGGACTTGGGGTGTTTTGCCTCGCGCGTAGTTGCCCCATACTGGGCCCCTCCCCAAACCCTCGTGTGCGCCGACCATCCCCCCCTAAGGTCTCGGGAAGTGTAGCTGCCTCCCTTCCTCAAGAGCCTGGCGAGCTGATTTCCCCGATAATTTAGGTGGCACCACGCTAGGTTCTCGCCACCCTTCGCCGCCCTGCATCGACGCAGGTATCGCCGAGGTCTGCACACTAACACCGCATTGTGGGTAACTCAGGATGCCCACAGGCAGCAGCGAGTTGGTTTGCTAAGGCGACCAATCACATAAAAGAAACACGCCGAACACCAAGCTGCCTATCTCGACGACAACTGTTTTGTCGACCCCGACCCAAAACACCCCTCGTCGACAGCGCACCTTCTTTTAACGCCTGCGCGCAGCCTCAGGCCCCCCCCCTCCAAAATTGGGCTCGACGCCACCGCAATGCACATCCATTTCTTTGGGGACATCATCTCTCCTGCAGGCGTCCGCCCGAATACCGACAAAGTGACTGCCTTCACCAACATGCCGACGAACGTGTAGCAACTACGTTTTGTCCGTCTTGGAAAACTGTTCGCTGATGTATCAACGCATGTAGGCCCAACAAACTTCCTTCTGGAGCAAGGGGCTGAGCCCATATTGCAGGGTCCTTGAGAACGTCGCCAAGGTTAAATGCCCGTGTTTACAGTGCTGACAGGAGCCCCTCTCAAACCTGTGCGTGTACCCTTTCGACAAGGCGCCGGAAACGGGACTAGGGTTTTCTCTTCCGTTTCTCGCAGCCTACATCTGGTCTTGGCCGATGTCGATCTCACAGTTTAACCAATTCCGGCGTCGTAGGCGTATACCACAAATTCATCAAGACTTGTGGGATTACTTTCCGCGAGCCTCCCACACCGGGCGTCGGCTTGGATAGGCTATGGGTTCGTTCTCTCTCCGATTATCTCCATGGCTACTACTCCACCGCAACCCTTCGCCGATACCGTCTTCGGCAGCTTCGTCGCAGTGGGCTGAGCACAGCCGCAACCGGCCAGGCTATTACTTTGGAACCCTTCAGCGTTCATAATTCAGCTCAAGACTGTACTAACGACGCACTAGGTGACCTTGAGAAGGGCATCGTAGACGCTGGGGCTCTTCTTGGCTTGGGTTTTGTGCGGCGATAATCTTCTCACCATTTATCCATACCTGACATATCGAATCAGGCCGCTCTCCAACCTTCGTCGAGCTTGACGTCTTCTCGAACCTATCATCGCCCTTCCATTACCATTGGAACCCCCCGTGGACTACAACCAAGCATGGTTTAATCCGCTGGGTACCTGTGTCAGCATTAACAACCCTCGCCGCCGCCCATTTTTCTGCTTCGACAATATATCAGTCGGGACTTTCGCATCATACAGTTATCCGTCAACGCGGCTACTTCTGATAGCATTACCAACCCTTGCCGCCGGTTGTCTACCGCTTCGACAATATAAACGTATAATAATGCGGACATATTCCGCTAACATGTTATGAGCCTCGTACTTCCAAGCGATGCAGAGCTGCGACTTACCAAGGACATCGAGTGAAGAGTACACCTGAGACTCGAACTGCTTCATCCACTCTGAGCTTCTCCACAGAGTTCCCAAGGTCATTTTCGTCTATCTTGGTGCTTCTGCTGCTAACAACAACTAAACATCTCCGCAGAAGTGCCACGTTCATCTTCATCTGGAGCTTCTGCTGGAAAGAAAAGCAACAATAATGACACTTATTTTTTTCCAGTGTTAACTCTGTTCTTGCGGGGTTTAGCTAGGCTTGCGAAGAGTAATCGAGCGTCTTCCTTTTTATCTCACACATTATAACCAAACATTGCAAGCAGTCTTGCCCCACTCCTGGAGCTACCTGATTGAGTCACGATATCGCTGTAGTGTAGTATTTCGCGCTGCCGCCGACTATTCGACTTAATCATTGAATTGGATGAGGCAACCTGCCCCGGGTGATGGTACCACTCAAAATTGGTTGTGTTCTTAGATTGTTTCCTCTGGTTTGGTGCTGCATTGTCTCACCCAACCAGAGCAATATTACTCAAATGTCGGCTTCGATCGCGGTCGCGCAATCGTTGTCGCGTTGCCTCCTAAGGGTCTCCATTTGTGTGCCCGTGCTCAACCCGATATTGTGCGCCTCTAGTTTCTACGTTTGCCCCCTTCCTGAGTTTAATCATCCCGTTTACTGTCGTGTCTGCCAGCAACTTGATCACATACCTCCCCCTTCCAGTAAGGAGTACATATAAAAGTCGTCGTGTAGTCCCGCCGCCCGCATAAGCCCCTGTAGGGACGCCGTCATAAGGAGCGCGACAGCCACCAAAAAGCGGTTCTGCCTAAATAACTGGCTCAACAGACAGACGTCGTAAGTTGTGTTGTCTCCTCGATCGACAGCGCCTAGATACGTCGCGGCTGCACGGGTCTGACCCCGAACACCGGTTCATTGGACTTTCGCGGTGGATACTTGAATTTCGGCGCCATCACAGCCGACGTAGGTTTTCTGGATGCGGTCAGCCACTACCGCTCCCGGGAAAACCAATATGCGCTATATACGGGAGCGATGTGTACACTACCCCGTCGCGCACGTACGGCGCCACTGTGTCGCGGAGCAGGTGTCATGTAAGGTTAACTCGTCCCATAATCTATGTTCTTACGCTCGAGGCCAGGCGCACACTTGTTCCCGCCGGCTACGATGTTCCATACCGTGGCGTGCCATGACCACCGCCGTAACGGCCCTTGCATCGGGTCCGGAGTTATGTCTGCCCAAGCTGGCCATTCGCCTTTGTCGGCGGAAACCGCGGGCGCAGCGGACCGCATCAATCACATGTAGACCTGGCGACGGTTTAGGTGTAGAAACCTTGCGTACGAGTCCACCTACCCCGTGCTTTCAAGGCGATGTGTACTACCTGGTGTGTAACTGCATATCATCGTACGTTTGAACGGAGGGACTATGATCGAATATCGCCCTCTAGCACCTTAAAGAACTACATCAATCAGGCGTCGAGGCGATGCTGCGTGTCCAGGAACGCCGTCGAGCAGCGCGTGCGATGAACGTGCCAACGGTGGTCGCCACCATCGCCAGAGCGCGGACCCTCTGTGCTTGTGCTTCGTGGGGAGAGCGAAACGATCTCCGCCAGGTTTAGGGTGATGGTCATCGCAAGGAGACATTTCAGTGTCTGCGCGAATGTGAGGCACGAGTGCACACCGGTGCCGTTCCGCCGAGTTTGGATGCACCGGTCACCCGACCCCCCCACCCCACATGCACAACGGCCACGGCACCACACCTATATAGCGTCGGGGAGAGGGGGGGGGCGGCACAGCTGTGTCGGTATCAATAGCGATAAGGTGTCCGCAACAGTGGTCTAGCCGAGGCAGCGACGCGACGGCGGGGAACTCAATCGCAGTACAGCACCCTCAGTTACGTATCAACAATACCGGTGGTGTGTCCGCATTGCAGCATTAGTGATGTAGCAGATTGGTAGTGTTACAACGGCGGCTACGTGATAGCTATGTTAGCAACCTTAGCGGTGTAGCCATCGCCGCTCGGACGCAACCGTGTTCCAATTGGCAGCTGTCAGCGAGCGCTGTTAGCAATTGCGGCGTCAGAGAACGGTGTACCTCTACCGCAACTATGACACAACACAACCCGCTAGAGCGTGTCCCTTGTTTCACTTTCTGGAGGGTGTCACAAACACGTCGACACTAGAGGATCTATTCTGCAACGTAGCCATGTAGAGGGTGCTCTCGCGGCCCCCTCTGGAGGGTGTCACATGTTTTTCCACACTGGGGGTTAGTAACCCTACAGAGGATGGTTCCTCGTTACTCTCACTATAGTGTTTCGCACGTACGTCCTCTATGAGGGGGATGTTTCATAAGGTCACCCGGTGGAGGGCGCTTTCGTTCCACCCTTCTGGACGGTTTCACAGATACATATTATAAACATGACCGCTGGAGGGTCTATTTTCTATTTTGTGACATAACCCTTTCGAGGGTGTTCGTTTTCGTTCCCGGTTTTACATGTGTGTGCGTCTCCGCTGGAGAATGTTTTTTTAAATGATACATGTTCGTTTGGTTCGTTCCAGCAATGACGGTTACATGTTGTAGAGGATTGCATACAACTTCGTAGGCGTTATCAGTACGTACTTTCCTTTGAGGCGGGGGCATCAAAGGCTCCACCCTCCCTCGTTCTGTCCGCTAATACAACGAACATAAATAATCTCGTCCGACCGCCGGGCGGCTAGGGCATCCAGACTTGGAAGTTACGAACAGTAAACCTCTGGAAGATGCGTTACTCCCACCCTCTCTCTGGAGGGTTTCACAGCTACAAAAGTCTCCGCTGGAAGTTTTGTTTTATGACATGAACCTCTAAAGGGTGATTTCGTTTCCCCCTCTCAGGAGGGTTTCCACAGGTCCGTCCCCGGTGGGGGGGGTTGCCCGGTCAAAACTAACCCTCTGGAGGGTGCTTGTTGTGTTTCACGCTCTGGAGGCTTTCACCTGGTCGTCTGCACTGGAGAGTATAGTTTTGATCGACACCCTCTGAATGGTTGCACTTGAGTCCGCTAGCGGGTTGTGATTGATCCTTTACTGTTGTATATGGTTACATTCTGGTTTAGGAACATCATCTAGGGGGCAAATCCACTCTCCAGAGAGAGCTTACTCATCCTCTAGAGGGAGATGCACCCTCTAGGGCGAGAGTCACCCTCTATGTGTTTGTTTCCGACTGACTGTAGAAGACTTTTTGGAGGTTAGCCGCCTGGCCACGTGTGTGCGTGCGTGCTGTTATTCTTGTGTTTTTGGAATGCGTGTGGCTTTTTCGCATGACCTTTGCGGGTGGTTGGTATTACTACGAGTGTGTCATTTACGTGGTACATAATTATACATTTATACCACGCACAATATACATATATACGTATATATATTATAAAATACTATTAATACAACAACAGCTGTGAGATTGAGGATTTCGTCAGTCATATATGAAACATCCATGCTCGGCGTAGAGCTCTAAAAAAAGGGTTTTAAAATAGCAGGGTGGTTGTGAATCTCAGCCGATTCATCCGATTCAACCTACGATTCAGTCCATCGTGCAATCGCAAAATGGTTGGTATCGCAACATGGTTGCGATGGAGATTGATTCGTAACGTCTTCTACCGGCTATATTGGCCCCCTCATCAGCCCGGCGGGGGTGTGGGGGTAATCGGGGCTCGCTCCGCTCGTTCGATCACTTCGAAATTCAAGTGAGCCGATTTGTGTAATATTTTCGATCGATCGGCTTCGCTGAAACCGATCTGAATTCAGTCGAATTTTCCCTCCGACTCACAGCCCTGCGTACTCGTAGTTACTACGTATATTGCTCATTTTCTACCCGACAATATGCAGCCTGAAGCCCCAGAAATTGCGAAGAAGAAGCTGAAAATGAAGGCCGTGATTCATTTAATACAAAAAGTAAAATTAAGGACGACAACGAAAACCATGGTGCACAAATAATATAGCAAGCCTCCTCGATAAAACCGGCATCCGGGTTTCTACGTTTCAACCCCCCTTGCACCTATCAGGTTACCACCAGCCCCCCTCTTGCCCCCCCCCAGAGCGTTGCCAAGGGGCATCGAACGAAAGCCCGCGCAGGTCCATAAAATACCCATTACCTTTTATGAGTTAATACTAATATTAATATCATATACCAGGTAAGTATACGATTGGTCAATGACAGCATGTACAAGGTGTGGTAACGCGACACGCCCAAAGCATGATACGGAGCTTTTTCCTTACCACCATTATGCCAGGAAGGTTCAGCAGGAGTATCCTATACCGGGTACTACTGTATATACGTAGGTACGCGTGCATACCTGGTAATAAAACGAACACATACATGGCCATATGACATGAGCTTCGTATGGACTAATCTCCAATCTCTCGTAGTCTTCGTCTATTGCAAGTACACAGCACAGTAGCAGTGGACCAATAATACCAGGGCATAGGATACCTGATATAAGAGACATCGAGACGAGATCATGTATCTGTAGCACTCAAGATGATCAATACTAATACTGGCACCAGGTTACCGCGGCGGTAAGACGAAGAAGATATATATGCTGTCGGTCTTGATCGGACACAAACTATACCAACGGGTTTACGCACATACAGTACGTTATCTATACGAGCATACGGTACGAAGCAAATATAAATATTAATACGTAAAAAAAACGAAAACACAACGTATGTATGTACGTATATATGGAGATTTGTTGCAATCCTGCACGGGCGGTGGCACAGGAGAAACATCCAGTCAGCACACAACGTAATACTACTACATGTGTCACAACCATGATGACACCATGAACCCTATGGATCAGAGATCAATCAACAATCCTCCCACTCGAGGCA
This sequence comes from Saccharina japonica, assembly GCA_008828725.1. NCBI lineage: Eukaryota > Phaeophyceae > Laminariales > Laminariaceae > Saccharina > Saccharina japonica. Next base: position 24,815 of record MEHQ01000215.1, read on the forward strand.
ACCAACCAACCATTCAACTAACCAACCACCACAGACAACAAAACAACAAGCCCAAACAAAAGCACCACATACATCATCATCAGCACACCAACACAGCAGCAGTGCAAACAACAACAACAGCACACACAGCAGTTTGGCCTTGGCCATAACATCCTTCTCCCTCAATCAACTTCCACTACCACCAACCACCACCACTACTACCACTACGACTGCGCGCAAAACCGCGCGCCCCCTTCTTTCTCTCCGCCCCCTCCGCTTCCCGCCTCCTTCTTCTTCTGTGAATGCTTCGGAGGACCCGTTCGCCATGCACGCCGTAAAGCAGCTGCTCTTCGTGTGCCTCGTGATCGGAAGTACCGCCGGACACCCGCTTTGCTTCATCGACGACAGATCTACGGACTACAACCAAGTGCTGACCTTTTGTCCGGCTGCGCAAGATGGGGCTTGCTGCACGGACGCCGAGGAGTCGGCGGTAAAGGCCCTTTACGAGGACGCTGGGTCGCTCAGCGATCCCTGCGCAGACCTCTACAAGCAGGTACGTTTATGCGTGGTATATGATCAGTAGGAGGAGGTAGAGGTGTTGACTGGAATTGGGACTCGGGGGTTTGGATGTTTTGGGATTGGTGATGTCTAGCTATATCGTGGGATGGATTGCGTCCGTTTCGTCTTAACCCTTTTAGGACTGCAGACCCGTTTTGGGGACAATCCACTCTAATTCTAAGTAATTTGTCCCCAAAACGGGACTCCAGTCCTATAAGGGTTAATAAAACTCGAAATGAAGAGCGAAACTGTCGACCGCCTTTTCAAGAACCTATCTATCTATAGCTACTCCTCCTACTCTGTACGTAGACAGACGTCGGCTGATGTATATGCTCTCTCTGTTGTTCGTGTACTACTGCATACCGGTACACCAGTAGTACGTACTACTCTGCAAATGCGTGGCAGTCTACAAGTATAATGCTTCAAGGTTTCAACAGACCTTCGACGACAATAAGCTTTTCGAGCGTTTTTTGTTTCTTCTTTTTTTTTCGTTCGTCTTCTTTTTTTCGTCTTTTCGTCTTTTTTGTGTCGTGTTGTCGTGGTTGGTGAGATGACACCCACCCGTACAACGCGCGACCGAATTATCGCACCAAGCCTATATTATGGGCTATGACCCCTTTTCTTGGACGGTCATACGAAGCCCATACTCGTACATAGCACCAAGCTTGCTGGCCAAATATGAGATTTGGAGGAAAATTTCAATTTATTTTTCGATCTCATCAGATCTCATCATCGTTTTGTTTTGTTTTTCCTCAGTATTATTATACCAGGTAACCACGAAGTGTAACGTATGTATGCACATATATATATTCACATATATATTCATAACTGCCGTAAATATCGCGCAGAATGTAACGTGGCTGAAAAGGTGGGTTCTTCTCGTGCACAGCCCTGCCTGCCTGTATAATAGAAGAAGAAATATATACTGTAACGGCGGAGGAGATGTTTCGTTTACTCTCCTCCTCCTCTCGGCTCAGAAGAAGTGGTGTGCGCCTCAAGGGCTATATATACCATTCTGCCAACAGCGCTGTGTGCAACAGCAATCAACACGGTTGTTTCTGTTTGCTGTGTGTTGTTGTTGTTGCTGGTGCTTCTTTTTGTTGCTGCTGCTTGTTGTTGCTGCTTCTTGTTGTTTGTTGTTGCTGCTTGTTGTCGTTGTTGTTGCTTCTTGTTGTGATGAGTGAATCCAATGGCACCCAATTAGTAGTGTTGCTTGCCTAACAATACATACATGCATGATACCAGGTACTAGATATGATACAGCTACTATTAATACTACTGGCACGTACCTGGTGGTACCGTTTTTTTTTTCTTTCTTTTCTTTTCTGCCATCTTGTTTATGTTCCTCGCCCTATACTCCTCTTCCGCTCCCTCCCTCCCAGTAACGACGCAAATCTGTGGAGCCACATACATAGTGGGCGCCCCTCCCGCCTCCCCACCCCGGTTCGTGTCTTCATTCATTTGTACGAAGCCTTCGTCCAGAAGACGACCGACTATCGAACAGATATATATATATATAAAATATACAGTATATATATACACACAAATATATGTTGCTGGTGGTATGTACGAAACACCCATCTTAGTTAGGGTAAGGGTTATAGGGGTATAATACGTGTGGCACCTGGTATTATAGCTGTTGGTTGTAGATACCGGGTGCCGGTACGTACAGTAAGTACTAGACTTGTAGTTATATCTTTTGATACGATCGATGCTGTTTTGCACGCTGTTTTGCATATGAAAAACAGCGGCAGGAGGAGGAGGAGTATAGAGTAGAGCTCCATGTTATATATACCGGGGATTGTGGTGGTAGTAGATGGTCGGTGGGTTGATTCGATGGAGTCGCTTTTCTTTTCTACTTCTTGGCGGTAGGATATTACCATGGCGCACAATTTCTTGTCTTACTATTATTACTACAGTAATAGCTCCATCAGCGGTATTAAATAAAAGTATTATAAATACGCAAGCTGTGAGTTTGACCGATTGAACAGTTGATACTAACAACACTACGCCTGGGCTCCACAGCTTTTAGATTTGTTTGTGTTCTCCCCTTAAAACACTCCGTAGTTCGCGCTGTCGAAGTAACCCACGCAGCTTGCAAAAAGGAGTTTCGACCTTATAATTTAATCCTCAATCTCACAGCTAGCCGCTGACGTGTTTTTTTTCTTCCTTTTTCGAATGCTACCACGGAGACCATATGTGAGGGTATTACCTGCTGAGCTATAGGGGTAAAATATCGATCGATTACCCAGCCCAGGGTAATCCTTTTATAACACTCTCCCCCCCTCTGAACGGCGGGATATTTGGGACGTCGGTACCGTATACGGCCGTACGTTGACCTACCCGCTTCGTTTCAATTACCTGGGGAACCAGGGAGAAGTGTTTTTTTTAGGGACGCACGCGCAAGCGTTTCTAAGAAAGAAACGCTCGAAGTGAGATTCGAACCCGTGTTCTGCCGACGACGCCAAATGTGAGGGTATTACCTGCTGAGCTATAGGGGTAAACGATCGATCGATTACCCAGCCCAGGGTAATCCTTATAACACATATATATACCAGCATAGTACCTATAATACGATAAACACAAAAACCTACCAGGGTATAAACTTTAGAACTTTTTATTAACAAATTTTGGACCCTATTTACTATTATTGCTGGTCCCTCGCAATAATACCGGATAGTGGAAGACAGGGCCACCTTTAGAATCTCTCCAAGGTCTACTGCTGTGTCTTACCACGCTGTTACCTCACCGCGGCCGTCAAACAAAGTGTTAGCAAAACTGCTTGTTGCATATTATTGTATGATGATAGTCGTCTCCCCGGTGGCTCTCGAAACATAATAATATTATTGTTCCTCCAAAAACACACGCGACGTCGAAAGATGCTCCGATCCAAAAACCCTTTCTCTCTCTCCTCTCTCGTCTTGGGAAATAACTGGTATCATATACCTGGTACCTGGCATATATAAGTTCATTTATTTTACCTCTGGCAATATATCACACCTTCGAGTCTCTCTCTTTGTGGCAGAAGGTGGACCATTCCGTGCTGCTACCGGTACCTGGCACGTATATAGCCGACAGTCAATACTACTAATAATAGTATTCCCCACCCGACTGGCATACTACACTATACATACAGTAGTATAATAGTCTATAGTATAGTACCAGGTAGTATAATATTAGTGGTCTCCCTCTATAGTGTGCGGCTGTATGCGCCAGCGAACAATAATAGCGGCACTATTATAGCGGCAACCGGCACTAACGAACTACTCCGCACATTGCCGCACTGGTTACTAATACAATCTGCACCAAGTTATTTCACAGACACTCGCATACAAGGGCGGGCAGCTGGCACTACTACTACTGTAGACTCAACCGGCACTACTCGTATAAGAAGAGTGACCACTACTACTACTATTAACTATTATATTTATTTAAAAAATTAAAAAAAACAACAGCTGTGAGCTCGAGGATTTCGTCGAAGCTCATCTTTGCTAGTAGCTGAGTGTATTACTTCGATCGCGCTATGTACTGGTACATTGAAGTATGTACTGGTACATAGAAGGCGCGTAAATTCGTGTACTACGCACCGGGCACCTGGCACGTACGTAGTGCCCACCCACCAGTAAAAATATAAAACTCTTCGTACGTACCAGTACATCCTACCGACGGGTGCCCCTGAAAAGAAAAAACGGCACACCACACCTCTAGAGGTCAGAATGAAAAACCAACCGGCGGAGCGTTGTGATCGCAGGACGAAAAAGTGTGACAACATTTATTTTGAAAAAATATCTATTTTCACTTGGGTTTAGACTGCCCTCCCCTGCCAAGCGAAAAAAGATAATCTGCGGCGAGTCATTTTTGTTTTTCGGGCGCCCTTGGTCCTACGAATTATAATGTACATAACTTGTCCATAAATACAAATACGTATAGACCATGATATCATAATAAGTACGTACCCGTGGGTAATTTACAGAAGAACTCCACGAGGTTTTTTCCTTTTTTTTTTCCATCCCATTTATATCTTCGCCTTTCTTTTCTCTTTCTCTCCTACTATCTATGTAGTAATTTTGTCGTAACTCAGACCCGGGATCACACAGCATGCTTCGCGCCCCTCCCCACTACAGTACGGGTTTGCGCCTTTCTTTTTGATCGCGAGAATACTCTTCAATCAGCCCTTTCTTCCCTCGTCGACTCGTCGCGTCGAACTGGAAGAAGAGAAAGCCAATTTCAAAAGAAAAAAGAGTACCGACGTACGATACGTATTCATAGGTTTGATGTACCAAGGTATATCATACACGTATTATACGTGTTGTAATGGTATACTTCGAAGCATGCCATTAATATATTAGTATCATACGTATTGTATGCATATAATACATCAATGGCACACATATCTACCAGGTAACGTACGTACGTATTATACTAACTTTTGGTCTGTACTAATTATTACTCACTCGTAGAGTCAACTTCTAGTCTGTACGTCTGTACGTAGAGTCATGCAAAGGCTGCATAAAAAGATAATAAATAGCCGCACATGGTTGTTGTCGTTTCCACCATCACCACAGGCAGTCAGCACGTCAGCACGGCACGTACTGAATAAGCCACACAGCAACAAAAAAAGACATCACGTTCAAGGCCGCTAATAGAGAGTCCGTGGGAAGAAAACGGCGTTCGTTGTTGTTTGTGGCGCCCAGACTGCTGTGCCTTCAACAACGTCTGTCTCTCCTCGGTTTCGAACTTTATGATGTATAATACAAGGGGGCTTCGCCGCCGGCCCAGGCCGTCGGCGAAGCGAAGGAGGAATAAGGCCCGCAATACATCAGGTAGTTTACGATGCCAAGGGACCGAGAGGCTAAGGCTCCAGTTTACGATGCCAAGGGACCGTTGAAGAGACCCAGTTTGTATAATATGTACTTGCAACGAGTTGATGATGATGTTGTAGTACGTAGTACTACAGTAGTAACCATCTGAGAACGGTACTTTTTTTTGTGGGTTCTGCCGATGGCTGTACTGAAAGAACCAAGGCGACAATTCACACGCCGGTTGTGTCCAACAATGCCCTGAGTGAAAATGAAAATTCGCGTTCGCGTCGATTTTTATATTTTTCAGTTTTGCTTTAGTTATAGCCTTGAAATGCTATTTTTGGTAAGGATTTCAAATGGTCAATTTTCAATATATTTATTTTCGGCTGGCTCAGGAAACCACATTCTAGACCCGATATTGAAAATGTGTTCCCGGAGGATTGTGGTGACAAGCTATACGATCATCATACAAGTTGTATTGTAGTAAAATATCCATTTTTGATGGCGCTGAAAATTTTTCCGTTTTCGGGTTAATTCCTTACTGTTTGTATTGTAGTAAAATATCCATTTTTGATGGCGCTGAAAAATTTTCCGTTTTCGGGTTGAAAATTTTTCAGCGCCATCAAAAATGGATATTTTACTACAGTAAGGAATTAAACCGAAAACGGAAAATTTTTCAGCGCCATCAAAAATGGATATTTTACTACAATACAATCAGTAAGGAATTAACCCGAAAACGGAAATTTTTTCAGCGCCATCAAAAATGGATATTTTACTACAATACAACTTGTATGATGATCGTATAGCTTGTCACCACAATCCTCCGGGAACACATTTTCAATATCGGGTCTAGAATGTGGTTTCCTGAGCCAGCCGAAAATAAATATATTGAAAATTGACCATTTGAAATCCTTACCAAAAATAGCATTTCAAGGCTATAACTAAAGCAAAACTGAAAAATATAAAAATCGACGCGAACGCGAATTTTCATTTTCACTCAGGGCATTGTTGGACACAACCGGCGTGTGAATTGTCGCCTTGGTTCTTTCAGTACAGCCATCGGCAGAACCCACAAAAAAAAAGTACCGTTCTCAGATGGTTACTACTGTAATAATACAGAGTAGTAGCTGTGTAGCAAGCCGTACAGGTAGTAGTAGTAAGTAGTAGCAAACAGCCAGCGTAAATTAAATGCGCTGACCAGGTACCGAGCTCGGGTCATCACATAGTAACTAACTATGCAGCCACCAACAACCATGTCAGACACTGAGGAGGCCGACGACGACCATTCGAACTATTATCGCACGGCGACGGCAAACAGTCAGTCGCTGTGCTTGCTGTACAACTTATTATTATTGTTGCTGCTTGTTGCTGCCAACACAATCCCAAAATGGAATGAATGTCACACGCGTGTCCTCGCGGCATGTTGTCTACATGGTATTAATAGGTACCACTCGCCTTAATTATAAGGACCACTTCCATTGAATGTTAAAATAAAAACGGTGCTTATATTCCGGGTCAGAGTGGTATGTATGCTGTATATTACGTCTAAAACATGGAGGAAGGTGCGAATATTGCCGAGTACCAGGTATGGGCGATATACGATACATATGTAGAAGAGAGAAAACGGCGTTTCTGCGGTGCTGCACTTACACTTACCTCTTATTTGGTTCAATTACAGGAGAAGTACTGCTGTTTGCTGCATGTTTACATTCTTCTTCATTCTTCTCGTTCTCATGAGGGGACCGCCACATTTAAAAAAAAAACATGTACGAGTAGCATACTAAAATATATATATGTATGTTGCATCTATACGAAGTATACCGGTACTACTCTCTCCAGACCTATAATATGTGTAGCACACACCCGCCGCTCATACGGGGGGGGGGGCGCACACACGCACACACCCGCCGCTCATACGGAGGGCGCACGCACGCATTTGCTGCTATTAATTCCATTAATATTATAGTAGTAATACAACCGGTGTGTGTGTTCTTCACATTAAACCTTCCTTTCTACCCGTCGACATCCAGCACACCCAGTGTCCGTGCCGATTCTTCATCCTAACATACGTCCACCAACCAGTACTGCTGTAGTAGTAGTATTAATAGTAATAATAATAATGGATACTGCGTACTACTGCTTCGCATATATAACGGGACTGGAATGGACCGTGGATCGACATGGGTCCGCGACTACAAAAAACAGGGAGTTACTGGGTTTGGTAATCTATGTAAGGATCAACATTATTATCACATGACAACACCAAAAAGACCTGTCTGTGTAAAGTATACCTGTTACACCATCTCCGCCCTGACTTTTTCACCCCCATGATGAAATACGATACATGCTCAACATGCTACTAATATTAAATACAATGTATCCCCCACCATCTACCCTACGTACTAACCCCCTCTCCCCCCCCCCCCCTGCCACACACCCTAACCTAAAACCATACTGCAAAATATAATACTGCTATTATAATAAAATCGTCTGATTGACCACTATTTACTTGTTACAAACATTTCCCCCCAAAAAACCCCTGAAAATTCATACTAGATTTTAACATACCTCCTGTCAACATGGTTGATTGGTCCACACCCCTGTCTCTATGTGTGTCCCCCCCCCTCCCTTTAACAGTTATAAGGGATACAAACCCCCCCCCTTTTTTTTTTTTTTTTTTTAACCCCTACCTACTAATTGCCATTAAAGATACCTTATAGGTACAAATAAATAATGCACACTACGAATATTTTTTAAAAACCCAAATCACTAATTAATTAAAAATCCATCCAGGTGCCTTCAAGTTTTACTCCCTAACCTGTCCTCACACACCTCTTCTGCAAAATATAATACTGCTATTATACTAAAATCGTCTGATTAACCACTATTTACTTGTTACAAACAATTCCCCCCCCCCAAAAACCCCTGAAAATTCATACTAGATTTTAACATACCTCCTGTCAACATGGTTGATTGGTTCATACCCTTGTATGTATATGTCTCCCCCCCCTGCCCCCCCCTTTAACAATTATATAGGATAAAACGTTGCTGTTGTTGTTCTTACTAATTGCCACTAAACATACCTTATAGGTACAAATAAATAATGCACACTATAAAAAAAAAACCCAAATCACTCAATAATTTAAAAATTAATCCGGGTGCTTTTAAGTTGTACTCCATAACCTGTCCTCACACACCTCTTCTTATATACCAGACATGGCTACAAATAGTAGAACCCCTCTATCACGTAAACTCGTCGGAACACTATAGTATACCTGGTACGTTTATTTCAGACTGTTTAATTTTAATTTTAATTTGATTTAATTTTTCCTTCCCCCACAAATAGACACACACTTCCTGAATTCTACAGCCTCAGATTGTGTCCCCCTCATACGGGATGTACATCCTACATGAGGACATATAAAACCCGTAAGTACGCGCGATCGAAGTATTACACTCAGCTAGCAAAGATGAGTTTCGACGAAATCCTCGAGCTCACAGCTGTTGTTTTTTTAATTTTTTAATATATATATATATCTGAAGAAGCTTTGAATCGATTTGTTTTTTTCTTCTTCGTATCGCATCGATTTTCTTCGCCTTTCCTTTCTCCCTCATTCCTATCATAGTCGATCACGAAGTAGCCTCGTCTCCCTCCTCCCGCACTACGTACGGTTCTTGCTTTGCAAATTGTTTTCGCGGGAAGATTTCAGCACTTTCTTCCCTCGACGGCTTCGCGTCAATTGTGCCTCACCCGTTGTTATTAATTATGCTGTCACCACAGTATTATATACGGCAGTATAATACTACGAGTATACTAAAACTTTGAAAATGTACCATGATGCTAGTGATGCTTGCTTGCTTGCTGTATGTATGTCATGCCTTTTTTTTTCATGCTGCTGTTGTTGTTATTATATTGCATGGACCGTTGGGCCATGATGGTGTGACGTGTTACACCTTTTTGTCCATGATCTACGTAGGCTGATGTTGATTGGACTTCCGAGGATCATCTCCTGCGAAACATCTATTGTATCACACGAGCTAGCATATGCATGAGGTCTGGAAATGTTAAAAAATACGTCAACTACTCCTTCCTACGATACTTTTCTACGTCGTTTACTTATACTTTTTTCTACTTACTTTTACGGGGTGGGCTAATGTAGTAAATAGGACCTACGGTACACACAAAAACCTATATATTTACCATTTTTTACTCACAATATTTGGTCCTATTTACTATGGTCCCCCGTAAGACTGCTTGCCTGTCCGATCCCAATTCATCGGGTTTTTTAGTGTGATGCAGCTGCTGCTCGCTGTTGTGTGTCGTCGTCGATCTGACGGCCAACCTCCAAAATACAATACAAGGCCAACAAATAATCAAAAACAAATGTGAGCCGGAGCTACGTACTACTACTGCTGCTGCTGAGCGACCCGTCAGGCTAACAATAATGTGAAGGTGTTACCAACTGAGCTGTAAGGGTAAAATATCGATCAATTACCCAGCCCAGAGGGTAACCTGTATTACTACTTACTTCAGTAACACTTCCCCCCCCGCCCCCTGAACGGCGGGATCTTTGGGACGTCGGCAATATATCACTCAAGTGCACGGTTGCTTGGCGCATTGCCTTGCTCACGAAGAGCGGTGGGCGAAGACCCAAGATGCCATAAAGTATTGGAAAGATATATGCGAAATGTATATATTGTCCGAGTTCAGCGCCACAAGAACTAAATAAACCTAGGGGAATTAATCCCTTCGTCCCAGGAACCCGTAAATGGGGTACATATGATATATTTACCAACTAATTCGGGAAAACATAAATCTCACCGCAACCTTCGTATATATATAGATGGGTTGCAGTCGCACAACTCACACTACTCGGACAATCATGAGTATCAGACATTTGCACGACTACGACCAACATCTCGTATGTCCGACAGCCTCCCTAGTCGCGGCACACTGTCCTGATAATACTAGTGTCGATGCCGTACTACTGTAGGACTCCACACTCGTCCAACACAAACATCCTTTTGTCGCAATCTCGTTCTTCTGCTTTGGCAGTTGCATCAATCCCCCAGATATCTCGCTCGGCGCATGCTCGAACAAGGAGCTTCGGCTAGATGGTGATGCGCTACTCTCCTTGGCTGACGCTCCTTCCCTATCTGCTATTTCCTCAACTCGTGTTCGGCTGGCGTTGGCGGTATTTCTCTGGTCTTCTTGTGCTGTCCCTACCAGCGCCCAGGCTCGCCTTTGCAATTCGAACCCGTAGGCATGAATCGTGGTAGTTCCTTCAGGACTGCATGCCATCGCGGTGTGGTAGTCCTAATCGGTGAAATCATATGGCGGCGGGAAATTTTGCCTCGCCTCCACCAGCGCATGCGGGTAATCCGTCCTTGCGCTCACCCTCTGCAAGAGAGATCCAGATCGATATATGCTAGCATGATAGATCATCTAAGTGCACGGGTGCTTGGGGCGTTTCCTTGCTCACAAAGAGCGGCGAGTGAAGATCCAAGATGCCATAAGGCATTAGAAAGAGAGATGTGGAATATATATATATATATATATGAATATATACATTATCCGAGTCAAGCGCCATAAGAAGAGCTAAAAGGAGGGGGGTTTAACCCCCTCATCCTGGGACTCTGTAAAGGCATCCTGGATGCTATTTTACCAACCCATTCGGGAAAACACAAATCCCGCCGCAATCTCCATAGGTGAATTGCAGTCACACAACTCACACTAATCCGACAATCACACGCACCAGACACTTGCACGACTACTCGTATGACCGACGGCTATGTCTGACAGTCCAATACGCATACAGATCTCTGTATCGGCTTGACCTTGTCTCTGCAATGTCGTTATTCAATACCTGGGGAACCAGGGAGACGTGTTTTTTAGGGACGCACGCGCAAGCGTTTCTATAAAAGAAACATTCAAAGTGAGATTCGAACCCGTGTCCTCGACGACGTCAAATGTGAGGGTATTACCTGCTGAGCGCTATGGGTAAAAGATCGATCGATTACCCAGCCCAGGATAATCCTTACAGCAATGGCAAACAAAAACGTAAATCCATCCGTTACCATCCGTTTCCTCGCTCCTCATACATATTTACACCTGGTACGTATACATATAGATCTACTGTAGCTTCTTTGCGTATTTTTTAAGCCTCGCCCAGAGCTGTACCACTTCTAAAACAAAAAAAGTATATAAAACACTATGTATGAAGTCGTTATTAAGTACCTTAAACTTGGGAACAGACTGGTAAGACATAGACGTGATATTCATATAAGTAGTCTACATCCTTATCCCAGATTCGGATAAGCGGGTATTTTCGAGATTTTTATAGAAAGTCTTGTGTACGATGCTGTAGGTCATCGGTGCTGGGGCCGATTATGGCGTTGAATAGCCTAAATGACGCACCTGCGCACTCCAATCTCACCACACTTTTTTCAGTTTTCAACAGCTCAATTGGTGGGGAGATATCGCGGACGAAAAAAAATGGATCTTAATTGGTACTGGACCTTAATACGAAGGAACATCTACTCTATTGCTCTATACCTGGTACTACGTACATACATACGCAGACGGAGAGAGAGGCGATGGGTTCCCCTCTTTCTTCTACATCATAATGTGAGTACTGCGTGAAAGTCTTCAGGTACACGCGCGTCTCGGAAGCTTGTTGCGTGTCGTCCAATAAATGCTATATTGTACTGGTACACCAGGTATCATTCATCGGTACCCGCAACGGTACCCTCAACGGTACCCTCAACGGTACCCTCAGCGGTACCCTCAACGGTACTCTCAACGGTACCCTCAACGGTACCCTCAACACGCTGTTCCACCGACGACGACCTCGTTCCCCTCTTGACACGCATCTATCTCCCCGTTGGATTATTTGAGCATGCACAACGCACGCAAGGAGGCGCGCGCGCGGGGGAGCGTACTCATTTGCTGCTCGCCTTACTACTGTGTGATCATTTGACCAATTGACTACGCATCCCTTTCGAGACGGAGCAGGAGGGGTCGGTGGTAACCGGCAAGTAAATAGTTCTAATTCCAACACCGACCCTGTGCACCCCTTCTCTGCTTGCTTGCGATCTACAAATCAGTTACTTGTACGTAGTACGTACTCGTAGTAATAGTTCGTATGCATAATTCCGTATCGACAGTTTCGATATATCGAAATATCAAACTTTCTATATAATACGAGCAGCGTGTATCGTATCGAACGCGTTTTGCCCTCCATTCCTTAGCTGGCTTCCCCATAATTCATAGCTAGGATGTCGACCGATTCTTTAAAGGGTTTGACCGTAGGATTTATTGCGGATTGGCACACGTCGTGCGGAGCGATGTAGAACACTCTAAACCTATGCCAACTTCGATGCCCCAACACCAAAACCGAGTCAATTTCGACCGCCCACACAAAAGCCAAGGTAATCCTTCTGCACACTAGAGCCACGTCAGTTTTGATCCATAAACTAAAACAAGTTAATATCGAACCCCCCTCTTAAAATCAATGTAATGTCGACCCCAGCCCGGAAATCAAGTCAATTTCGATCCCTCACACTGAAATCAAATTTCGACTACCCACACCAAACCGAGTCAATATCGATGTCTACACTAAAACCAATTCATTTTTGGCCTGTACACGAAACCGACGCAAACTTCGACCTCCAACAAAACCAAGTCAATTTCGACCCCCACACTAAAACCAAGTCAATTTCGTCCCCCTACACAAAAACAAGTTAATTTCGACCCCAACTCTGAAATCAAGTCAATTCGATGCTCCGACACAAACACGAAGTCAATTTCGATCCAGACACTAAAACGAAGTCCTTTTCCACCCCCATACAAAACGAAGTCACTCCCGATCCCTACGTTGAAATCAAGTCAATTTCGACCCCCACACTGAAATCAAGTCAATTACGACCACCTACACTATAACTAAGTCAATTTCGATCCTTACCTTAAAACCAAGTCATTTTTGCCCCGTACGCAAAAACAAAGTCAATTTCGACCCCACGCACAAAAACAAAGTCAAGTTTGATGCCACAACACAGAAACCGAATAAATTTCGACGGCTAAGTCCAGAGTATGAACGATCCGCCATTCGGGCGGAGAGGCTCATTCTAACCCCTAGTTATTTATGTATATATATGCTGTAGGATGTGGATACTGTAAACATACTTAAGACATACCAGGTATAAATCATGAAGGGGAGCACAATTTAGATGAATTCATCACGTATGAACTTGATTAGATTTTATTGCAAGGCACAAGCAGTGTGTAATGTCACCCTTTCAGATTTGAATGCTGAAACGTCGGCGAGGAGTACTCGGTAAGTAAAAAAGGAGTCCATAAGGAGGACTGCAATATTATTATTGGTATACGTTTGTCGAGTATTCAGGAATTATTTAGTAAGTATATGTGAATGGTATCATTGAAATAGGAGCTGCACATTGTCAGATGGCAAAAAATAAATAAATATATACATATAATATATTGCTGAGAGCGCCTTCTTCGTGGCGTGGCTAGGCGAAATCCGACGCAAGTCGACGAGGGAAGAAAGTGCTGAAAACTTCTCGCGATAAAAATGCAAGGCAAGAACCGTAGTGGGGGAGGAGGGAGAAGAGCCTTCTTTGTGACCCCGGATCTGAGTGACGACCAGGAAGGAGAGAGAAAGGAAGGGCGAAGATAATAAATGGGATGAATAATATATACCTGGTATATATATGTATTAATTGCTTGAGTTAGTGTGGGTTGAACATTTTGGCCAAAAGAGGGAAACGAACGATGATAAATCAATTTCGCAGTCGTTGGGTTGGGTTGGGGTTGGGGACGGGTTGCTATTAATTTATTTCGCTAAAGAGGGACGCCATAATTTCCCTGCGGAAACAAGTTATTATTGCTGCGACACCCGGCCCCCGTTTGGCATATTCACCAAAGCCTACGATACAACGCCATTTTTTTAATTATTTCATACTCGTAATTCAAGACATTTCTTTAGTTTTCACTTTCTTCGAAGGATACGATATCGAGTAAAAGTATCGAAATCGTATCATTTGATTTTTCATTTTTGTCGATATCGTATCGATTTGATTTTTATTTTGTGGACATTATATCGACTTGATTTTTCGTTTTTCGATATCTTCTCGATTTCGATTATCGTTCGATATCCGTTACAACTACGCGCACTACTATATGCTATTAGTACTACTATATATGCACTGCGAATACTGAGTGAGTTATCCTGACGGCTACCAACATCAATCAGCATTCCTTCAAGGGGCGGTGTTGGGGGGGGGGTTGCAGCGTCCCTCCCAAGCATTTGTCCAGTCAGCCAGGGCTACCTATCAGTGATCGGACAACACGCAACATGCGCTGACAAGCAATCAATCAATCCCACCAAGCAATAACCTAGAACATGTCTGCACAGGCAGTAGTACGCATACACTACCGGCCCTCTCATAAGAAAGTGCCCCACAAGAAACTCAGCCTAAACATTACTGGGGAAATATGAAAGTCGATAGCTATTATAATGAAGTTAGTGTGGGACACACCCCTTTCTCAATTAAGAAAGTCAGCCCAAGTCCGATTTCTGGTTTCTTATGAGCGGGCCGGTACTGTACACGTGGCCTCTAAATTCGCCAGTTCTTTCAACACTACTGCTAGAAAAACACAACCCCCCCCCCACAAATTCCACGTAATGCTTTGTCCCCGAAAACGAGGGTTGGCGCCGTTCTCGTATTGTCTGCGGTAAGCGGACAACGTAGGAGGCAGGCCAAAAAACAGGTTGTGCAAGTTGAGGTTAATGCAATTTCGCGACCACACATACATATATATATATATATAGCCCCTCGCCCTGCTCTTCGCGCTTCAGTGGCCCGCAGCAGTACGTTTCCACTGGTCACGCCCTCTGCCCAACTGCACGCAGTCGCACCTTTCTCCACACAACTTGCCTTACAGTACGTAAAAAGCTCTTCCACTGACTTGGCACGTAAAAAGTTCCCTCGCTTCTTACAACCTAGAGCCTGAAAACTTATATACTACAATTCATATATATACTACTGTAGATACCTGGTGCCATATTACCTTGCAGAGTGTATACACATACATATATATTTGTATATATATACTTCGTAGAAGTATAGATGTATGTGTGTACTCGTGTGGGTGCCAGGTTTTCGACCCAATCTACTCGTATATATGATATGTAAGAAAGGAAAGTGTCACAGACATCGAGTTGAATGAGGGGACAGACATCCCCTTTTACTCGTGATAAATTGGAAGTTCAGTGAGAAGACGCAAAACAGAAGATGCCACAGCAAGGAAAAGCATTGCCAGTGTTGCACAGACAGATAGATCGAACAGATCGCCAATCTCCACATAATGACAAACGATCTATCTATATATATACATGTACGATAGATATTTCAGAGCGATACATATATTCCTGAGCTGTATGGTTTTCTCGAAGCTCATTCATCATGTTGCCGGGTGGGATCCTGGCTTTGATTTGTACTAATAATATACGCAAGCATACTACAAATCAATATTATATACATGTATCCTATAACGGCAGACTACCATAGGATCTATTAATAGACGATCTATATCATCGTGATTTTTCTGCCCCACGTGTGGAACATAGTAACTTACACATACAGACAGTACTTTGCGTATTGGTATGAAACTACAGCAGTTTTTTTTTGTAACCGCAGGTTTTGGTATTTGGTGCAACTTATCATATGTACATCATCCATCCTTCCTTATGGAACGCATTCTGCGAGAAGCGTATGTTGCGTTAGATACCAGGTATGACATACTACCTGCACAACTGACGACGTATCCGTACACACTCGTCGTATCATATCATATAGAGCACGAACATTAATTTGCTTTATTGAGAAGTTCATGCATTGTGCCAGGTATTGAAATAATGCATGCATGTATGTGGTATTTTTATGCTGCGTACCAGCGCGAGCCGTTGAAGCGTGTTGGCGCAGTCACGGGGACGTTTTACCGGAAGAAGAAGACGCACACATACAGTAGATTATTGTTCGATCGTTTCCCGAAGATGGTCGGCAACTAACTCCTCACTGAATCATCCTCGCCGCTTGCTCTCGGTGACATTTCTGCTTACCACCACCACGGCCTCCACACATATCCTACGGTTTTGTCACGCATTGACGGCCGCCGTTACACAGATACACACCTTATATTATTTAGGTTTTCCTGAAACTGTTTTTTTTGCGGGGGGGGGGGGGGGGGGGGGGGGGGTGGACGGGTAGACGGCACTTTTCCAGGTCTTGACAAAAAACCATTCCGGAGATGCATGTTCTCTTTGGGTTAGTCCCCATCCATCCTGCGCCGACGCCATCAGACTTATCATCAAGTGGACGGTGGACGCTTGCTACGGTAGGCACCTGCATACAGTACATTTTCTGAGGCTCCTCCATTGAGTAGCTCTATACTAATACTAGCTCTATACTAATACTAGGTCAAAAACTGACTTTGGGCGAAACTAAAAACTGCTACGAGTACACGATGAACAACCCCACGGCGTACTTAACCCATCCATGCAGAACTGAAAAAAAAATGCCCCACCCTAATTCCAAGTAATTTTCCCCCAGATTCGCGGGACCAGTTCTTAAGGGGTTAATTAAGTAAACAATGAGACATTTCCGCAACACAGCAATGAGATTCTGACGAGCCCCGTCTTTTTAGAAACAACATATAGCTGAAAAGTGATACCTCTATCGTAGCACAAAGCGTCGGTGGCGAGATATATTTCGTTGCCTCTGCACCCCTCCTGCCGATGTCAACAAGGGCGGCTTTCGAGGCTACACATCGTTCCGTTTGCGGCGGGCTCGCTCGTAGAACCAATAGTA
Organism: Saccharina japonica; assembly: GCA_008828725.1. NCBI lineage: Eukaryota > Phaeophyceae > Laminariales > Laminariaceae > Saccharina > Saccharina japonica. The sequence continues at coordinate 42,043 of MEHQ01000215.1, forward strand.
GTACGTACGAGTAGTTGTTGGTTTTCGTTCTTAACCCATTCAGAACTGAAAAAAGTGACCCACACTAGTTCTAAGTAGTTTTGTCCCAAATTCGTGGGACCAGTTCTTAGGGGGTTAAAAAGATATCCGTTGTTTTTGGTGGCAGTCCCTATCCCCCTTCTACTACTCAGTACAACTGTAGTGCCAGCCAGCTATGATACCCGGTCATTAAACAGAACACCGCCGTGTGACCCGTTACGTGAAGCGAGTTACATACGATAGAGCGTATTGCACCCTTCCCGGTCCCGCATGACCACACTCCGCCGTGATCAATGCCACGTGGTGTGGCAATGAGGTTGTCCTCGCAGATGTGATGGCGGAGTGTCGGCTTACTCACGCCCGGCACAGGGGAGTCGCAGCTCGACCCCTTGTTTGCCCCGTCGCACACTTCTCACAACACCTGCCCACCCAAGTAGGTATCGTTGGCGAGGGTAAACCCTTCACTGCTGAAAACATATTATCCTCTCTCGTAGTTTCATTCAGTTTTTCGTCTCCGAAAAACGTGAGCACAGTTCCGAATGGGAGTTAAGGCCAACAAATCCGATTCCGAATTACTGTAGTACTGCAAAACGAAAACACGCCGTGTTGTAAACCTTCCTCGTGCGTGTTCAGCATTCTTTCGTCTCGACCGGACCCGATACATGTATGCCATCGTTTGAGGAACTCCACATGTGCGTTATGCGCATATATAGACACCTCCATGATGATTGTGGTCTCAATCCCTGTATCCACCGGACGAGGGCAACGGATTGTCAACAATAGCATGACCAGCGAAAGTGGCTCTGCGCTCTATAGTCCGTGCATCCTCCAACTGAGCGAAACGCTGCATGCTTTAAAGGCGTTGCATGCGAGACGCCGTACGGTTTTTCAAGGCGCTACGGACGGGACGGGAAGCAGAGATCGGGTCGGGTATAGTGTATTATAGTGGAATAGAACGAAATCACAGCGGCAGTGGTTCCATTGTGCGACGTACTGCTACTGTAGTCCCACAGCGTAGTGGACGCTACGGCTTGCGGGGGCCGAATCGACCGGTCGGGAGAATTCACAGCGTGTTTCTCAGTTTAAAAATAAAATAGGTGGTATGTATGCCTTCGCTATTTGCCGCTGCACACGCAAAAAAAAGGTACCAAAACGGTTCGTCACCAACAACTGAACCAACCCACAGCCATTCGCAGAATTATGTTTTCCCAAGTGAAACCGCGCAGTGGAGGCTATAGCGACGGAGCGCCAAATCAATCCCTGGGCGTCCCTCCCGTCCATCACCGATGATGCCGGTCGGATTCCGGCTGGCCGTAGTGTTTTGTTTTTGTCGCGGAATCGTTTGCCGACCCCTGCCCTGAGACTTCTGCTGCTTGCTTCTTTTGCTGCTAGTGCGATAGACCCTGGGGTCGTCACGCGTTAGGTCGATCGAGGCGTTGTCGAGGGCGGTGGGGTCGACCCATCGGCGCTGTAGGTTAGGCGGCTCTGTGCCCCACCTCATCGTGTGCGTGTGTGTGCGTACGCTATATTATTCAAAAGTCAGTTAAGCCGTTGTTGTCGTGTATACGGTCCCCCCCCCCCCCCGCCCCCCCTACCCCCCCCGCTTCCTCAAAGGCGTGTCCTCGTTGTCGGCCCCGGGTGTGTGTTGTTGGCTTGCGTTGCATCACCCAGAAGCGCCTATTTGCGCTTATCACTCGGCGGGAGCCTCGGGATAGAGGACGAGTAAGCACGCCTTGAGGGAAGACGAGCGGTGGGGGGTTGGGGGGTATATTATAATACTCCGGGTGGGGGAGTAACCCGTATAACCTCGTCGATAACTCAACACACGAGCTTAGTTAACCTGATTTGGGCTTTCGAGAGTGATAGTAGCGTACCCCGGCAACGCGGACAGATCGATTGACGAGGTGGGCAGCTCACTAAGAGACGCCATCCTAAATCCGGCGTGACATCGCCGCGAATGGGTTCTCACCCCACCGCCCTCGACAACGCCTCGATCGACCTAACGCGTGACGACCCCAGGGTCTATCGCACTAGCAGCAAAAGAAGCAAGCAGCAGAAGTCTCAGGGCAGGGGTCGGCAAACGATTCCGCGACAAAAACAAAACACTACGGCCAGCCGGAATCCGACCGGCATCATCGGTGATGGACGGGAGGGACGCCCAGGGATTGATTTGGCGCTCCGTCGCTATAGCCTCCACTGCGCGGTTTCACTTGGGAAAACATAATTCTGCGAATGGCTGTGGGTTGGTTCAGTTGTTGGTGACGAACCGTTTTGGTACCTTTTTTTTGCGTGTGCAGCGGCAAATAGCGAAGGCATACATACCACCTATTTTATTTTTAAACTGAGAAACACGTCAGCTGTGAATTCTCCCGACCGGTCGATTCGGCCCCCGCAAGCCGTAGCGTCCACTACGCTGTGGGACTACAGTAGCAGTACGTCGCACAATGGAACCACTGCCGCTGTGATTTCGTTCTATTCCACTATAATACACTATACCCGACACGATCTCTGCTTCCCGTCCCGTCCGTAGCGCCTTGAAAGACCGTACGGCGTCTCGCATGCAACGCCTTTAAAGCATGCAGCGTTTCGCTCAGTTGGAGGATGCACGGACTATAGAGCGCAGAGCCACTTTCGCTGGTCATGCTATTGTTGACAATCCGTTGCCCTCGTCCGGTGGATACAGGGATTGAGACCACAATCATCATGGAGGTGTCTATATATGCGCATAACGCACATGTGGAGTTCCTCAAACGATGGCATACATGTATCGGGTCCGATCGAGACGAAAGAATGCTGAACACGCACGAGGAAGGTTTACAACACGGCGTGTTTTCGTTTTGCAGTACTACAGTAATTCGGAATCGGATTTGTTGGCCTTAACTCCCATTCGGAACTGTGCTCACGTTTTTCGGAGACGAAAAACTGAATGAAACTACGAGAGAGGATAATATGTTTTCAGCAGTGAAGGGTTTACCCTCGCCAACGATACCTACTTGGGTGGGCAGGTGTTGTGAGAAGTGTGCGACGGGGCAAACAAGGGGTCGAGCTGCGACTCCCCTGTGCCGGGCGTGAGTAAGCCGACACTCCGCCATCACATCTGCGAGGACAACCTCATTGCCACACCACGTGGCATTGATCACGGCGGAGTGTGGTCATGCGGGACCGGGAAGGGTGCAATACGCTCTATCGTATGTAACTCGCTTCACGTAACGGGTCACACGGCGGTGTTCTGTTTAATGACCGGGTATCATAGCTGGCTGGCACTACAGTTGTACTGAGTAGTAGAAGGGGGATAGGGACTGCCACCAAAAACAACGGATATCTTTTTAACCCCCTAAGAACTGGTCCCACGAATTTGGGACAAAACTACTTAGAACTAGTGTGGGTCACTTTTTTCAGTTCTGAATGGGTTAAGAACGAAAACCAACAACTACTCGTACGTACTACTATTGGTTCTACGAGCGAGCCCGCCGCAAACGGAACGATGTGTAGCCTCGAAAGCCGCCCTTGTTGACATCGGCAGGAGGGGTGCAGAGGCAACGAAATATATCTCGCCACCGACGCTTTGTGCTACGATAGAGGTATCACTTTTCAGCTATATGTTGTTTCTAAAAAGACGGGGCTCGTCAGAATCTCATTGCTGTGTTGCGGAAATGTCTCATTGTTTACTTAATTAACCCCTTAAGAACTGGTCCCGCGAATCTGGGGGAAAATTACTTGGAATTAGGGTGGGGCATTTTTTTTTCAGTTCTGCATGGATGGGTTAAGTACGCCGTGGGGTTGTTCATCGTGTACTCGTAGCAGTTTTTAGTTTCGCCCAAAGTCAGTTTTTGACCTAGTATTAGTATAGAGCTAGTATTAGTATAGAGCTACTCAATGGAGGAGCCTCAGAAAATGTACTGTATGCAGGTGCCTACCGTAGCAAGCGTCCACCGTCCACTTGATGATAAGTCTGATGGCGTCGGCGCAGGATGGATGGGGACTAACCCAAAGAGAACATGCATCTCCGGAATGGTTTTTTGTCAAGACCTGGAAAAGTGCCGTCTACCCGTCCACCCCCCCCCCCCCCCCCCCCCCCCCCGCAAAAAAAACAGTTTCAGGAAAACCTAAATAATATAAGGTGTGTATCTGTGTAACGGCGGCCGTCAATGCGTGACAAAACCGTAGGATATGTGTGGAGGCCGTGGTGGTGGTAAGCAGAAATGTCACCGAGAGCAAGCGGCGAGGATGATTCAGTGAGGAGTTAGTTGCCGACCATCTTCGGGAAACGATCGAACAATAATCTACTGTATGTGTGCGTCTTCTTCTTCCGGTAAAACGTCCCCGTGACTGCGCCAACACGCTTCAACGGCTCGCGCTGGTACGCAGCATAAAAATACCACATACATACATGCATGCATTATTTCAATACCTGGCACAATGCATGAACTTCTCAATAAAGCAAATTAATGTTCGTGCTCTATATGATATGATACGACGAGTGTGTACGGATACGTCGTCAGTTGTGCAGGTAGTATGTCATACCTGGTATCTAACGCAACATACGCTTCTCGCAGAATGCGTTCCATAAGGAAGGATGGATGATGTACATATGATAAGTTGCACCAAATACCAAAACCTGCGGTTACAAAAAAAAACTGCTGTAGTTTCATACCAATACGCAAAGTACTGTCTGTATGTGTAAGTTACTATGTTCCACACGTGGGGCAGAAAAATCACGATGATATAGATCGTCTATTAATAGATCCTATGATAGTCTGCCGTTATAGGATACATGTATATAATATTGATTTGTAGTATGCTTGCGTATATTAATAGTACAAATCAAAGCCAGGATCCCACCCGGCAACATGATGAATGAGCTTCGAGAAAACCATACAGCTCAGGAATATATGTATCGCTCTGAAATATCTATCGTACATGTATATATATATAGATAGATCGTTTGTCATGATGTGGAGATTGGCGATCTGTTCGATCTATCTGTCTGTGCAACATTGGCAATGCTTTTCCTTGCTGTGGCATCTTCTGTTTTGCGTCTTCTCACTGAACTTCCAATTTATCACGAGTAAAAGGGGATGTCTGTCCCCTCATTCAACTCGATGTCTGTGACACTTTCCTTTCTTACATATCATATATACGAGTAGATTGGGTCGAAAACCTGGCACCCACACGAGTACACACATACATCTATACTTCTACGAAGTATATATATACAAATATATATGTATGTGTATACACTCTGCAAGGTAATATGGCACCAGGTATCTACAGTAGTATATATATGAATTGTAGTATATAAGTTTTCAGGCTCTAGGTTGTAAGAAGCGAGGGAACTTTTTACGTGCCAAGTCAGTGGAAGAGCTTTTTACGTACTGTAGGGCAAGTTGTTTGGAGAAAGGTGCGACTGCGTGCAGTTGGGCAGAGGGCGTGACCAGTGGAAACGTACTGCTGCGGGCCACTGAAGCGCGAAGAGCAGGGCGAGGGGCTATATATATATATATATATATGTATGTGTGGTCGCGAAATTGCATTAACCTCAACTTGCACAACCTGTTTTTTGGCCTGCCTCCTACGTTGTCCGCTTACCGCAGACAATACGAGAACGGCGCCAACCCTCGTTTTCGGGGACAAAGCATTACGTGGAATTTGTGGGGGGGGGGTTGTGTTTTTCTAGCAGTAGTGTTGAAAGAACTGGCGAATTTAGAGGCCACGTGTACAGTACCGGCCCGCTCATAAGAAACCAGAAATCGGACTTGGGCTGACTTTCTTAATTGAGAAAGGGGTGTGTCCCACACTAACTTCATTATAATAGCTATCGACTTTCATATTTCCCCAGTAATGTTTAGGCTGAGTTTCTTGTGGGGCACTTTCTTATGAGAGGGCCGGTAGTGTATGCGTACTACTGCCTGTGCAGACATGTTCTAGGTTATTGCTTGGTGGGATTGATTGATTGCTTGTCAGCGCATGTTGCGTGTTGTCCGATCACTGATAGGTAGCCCTGGCTGACTGGACAAATGCTTGGGAGGGACGCTGCAACCCCCCCCCCAACACCGCCCCTTGAAGGAATGCTGATTGATGTTGGTAGCCGTCAGGATAACTCACTCAGTATTCGCAGTGCATATATAGTAGTACTAATAGCATATAGTAGTGCGCGTAGTTGTAACGGATATCGAACGATAATCGAAATCGAGAAGATATCGAAAAACGAAAAATCAAGTCGATATAATGTCCACAAAATAAAAATCAAATCGATACGATATCGACAAAAATGAAAAATCAAATGATACGATTTCGATACTTTTACTCGATATCGTATCCTTCGAAGAAAGTGAAAACTAAAGAAATGTCTTGAANCCCCCCCCCCCCCCCGCTTCCTCAAGCGTGTACTCGTTTGTCCGGCCCGGTGTGTGTGTGGCTTGACGTTGCATCACCCAAAGCGCCATTTGCTTTTGCGAGTGTTGGGAGACTTTGGGTGATATATAGATCTCCTATACTACTGTATATACAATCAAGTGCTGAGCCTCGGGGGAAGAGTATAGGCACATATCTATCGTAGCATGTTATGTGTCGGTACAGGTAGTCGTGTTCTAAGACGTGAACAAAATACACACCGTGTACGTCGACGTGTATACACGGTATGAAATAGAACCCGTACGGAACAAACTACTTTCAAAATGCGATATATACTGTTTTGTGAGATTCTTGACCTGCTGATCTATCTATACGGTATACACATTATTACTCGTTTTTCGTTTCGTTACCTGTTCCTTTCAGACCGTTGGTCCTGCTTGTCGCCTCAGATATAGATCTCGGCGACGAGTTAATGTGAGCGCAACCAATCGATGGCACTGACACGCACGCGATGAAATCGTGTGTACGCATTGATTAATTCCTATGTTATTTCTCCTTACAACCTTGCCTCCGTCCGTTTTCATTAGTTGAGCGCCAAGAGAAAGGTCTTAACCGCCGCTTTCAATTTCTAGTTCGCTTGCTCTGTTTCTCGAGAGGGACTTGCATCTGTACAGTATGTCTAATACAATTCCTGAGCAACTTGCACGCCTCTTCGTCGCCTTCCATTTCTATTTCCGTTGGTGTCTATAGTGATAGCAGCCAGCGCTGACTGCTATAATAGTTACAGTGGGTACTATATACATTTACGACCGTAGAATTCGATGCGACGGTTCGACGGAACAATTCAGTATACTACACAGTAGTACGGCGTACGTACGTGGATTCGACTGGTGCTCATACGGGTAGAGGGGTTGCCTTGTTACGTCCTCTTTTTTTGTTACCTGCCGCTCAGATCCACTAGGCCGAGTGACCACCCTAACTAGGCGTCTGCAGTCTTAATATTTCATGCCTTTCGGCTTAACGGGTGTGTACCGCCTTGGGATTGTTTGTTACGCTTGCACAAAGCAAAACAATTTCCAAGTCCAATTTCAAGTGAAACACAACAAGACACTCGCCCCGAGTGGCCGGTACGCGGCAGGCAGTGAAAAAGGGGGTTCCCCCCCCCCCCCCCTACCGCAGCAAAAGCAATTCCCTTCCTTCCTTCCTTCCTTCCTTCCTTCTTTCGACGGGTGCTACGGTAGAGGTAGCATGTTTTAGGCTAAAGCGTTTTCTGAATGATCGGGCTCTTGAACCCTAAATATCCCAGCTTCCAATCTTGTGTTGCGCAATTTTTCTTCGTTGCATACTTAGTTAGGTCATGGGATTGCTCGTCGGGTAGAACTTTTATCTTCATCCAAAATCAGTGTGTAGACTACTGCAGGTATTGAGGTAGGGAACTCCTCAATTGACGAGCTCAGAACAAACTTGGTGCGCCTCTGTCGTAGCATGCATCCTATACCAGGGTTCTAAATATTGTTTTCCTTGACGTATCAGACGCGGGACTGTGTGTGTATCTTGCGAGCCCACCCGTTTGTTTTTTTTTCTGACACCCTTGCCTTGATGGGGGCATCTCCAAGTCTCCATGGCGTCTTCTAGATATTTACACGACGTATACATCTTCTCCTGCTTCTCCCATCAACCATTTTGTGCGGACTCCCCGAAGACGGGGGGACGGCGGGTCGTGCACGGCTTTTTTAGCGGCTTTCTCTTTCGATTTCCACCCCCAACATTATTATTTGTGGTCCCATCCAACGTTTGCTACGGTAGAGGGGGTGCAACACATCTCCTCCGGCAATTTGATGAGGCTTCTTTTTTCATTAGAGGGGCTCTCTACCCCACCCGAAACATGGCACCAGGTACAAAAGAAAACGCACCCGCACACACACACGTTTAACTCGATGGGTGTGGCAATACTCTCCTCATGGCCTATGGAGGTCTGTAACAAAAACGATCGCCAGACTGGGGTGCTCGTAGGGTAGAGGGGTAATATTCAGCAAGGTCTTCTTAATTGAGCTACGTACTCAGAGCCACTCAACCACTGCTCTACTCGTATCTCTTCGCAGTATTAAGTTTCCATGCCTTTTGATTTCGCGGTCATGCACCGCTAAATGATTGTTTGTTCGTGCTCCGACCAACGAAAACCAATCGAGTGCAATTTTGAGTGAGATCCGGAGCTACTCGCCCCAGTGGCCTAAACGCGGTGGTAGTGAGAAGGGGGGCATATAGCATATACCCCCCCCCTCCTATATTATATAACGCGGTGGTAGTGAGAAGGGGGGCATATAGCATATACCCCCCCCCTATATTATATATAGAATGGGTTGGCGTCGGTTGGCAACGGCACTGTAAAACATGCCGCTCACTACATGAGCTAGACCACCAGGGTACCGTTTTTTGTTTTGGCGGTCGATCACAGCTGGCGGTCGAGTTATATATTTTGTGTGGGGTGGAGAACTTTTACTCCGCACAAGGGGAATGTTCGTATCACGTAGTGCTTATCATAAGCCACCGACGAGGCAGTTACATAGTACTACCCATTGTTGTCTCTGGAAGTGGCCACACCCGAAATTAAATCAATTCATCGAAGCTGTCATCCATACGCAAGTCCGCCACATAATACAAGCGGTTCTTAGTAGGCTGCAGCTCACCCTTCATGCGACTCGCCCAACACCTCACGGCGCTTCGCGCTTGGTGCTAGCAATCAATGTCTGTCTGGTCGATGAAAGCCCGACGTGCTCCGTCCCGGCATTGCAGGGATGCGAGGGTCTATGGTCATACGACTTCGGCCATGCATGGCATGCGGCTAATGAGTACCCCCCCCCGGCCCCTATCGTAACACCAATCTGGCAAAACCAAACGATAAGGCATGTCTTAGAAGGTACACGCCTTATTGGGTAGTCGAGAAGCCCCCATCAGCCATACACATTTGGCTCAGAAGGCGAGAACAAAAGTGCTACTATTACTAATGACGCGTGCTACGAGACGGAGATATCGCTTTTTGGCCGAACAATCGGGCGCCTTGCCACCAAATCGTCGGACTTTGATTCTTGTGCTGCAGTATGTATTCAGATTATATCTAGCTAATAATAGGCCATGATATTGTCCCTCGGGTAGCACTCGTATTTTCCTCCAAAATCAGTGTTTAGACTACTGCAGGTATTGAGGCATGGAGCTCCTCAAGCGAGGAGCTCAGAAAAATGTCCTGTATGCAGGTGCACCTCTCTATCTATCTATCGTCGTCGTCGTAGCTCGCGTCCCGACCCCTATCCCGGTATTCCTACGTACCTGCGACCCCATTCCAGCATTCATTCCTACCGGATTTGTGCGACCACATCCCAGTATTCCTACCGTTGGTGCGACCCCATCCCAATCTTTCTATTCGTTGCCTCCTTCCTTGGAATGTGTGTAGAAGGTCCCACCATGATGACTAGTTGCCAATAGTACGTACGGGCACGGAGTAGTAGCAGTAGTATTGTTGTTGTTGTCGTTGTTGTTGTTGTTGTTGTTGTTGTTGCAGTTGCTCTTCTTGTTGTTGGTCCTTTGTCTGCCTTAATTACACTTACTTGTCGTGAGAGCCGTTATTTCGTTATTTCGCCATTTTGTTTTTGAAATTTTTGCCCAGATCGATGTTCCATTCGCCGCCTCGCACGGGTCCGGCCGTACCGGCACTTGGGGGATCATTCCATCTGAATGGAGTGTGTAGATACACCTGGTAGCGTATGTTCTTCCGTGGTCATACTATTAATAGCAAACGATGATATATACTTGACTGGGAGGTATATACGTATCAAGCGTACCGGGTACGCTCTATCAATATTGGATATACCCGATACGTAACAATCTGGCAACATATTATACATACTCGTACGAGTACATATAATCTATGATATATATATACCGTATACTGTTGTAGAAAAGACAGCACACCGCCCGGGGACGAATTTCCGAGACGAGTTTTCTCTACGTACGGACTCAGGGGGGCCGACACACAACGGAAAATGACGGTATTCGGGAAGGTCTCGCCGAGGTCCTTCCATAGACACACACATCTCGCTCGGCGTTTTCACCCTCTCCGTCGTCGAGCGAATCAGCTTGGAAATTCGTCCGAAGGGTGTGTGTGTTATCACGCCCGTGTGCTAGTATCCGGTACCTGGTATGCCATTTCGGTCGTCTGATCACCCTCCTCGTACATGTTGAAGTTGTTTCCCCTGGTTGTATCCATGTATACAAGCGCATACACAAGTGAGCACGGCAGCGGACGACGTCTGTTGCGTGTTTATCCGAACATTTTCCACTATTAATAGTACTTATATGTAAGGCTGGACTTCGCAGACGATTTTAGTCAAGATCACCGGTGCGATTCATATCAACTTCACAATCAATCGCAACATTGGTTGTGTGTCCATTGCTCGATGTATTTCATAACGCCCTTCACCGGTTATACTTCCCCTCCACATGGAAATGTTTGATACACTGACTGGATAGTAGCGAGAAAACGATCGTTATCCTAGGAGATAGATGGTGGCCAAAGGCGGGAGACAGGAATGGGATACGATGAGTAAAACGGTTCTTCGTGATATATTATGAGAAAGAAACGTAATGAACGCCCAAGTGTTGGAGATGCCTCTATTAGGGGTAGGAAAACGGTGCTCCGTCTCGGGGGGATGCGTGGCCAATTGCCAAAGAACTAAGGCAAGCAGCAAATGAGTACCCCCCCCCCCCCCCCCCCCCACTAACCACGGGGGGGGGGGGGTGTGGCTCATTATCGTGCACGTGTGGGGGGGGGTGGCCATGGGGCTTGGTTCGCTCGTTCGAGTTCACTCGAATTTCAAAGCGAGCCTATTTTTTTCAACGAATTCGATTGGTCGGCTGTTCAATTAATTCAATTGACCGGCTTCGCCGAACCCGATTTTCGGTTTATCCAATCGGAATGTCGACGTCATGCTCTTAGGCAGAGGTGGCCATGTTGTTTCTGCCTTCATAGGGTGGTATGAAATATTTAGGAGCTCTATACCTGCAGTAGCCTGCACACTGATTTTGGGAAGATAATAATGGCAGCAACCCGAGACAATCCCCATGAGCACACTAAGCTGAACTTACAAGAAACAGATTGCAATCACAAGCATGAAAGTTCGCGATCGTTTTGGGTGAAGGGCCCGTTTTAACGAAGAAGAAAAAAATCAATTTGGAAAAAAAAATATCAAATCCGCTTTTCATTGGTCAACACACGCACCAGCACCAAAGATTAGGATCTTGGGGATAATGTTGGTGCTGGTGCGTGTGTTGACCAATGAAAAGCGATTTATTTTATTTTTTCCAAATTGAATTTATTTATACTCGTTAATTCGGGCCCTAAGGAGCCTTTAGGAGGTCATTCCGAAAACATTTCAGTCAAAAGGTGCTACCTCTATTGTAGCACTCGTCTGTCCTTCCGATTCAAAGCTCCCGAACTATTTCGTGTTGCGAAATCATTTTCGACTACAGTAGATCCAGCTGGTGACATTATCATGGGTTGCGAGGATAGGGCTACGATAATTATACTCGAATACTACATAACATTTTCTAGGAAAAACCGTCTCCGTGCAAATATTATATGTCGGATGGCAAAAGATGATGATGATAACAATAATATTTGGGAATTTTATGAGTGATCAACGCTGAAGATCATGCTGCACATTGTCGGATGGCAAAGATAATAATAATATTTATACACAGATAAATACACAAGACAAGTATACCGGTGCATACACAGTGATGGTGGTCCCTCTAATATAGAGCCGGTTGAGTATTGCCGGTAGCCCGCTATCGTGCCGGTGGAATCGTTTGGCGCAGATGGGATGCATCAGAGCCAGCGTGTGTGGTGGTAGTGTTCGGAGTAGTACCGGTTGCTACGCCAGAGTTCTGGGTATTGATATCAATTATATCACAGCAGTTGTCGCCAAAGTGCCGGTATTGAAGGCTGGCGCATACCGGACTACTGCTGCTGTGGTATAATTGAGCAATATTTGAACGAGGAAGTAGGCGGTGGGGGCAAGACCGCGCCGTCGATCGGCGAGAAGACACGGTAGTCGGGACAGCGAGTGCGACCAGAAACGAGCATCACGACGGCAGAGGGGGGGAGGTGGGGGAGCGCACGTGGCGTATTCACTTTTGTTGTTTGCCTCTAGTCATTTGACGATCTGACGACACAGGCATCCCTTCGAGACGGAGCACCGCAGAGGGGGGGGGGGGGGGGGGGTCGCAAGATAACATCGTACGTACGCGTCGTGCAACACACGACTCGTTTCGTGCAGCGATACCGAAAGTGTGCAATGGTGTTTTTCCATGTCGTGTGGGTGCATCGACACGTCCGTCCGGAAAAGGTCTGTTGCCTTGTCCTATGGACAAAGCGGCGTAAGGAAGTTGCACGGCCACCATTATTTCAACGTTGTGTCGAATATTCGAGACAAGAAGATGCATGGTCATTTTGTGGTTTACAGACAATCTGACGGATGTCAATAAAATTCTGCTCCGTCGAAACCAAAAGAAGAAACCGCGGTGGGACACTACAGAGTAGTTACAGAGTGCCAATCTCCTCATTCTTAGTTATGAGATTGGACAAACGCGCCTCCCAGTGGGGGGGGGGGGGGCAATGAGCATTGCATGCGATATCATGGTCGCCAATATAACCGCTATACTTCGTATATAATGTTACCTCCGAGATGGTCACAGGGTACACGGGAGAACTCCTCCCCACCCCCCAATTTTGGCATCCCTAATATGGTAATAAACAGGCGCTCTAACCATGTTTTGTGCAACGCCACACAAAGCATGCGAAGGGTGTTCACAGAACTCGGGCCAATCCCACCGAGAGTCCTTCTATCGTAGGAGTAGGCACCTTCCGGGACAGAAGAGATGCGTGCTACGGTATGGTTTGCACCACGTTTTGGGAAGGAACGCTTCTTCTGAGTGATACACGTAGGGCTTCCTTCTCAATTGAGAAACTGCCCAATAAGCCGCATGCCTTACAAGACGCATGCCTTATAAGGCGTGCCTTATTACCCAATAAGGCATGCCTTATTGTTTATACAAACATTTATCGATATAGACCTACGAGGCAAAGGGGATTGCCCATCAGGTTAATTAGTGGAGAGGAGTACGAGTATTAGAGGGAAAGGGAAACTTACGAGAATATTCCGTGGTTTGTTGGCAAGAGATGAGGCGTGTTGGCTCTATTCTGTGTGCTTTTGTTTGATAATTGAATTTATTTATGGTCATACGAAGCCATTGATTGTTTGGTTCATCGCGTAGTAGGCGGAATTACCAAGTGCATACAGCACGGGATGGTGCAGGTAGACTTGATATATAGAACAGGCGAACAGACAATGCCCCCCCCAAAGCTGGCCAGGCGTCTCTGGGCCCGACACATCTTGAAATAATTTCCATTGAATCCGTTTTTTTTTTAAATGATATACAGAGCTCCTATACGGTTGACTATACATCAAGTGAGAAGCCTAAGAAAATCGCAGGTATTGCACCTCTACTGCCGTGGCTACTACACCTGTAGCACCCAGCACTCCTCCTTTTATATCAACAGTTTTTTAAGGCGTTGGGCTGTTCGTGCAAGCAAATAATACTCGACAAAAAAAAAACAGTTTTTTAGGCTCTCTATGTAGCCTGTTCGTGCAAGCAAGCAAATAATACTCGAGGGCCTCGAGGAGACAACCTAATGTTTGCGCGCTTTATGTACGTACGTAGTAGGCTGTTCGTGCAGCCAAAAAAAAAAAAAAAAATAGCTACAGTAGCTGTTAAGGGCTTTAGGCCGTTCGTGCAAGCAAATAAATGATATAAAAAACTAGTGGTGTACAAGTACGTTGTATATCCGTTCGAAACATCGATTGATGGCCTGGAGCAGGAGGAGGAGATGAGTGGTCGGGCCCGATGAAGGCGACGAGATAGACAGATGTTTACGATGCCTCGAAAGAGAACCCTGTACGTAGCGGGCATCGTTTTTTACGCATATGTACGAGCATACCGTCCTTGTCGTTGACACAATACATATCAGGTATACATATATATATACCTGATATATATACGAAGTATACTATTAATATATATATATATATATATATCACCCACGAGACACCGTGGGTTGCAGGAACCTCGAGAGCGAAACGGCGTAGTAACGGTGTCCTCGTGTCCGGATGGACTGTTGTTGTGACACGATGACCCGAGGGTACTCGAAACGCCTCTTTTTTTTGTTCCAAGGTCTTAGACAGAGGGGGGGGGGGAGTGTACTACTGTAAGACGCGTAAAATATACCTGGTATATACTTAAAACCTACTTCGAAGTACATGGTTTTTCAAGTTTTATTTGTTTTGTTTGTGCAGAAATGCCACCCTACACATACTTGTCCTAACGTTTAGGAAACCTGGTATATTTTTTATATTTTTTATTCCGACCTCTTCAGGAGTTGAGTGTGGTGTCGCTTTTTTTTTTTCCATCGTGTTTCCCTTGGGTGGSCGGKYSKTTTTTTGTTTTGTTTTGCAAGAACAATTGCGCATACAAAGCAAAACAAGTTGTCGTCATCGACACATATAACTAACGCTACCAAACACAGATCATAATACCGGTAGCAGTTACTCCATGCACGCATACATACATACATACATACGTGGTTATTGGTAGGTGCACATAGTCGGGCGGCAAGTCAAGTAACGTGGGTTTTGATATGGTAGGCAGGGGGAGGGTACTCTATAGCTGTCGGGGGATCATATCTCCCCTTCGATTTATGAGACTTAAATGCGCGCACGCACGCATTTAATGTGCACGCATTTATTTAATGAACTGGAGGGTACTCACTACCTAATATACCGCGAAGGAACACTCGCACCCAGCATTATTGACACGCAAGAAAGCGCAGACTCTTTGCAGGACGAGTTTCCGAACCAACTTTCCCCAACACTAACTGCAACAAACAATGTTGTTATTGTTGTTGTTGTTGTTGTTGTTGTTGTTGTTGTTGTTGTTGTTGTTGTTGTTGTTGTTGTTGTTGTTGTTGTTGTTGTTGTTGTTGTTGTTGATGTTGCAGGGGGGCTCGCACACACGGATAACACGGTGGCTTATGATAGGAAATATCTCGACGACACATCATCTCTCCATCTCTCCGTAGACGCGCGTATCTTTCGGCGTTATTCACACAAAATCTCCCCCCCCCGTTATCGAGAAAATTCTACTGGACATTCATCCGAGGGGGTGTGTACTCGTTCGCAGCTTGCGTGTTATTGTTAAGGCAACAGTCCTGCCGACGACGCCATTTGTTAAAGCCTTAGTCCCCCCCTTTGGGTTACTGGCAAAAGGTTAACTAATCACCCACCCAATCTAAGCCTTATAACCCCCTCCCCCCCCTCCGTCTCGAAAGGGATGCGTGGTCAATGGTCAAATGACTAAGGCAAGCAGCAAATGAGTACGCCCCCCCTGCTCTGTCTCGAAAGGGATGCGTGGTCAATGTCAAATGACTAAGGCAAGCAACAAATGAGTACCCCCCCCCTCAGAACAACGCGAGGTCTTTGGTTTGGTCTTCACATCGGGCCTAGTTCAAAATTCTCAGCAATCTTTGGGGACCCAAGGAAAAAACAGTGTTTATTATCAGATTCTTGACACGAGGAAATCTGGTTTTCTTTAAAACGCGTTATTATCATGGTGGCGGTCGTGAGATTCGAACTCACGACCCCACCACAACCCATTCCAAGTATGTATGTCCTGCCGTCGAGGCCATTTATTAAGGCGTTATTTAGTCCGTTGGACTACTACTACTACTACTGGTAAAAAAAAAGGTGAAACCAACCACCCACCACCCAATCTAAGCCGTCTAACATTAGTATACCGTACGTAGTACGCGTAGCCGGAGAATTTTGATTAACAATCGACTGAATTATGAGTAACATCGTCTGAAAAGTACCTGGTTGCAGCAGTCAGGAGTGAGTGGAGTGCGGACGAGTCACTGCGACGGGCCTAATGCGGGGCAGCGCGATTGGTTGTCTCCGCGCCGAGAAGAGATCTCCCGGTGGAGGAGAGAGAGCGCTACCACGGGGAACCATAGTAAATAGGACCAAATCATGTTGATAAAAAGAGAAAGTTTATTATTAGGAATCGGGAACCGATAGAAAAATAAACCGTAGTTTGTTGTTGTAGAGAGAATTTGGCGTTATAGTTCATATTCTTGGCCGAGTAAGAAGTAATATACCAGGTATAGGTTTTTGCGTCTACCGTAGGTTCTATTTACTGTGTGTGGTCCCCCGTAAAACTACCACCAGTGTTTTTCGTATCCCACTCGTACAGCAGTGACGCACGCTAGCTTGATTTCGTTAAAGGTAGAGGTGCACCATGTTTCAATAAGGTTTTGCCTTCTGAGGGTGGTCACTTATCACTTGAGGAGAGCTCTATACCTCACCCAAAAACTGATTTTGGAAAATAAATAAAAATGTTGTATACCGGTATCCGATAAACAACAATGCCATGATGGCATAAGTATACAATGGACAAATATTGCAACGGCAAGAATAATAATGGAAATCAGACGGTTTTTGGGATAAGGATCCCGATCATTCATAATTTATTGTAGCCAGAAAGCGCCATCTCTACTATCTTCGCTTGCGTCCAGTACACTATCAGTAGCACAGCACAGAGTATATAACAGTGTACAAGAGGCTATAAAACAACAGAGACACATATGCTTTGTCGTATACTGTACCACTACTACTACTATTGATACATACTACTACTACCGAATCGGTCTTAGCCTTTGAACGTAAATTAGGAAATCCACAGGATAACGTTTCCAAATCGCTACGTACTCTTCCGAGCGTTGTTCGACCTGCTCGATCCAAGGCGAAAACACGATCCATGTGCGAATCCAACGGTAAAGTAGAAATTCTAACCCACAGTAATATAACTCAGGTATATCGATTGTGACATTAAGATACACCAGGTGTATATCACATACATACTCCGGAGTTATGTATATATATATAAAAATATATATTTATAAAATAAAAAACAGCAGCTGTGAGATCGAGGATTTCGTCGAAACTCATGTTTGCAAGCTGAGTGTGATACTTCGATCGCGCGTGTATGTATATAGTCATGTACCAAGGTATATCCCGTATATCCAGGGTGGGTAGGCCTTACAACGCTCACCCCCATAGGAGCGGGTGGGATCGCATCCATCCATCGGTTAGCGGGTATCTGTGCGCCCGCGCGGGCACTCAATATTCTATGGGAGCGCCAGGAAGACAAATATTACATCACACCTGGTACATACTTACAAATCTAGCACCATAGGTTAGCTGTAGTCTGCTCCGTACGAAGTACCTGGTACCGTATGTGATAAAAGGTACCCATACCTTTCATCAGGGATATATAGAGAGAGGGAATGAAAAAAAAACCCGACAGCTGGGAGATCGAGGATTTCGTCGAAACTCATCTTTGCAAGCTGCGTGGGATACTTCGATCGCGTGAACTACATATACACAGGCCGGCCTATGTGAGACACGTGCGTATGTATGCATGTTTCTTTGTCTCGTAGGTGGTGACCACGTGAACACACGTTACCACATAAACTTGTTGTCCGCAAATATATACATCGTATATAATATGTATGATGTGTTTGTCTCTATGGAGAAGAGCCAACGCGGACCCTGCGCGTGCCGGAACGACGTCGGGGGTAGAAAAAAAACGTGACCACCACCACAACATAAACAAAACAACAACAACAACGGCGACTTGATTGAGCTGGAGAAAGCAAAAATTGATGAGATTATACCAAACATTAAAACAACGAATAGACCACGGGGGTGTTCAAACGATGCACTCGAAGCGAGTCTCAGAGACTGGAACGGGTGTCCTCGTCGACCCCATGCACAAACAGTCCACCGGGACACAGAATGCCGCCGGCGTTTACGACAGGCACCGGCCGAGTGGCAGAGGTTGTGAAGACCGTTGCAGAGCAATAAGAGAGCCTGCGATGAAGACAAAAAAACACGTACCTGGTACCTCGTACTCGTACAGCCCCCCCCCCCCCCCCCTTATGGGTGGATGTTGTCACGAAGGAAGAACGGGGACCAAGTGTTTTTACCCCCGCATACTTATCCCACGCTACGTACGTAGGAGGTGTATGTTTCCGCTGATTTTTTTCTAACCGGTTGGGCTCCTCGAGTGAGCAACTACAGAGTAACTACCGGTTAATGATATACGTTTACTATTACGGGGGGCTATAGTGACACATGCTACGATAGAGGTGCACCATGTTTTTTCTGAGCTCTTCACTTAAGGAGCGTCATACCTCACCGAAAAAATGGTTTTGGGGGGAAAATAAAAGTGCCTCCGGATGAGAAATGTCATGGCCGAAGTAAAGTCTGAAATATTATTCGTCTCAAAAATTAAATTCCGACGAATTNTGTGGGCGAAATCGCTTGCACGATGTTGAAAGCAAACGCTGGCTGGTGCGACGCCAACTCATAGAACAAAAACTGGGAGGGGAAATGCCGTCTCGCCCTCGAGAAGGGTAGCCCCACCGAACGAAAAATGTCTACAGCACACGGTTGTTCTTGTTTGCCCGTCGGTTCTTGCTATACACGTAGCGTTTCTGAGGCATTTCAAGTCATGCACACGGGAGCCTCGAAAAACTCGGATGGGTTCGAAAGTCCTGCCTGTGCGAATTGTTGTCCGATCATGTTCCGGAATGCAGAAACCTTTCACCCAGCCTTTTAGTACCCTTCATCAGTGTATGTTTTTGCGGGGGGGGGGCATAGGACATAGCCATCATACTCCACCATGGCCACAAAAATACTGCGTCCCCGCATGTTTACACACCATCATTGGGTAGGATTACTCTATATGTTCCCCCGGAATAATACATATTCCGGGGGGGCTATTGTAGTAAGAAATCAGAACTCACGATATATTATTCCGGGGGGGCTATTGTAGTAAGAACTCAGAACTCACGGTATATTATTCCGGGGGGGCTATCGGCTATTGTAATAATAAATCAGAACCCACGATATATTAGGGCCCGTTTTAACGAAGAAGAAAAAATTCAAATTGAAAAAAAAAAAATCAAATCCGCTTTTCATTGGTCAACACACGCACCAGCACCAAAGATTAGGATCTTGGGGCATAATATTTGGTGCTGGTGGGTGTGTTGACCAATGAAAAGCGAATGTGAATTTTATTTTTTCCAAATTGAATTTATTTTGTACTCGTTAATTCGGGCCCTTAAGGAGCCTTTAGGAGGTCATTCCGAAAACATTTCAGTCAAAAGGTGCTACCTCTATTGTAGCACTCGTCTGTCCTTCCGATTCAAAGCTCCCGAACTATTTCGTGTTGCAATTCGACTACAGTAGATCCAGCTGGTGACATTATCATGGGTTGCGAGGATAGGGCTACGATAATTATACTCGAATACTACATAACATTTTCTAGGAAAAACCGTCTCCGTGCAAATATTATATGTCGGATGGCAAAAGATGATGATGATAACAATAATATTTGGGAATTTTATGAGTGATCACCGCTGAAGATCATGCTGCACATTGTCGGATGGCAAAGATAATAATAATATTTATACACAGATAAATACACAAGATAAGTATACCGGTGCATACACAGTGATGGTGGTCCCTCTAATATAGAGCCGGTTGAGTATTGCCGGTAGCCCGCTATCGTACCGGTGGAATCGTTTGGCGCAGATGGGATGCATCAGAGCCAGCGTGTGTGGTGGTAGTGTTCGGAGTAGTACCGGTTGCTACGCCAGAGTTCTGGGTATTGATATCAATTATATCACAGCAGTTGTCGCCAAAGTGCCGGTATTGAAGGCTGGCGCATACCGGACTACTGCTGCTGTGGTATAATTGAGCAATATTTGAACGAGGAAGTAGGCGGTGGGGGCAAGACCGCGCCGTCGATCGGCGAGAAGACACGGTAGTCGGGACAGCGAGTGCGACCAGAAACGAGCATCACGACGGCAGAGGGGGGGGAGGGGTGGGGGTCATGACCGCCATCGTGGCGTATTCATTTGTTGTTTGCTTAGAAAGAATAATTTTTTACAGTAGCCTGCGTTCCGCTTGATGAAGATCATGCCCTAGCATCCGTTGTGCACTTTGCAGTAAAACGCATTCCTCAGATACTTCGGCCATGGGATTGTTGAGTGAGGTGTAGAACTCCTTGAGTTGAGGAGACTCAATAATGTGTACCGGTAGCTGCTGTCCTTTCACCGTAGCGCGTGTCTACACCCCCTCTATTTCCCGCACGATTTCCGATTTTTTTTCCGCGGAGCAGATGCCCTCTCGCCGTACCATTTGGTTTGCTCGTTCGTGGACTTTTCGCTTTGGCGCGGGTTCGCGGGACGGGAAAACCCTCACTAAATATACTTCGTATATATATACTGAAAATGCTGTGGAGTGTATAACGAACTCGCGCAGGCTACCGGAGCGGTCCAGCGCCGACCTCGCCTACTTGAAGACGATTAGGTGAGGTCAGTTGTTTTTGTGCCGGCTCCTCCTCCGCTAAACAGTAATGTTCGAGTGGCAGCAACCTTTAGGAGAGAGGAGGCGTTCGCGGCATATCGGTAATTTCGACCATAGAAAGCAACGTCCAACAGTAGTACAGGTGGCATCTACCAAGAAAACGAGCACTGAAGAAGAGCGGGGCTGAGATCGACAGGAAACCACTACCCGTAAAATCGGTAAAGTCAGGAGTCACAATACTGAGTCCAGGGTTCGATGAACCCCTTCTCGAGGAAAAGGTCCAGCCTGGAACAGCATTTCTTGTTTCTTACAAACCGGGTGTCCTGTACGAATACTGCGTTGTACTATTATTAACAGGTAGTGGTCGAGTCTAATAACGCCCACAGGGCCGGAGGTGTTCCAGNTTTTTCCCAGGGTGACCCGGGAACCAGGGAACACCCCCCCCCCCCCCCCATTTTTGGCATCCTATAGTAACAAACAGGCGCTCTAACCATGTTTTGTGCAACGCCACACAAAGCATGCGAAGGGTGTTCACAGAACTCGGGCCAATCCCACCGAGAGTCCTTCTATCGTAGGAGTAGGCACCTTCCGGGACAGAAGAGATGCGTGCTACGGTATGGTTTGCACCACGTTTTGGGAAGGAACGCTTCTTCTGAGTGATACACGTAGGGCTTCCTTCTCAATTGAGAAACTGCCCAATAAGCCGCATGCCTTACAAGACGCATGCCTTATAAGGCGTGCCTTATTACCCAATAAGGCATGCCTTATTGTTTATACAAACATTTATCGATATAGACCTACGAGGCAAAGGGGATTGCCCATCAGGTTAATTAGTGGAGAGGAGTACGAGTATTAGAGGGAAAGGGAAACTTACGAGAATATTCCGTGGTTTGTTGGCAAGAGATGAGGCGTGTTGGCTCTATTCTGTGTGCTTTTGTTTGATAATTGAATTTATTTATGGTCATACGAAGCCATTGATTGTTTGGTTCATCGCGTAGTAGGCGGAACTACCAAGTGCATACAGCACGGGATGGTGCAGGTAGACTTGATATATAGAACAGGCGAACAGACAATGCCCCCCCCAAAGCTGGCCAGGCGTCTCTGGGCCCGACACATCTTGAAATAATTTCCATTGAATCCGTTTTTTTTTTAAATGATATACAGAGCTCCTATACGGTTGACTATACATCAAGTGAGAAGCCTAAGAAAATCGCAGGTATTGCACCTCTACTGCCGTGGCTACTACACCTGTAGCACCCAGCACTCCTCCTTTTATATCAACAGTTTTTTAAGGCGTTGGGCTGTTCGTGCAAGCAAATAATACTCGACAAAAAAAAAACAGTTTTTTAGGCTCTCTATGTAGCCTGTTCGTGCAAGCAAGCAAATAATACTCGAGGGCCTCGAGGAGACAACCTAATGTTTGCGCGCTTTATGTACGTACGTAGTAGGCTGTTCGTGCAGCCAAAAAAAAAAAAAAAATAGCTACAGTAGCTGTTAAGGGCTTTAGGCCGTTCGTGCAAGCAAATAAATGATATAAAAAACTAGTGGTGTACAAGTACGTTGTATATCCGTTCGAAACATCGATTGATGGCCTGGAGCAGGAGGAGGAGATGAGTGGTCGGGCCCGATGAAGGCGACGAGATAGACAGATGTTTACGATGCCTCGAAAGAGAACCCTGTACGTAGCGGGCATCGTTTTTTACGCATATGTACGAGCATACCGTCCTTGTCGTTGACACAATACATATCAGGTATACATATATATATACCTGATATGTATATACTATATATATCACCCACGAGACACCGTGGGTTGCAGGAACCTCGAGAGCGAAACGGCGTAGTAACGGTGTCCTCGTGTCCGGATGGACTGTTGTTGTGACACGATGACCCGAGGGTACTCGAAACGCCTCTTTTTTTTGTTCCAAGGTCTTAGACAGAGGGGGGGGGGAGTGTACTACTGTAAGACGCGTAAAATATACCTGGTATATACTTAAAACCTACTTCGAAGTACATGGTTTTTCAAGTTTTATTTGTTTTGTTTGTGCAGAAATGCCACCCTACACATACTTGTCCTAACATTTAGGAAACCTGGTATATTTTTTATATTTTTTATTCCGACCTCTTCAGGAGTTGAGTGTGGTGTCGCTTTTTTTTTTTCCATCGTGTTTCCCTTGGTGGGCGGGTCGTTTTTTTGTTTTGTTTTGCAAGAACAATTGCGCATACAAAGCAAAACAAGTTGTCGTCATCGACACATATAACTAACGCTACCAAACACAGATCATAATACCGGTAGCAGTTACTCCATGCACGCATACATACATACATACATACATACATACATACATACGTGGTTATTGGTAGGTGCACATAGTCGGGCGGCAAGTCAAGTAACGTGGGTTTTGATATGGTAGGCAGGGGGAGGGTACTCTATAGCTGTCGGGGGATCATATCTCCCCTTCGATTTATGAGACTTAAATGCGCGCACGCACGCATTTAATGTGCACGCATTTATTTAATGAACTGGAGGGTACTCACTACCTAATATACCGCGAAGGAACACTCGCACCCAGCATTATTGACACGCAAGAAAGCGCAGACTCTTTGCAGGACGAGTTTCCGAACCAACTTTCCCCAACACTAACTGCAACAAACAATGTTGTTATTGTTGTTGTTGTTGTTGTTGTTGATGTTGCAGGGGGGCTCGCACACACGGATAACACGGTGGCTTATGATAGGAAATATCTCGACGACACATCATCTCTCCATCTCTCCGTAGACGCGCGTATCTTTCGGCGTTATTCACACAAAATCTCCCCCCCCCGTTATCGAGAAAATTCTACTGGACATTCATCCGAGGGGGTGTGTACTCGTTCGCAGCTTGCGTGTTATTGTTAAGGCAACAGTCCTGCCGACGACGCCATTTGTTAAAGCCTTAGTCCCCCCCTTTGGGTTACTGGCAAAAGGTTAACTAATCACCCACCCAATCTAAGCCTTATAACCCCCTCCCCCCCCTCCGTCTCGAAAGGGATGCGTGGTCAATGGTCAAATGACTAAGGCAAGCAGCAAATGAGTACGCCCCCCCTGCTCTGTCTCGAAAGGGATGCGTGGTCAATGTCAAATGACTAAGGCAAGCAACAAATGAGTACCCCCCCCCTCAGAACAACGCGAGGTCTTTGGTTTGGTCTTCACATCGGGCCTAGTTCAAAATTCTCAGCAATCTTTGGGGACCCAAGGAAAAAACAGTGTTTATTATCAGATTCTTGACACGAGGAAATCTGGTTTTCTTTAAAACGCGTTATTATCATGGTGGCGGTCGTGAGATTCGAACTCACGACCCCACCACAACCCATTCCAAGTATGTATGTCCTGCCGTCGAGGCCATTTATTAAGGCGTTATTTAGTCCGTTGGACTACTACTACTACTACTGGTAAAAAAAAAGGTGAAACCAACCACCCACCACCCAATCTAAGCCGTCTAACATTAGTATACCGTACGTAGTACGCGTAGCCGGAGAATTTTGATTAACAATCGACTGAATTATGAGTAACATCGTCTGAAAAGTACCTGGTTGCAGCAGTCAGGAGTGAGTGGAGTGCGGACGAGTCACTGCGACGGGCCTAATGCGGGGCAGCGCGATTGGTTGTCTCCGCGCCGAGAAGAGATCTCCCGGTGGAGGAGAGAGAGCGCTACCACGGGGAACCATAGTAAATAGGACCAAATCATGTTGATAAAAAGAGAAAGTTTATTATTAGGAATCGGGAACCGATAGAAAAATAAACCGTAGTTTGTTGTTGTAGAGAGAATTTGGCGTTATAGTTCATATTCTTGGCCGAGTAAGAAGTAATATACCAGGTATAGGTTTTTGCGTCTACCGTAGGTTCTATTTACTGTGTGTGGTCCCCCGTAAAACTACCACCAGTGTTTTTCGTATCCCACTCGTACAGTAGTGACGCACGCTAGCTTGATTTCGTTAAAGGTAGAGGTGCACCATGTTTCAATAAGGTTTTGCCTTCTGAGGGTGGTCACTTATCACTTGAGGAGAGCTCTATACCTCACCCAAAAACTGATTTTGGAAAATAAATAAAAATGTTGTATACCGGTATCCGATAAACAACAATGCCATGATGGCATAAGTATACAATGGACAAATATTGCAACGGCAAGAATAATAATGGAAATCAGACGGTTTTTGGGATAAGGATCCCGATCATTCATAATTTATTGTAGCCAGAAAGCGCCATCTCTACTATCTTCGCTTGCGTCCAGTACACTATCAGTAGCACAGCACAGAGTATATAACAGTGTACAAGAGGCTATAAAACAACAGAGACACATATGCTTTGTCGTATACTGTACCACTACTACTACTATTGATACATACTACTACTACCGAATCGGTCTTAGCCTTTGAACGTAAATTAGGAAATCCACAGGATAACGTTTCCAAATCGCTACGTACTCTTCCGAGCGTTGTTCGACCTGCTCGATCCAAGGCGAAAACACGATCCATGTGCGAATCCAACGGTAAAGTAGAAATTCTAACCCACAGTAATATAACTCAGGTATATCGATTGTGACATTAAGATACACCAGGTGTATATCACATACATACTCCGGAGTTATGTATATATATATAAAAATATATATTTATAAAATAAAAAACAGCAGCTGTGAGATCGAGGATTTCGTCGAAACTCATGTTTGCAAGCTGAGTGTGATACTTCGATCGCGCGTGTATGTATATAGTCATGTACCAAGGTATATCCCGTATATCCAGGGTGGGTAGGCCTTACAACGCTCACCCCCATAGGAGCGGGTGGGATCGCATCCATCCATCGGTTAGCGGGTATCTGTGCGCCCGCGCGGGCACTCAATATTCTATGGGAGCGCCAGGAAGACAAATATTACATCACACCTGGTACATACTTACAAATCTAGCACCATAGGTTAGCTGTAGTCTGCTCCGTACGAAGTACCTGGTACCGTATGTGATAAAAGGTACCCATACCTTTCATCAGGGATATATAGAGAGAGGGAATGAAAAAAAAACCCGACAGCTGGGAGATCGAGGATTTCGTCGAAACTCATCTTTGCAAGCTGCGTGGGATACTTCGATCGCGTGAACTACATATACACAGGCCGGCCTATGTGAGACACGTGCGTATGTATGCATGTTTCTTTGTCTCGTAGGTGGTGACCACGTGAACACACGTTACCACATAAACTTGTTGTCCGCAAATATATACATCGTATATAATATGTATGATGTGTTTGTCTCTATGGAGAAGAGCCAACGCGGACCCTGCGCGTGCCGGAACGACGTCGGGGGTAGAAAAAAAACGTGACCACCACCACAACATAAACAAAACAACAACAACAACAACGGCGACTTGATTGAGCTGGAGAAAGCAAAAATTGATGAGATTATACCAAACATTAAAACAACGAATAGACCACGGGGGTGTTCAAACGATGCACTCGAAGCGAGTCTCAGAGACTGGAACGGGTGTCCTCGTCGACCCCATGCACAAACAGTCCACCGGGACACAGAATGCCGCCGGCGTTTACGACAGGCACCGGCCGAGTGGCAGAGGTTGTGAAGACCGTTGCAGAGCAATAAGAGAGCCTGCGATGAAGACAAAAAAACACGTACCTGGTACCTCGTACTCGTACAGCCCCCCCCCCCCCCCCCCCCCCCCCCCCCCCCCCTTATGGGTGGATGTTGTCACGAAGGAAGAACGGGGACCAAGTGTTTTTACCCCCGCATACTTATCCCACGCTACGTACGTAGGAGGTGTATGTTTCCGCTGATTTTTTTCTAACCGGTTGGGCTCCTCGAGTGAGCAACTACAGAGTAACTACCGGTTAATGATATACGTTTACTATTACGGGGGGCTATAGTGACACATGCTACGATAGAGGTGCACCATGTTTTTTCTGAGCTCTTCACTTAAGGAGCGTCATACCTCACCGAAAAAATGGTTTTGGGGGGAAAATAAAAGTGCCTCCGGATGAGAAATGTCATGGCCGAAGTAAAGTCTGAAATATTATTCGTCTCAAAAATTAAATTCCGACGAATTTGGGTTAAGGAGCCCGATCGTTCAGAAAACAATTCAGCCGAAAAGTGCTACCTCTACCGTAGCACGCGTCTAGTAAGTAGGGCCACATATAGTAAATAGGACCTACGGTACGCACGAAAACCTATACGTTTATACCTATTTTTACCGACAATATTTGGTCCTATTTTTACCGACAACATCTGGTCCTATTTACTATGGCCCCTCATATGTTTACCTATTTTTACGAACAATATTTGGTCCTATTTACTATGGCCCCCTTTATGTTTACCTATTTTTACCAACAATATTTGGTCCTACGTATTTACTACGGACTTAAGTATTGAACGTAAAGAGGGCATATTGGGAAGAAGGAGGGAGCAAGGACAACAAATGGAGTATTGTGGATAAATCTTGGCGGGAAGTAGACATAGAAGGGTGTTAGACTGTACGCATATGTTTCCTTGGTTTCCGTGGTCTTCTGCTTTTGGGAGTTTTATGAGTGATCAACGCTGAAGATCATGCTGCACATTGTCGGATGGCAAAGATAATAATAATAATTTACTACTGTATGGTCCCCCGCAGTAGTATACTGTACCGGTATTTTCGTTTAGGACTACTGCAGTGCGTAAAAAAAACATGTTGGTCGGGTTGCGTTGCGTGAGAAAACTTCTTCGAAGTCATGCTTCGGGTGGTGACATGTTGAGCTTTCTCGGCAGAAAATGAAGGCGCACCACACCCTACCGTGGCTTCAATTTGCTCCGCAGGGTATCAGACCGGGTATCTCATCGCAAAGAGCGGTGGCTACTCTGACAAAAAAAAAACGAGACTCTCAACCAGGGAGGGGTGGCGAAAACTGACAGTACGGTAGATGCATTCATCGATAGAGGTGCACCATGTTAATAAGGTTTTGCCTTCTGAGGGTGTTCACTTGATGAGCTATATACCTCACCCAAAACACTCCTTTTGGAGGAAACCAAAGTGCTGGGTGAACAATACCATGGCGTAACGATACAACGGAAAATATTTTTTAACACAAATCCGACGATTTGGAGTTAAGGGAGCCCCGCCATTCAGAAAAAAATCCAGCCAAAAGGTGCTATTTGACTCTATCGTAGCACGCGTCAGTACCGCGAATAGACAGTTTGGCGTTATTTCGGCCAAATCGGTGATGGAAGGGCAAATAAACGAAATGTACGTATAGAGCAGTGGGAGCCCTTGCTACGTACAGAGAAACACACGACGAATGGGCACACAGCGTCGTGTGAAGTCTCTCGTTCTTGAAGCGACGCATTGGGAACTTTCTCCTTCTTCAAGCGACAACAACCGTAAGATTTCACTACGATTGAAACTTGAGGAGCGATGTGCCAGTCTAGAGGATACAACTTTTTGGCTACAATGTTTTCTGACAGGCTGAGCTCCCCAATTGAGTGACTTCCGGTTTAGCATGATACTTTTACTACAGTAGTAATTACGTAATTGTTTTTAAGACTATTACGGGAGACCATAGTATATAGGACCAAATATTGTTACCAAAAGTAGGGAAATACGACATAGTTTTTTGTGTGTATACCGCAGGTCATATGTACTATAGGTCTCCCGTGATAGCGGGTGGAAATAAATCTTGGTCGGAGGTTGCGCGAACAAACTTCTTCGAAGTCATGTTTCGAGGTGATATACTGTGAGCTCCTCATACGAGAAGCTCAGAAAATAATAAGCCACTGACCCTACAAGGTGGCATTGTTCCGGAAGTTCTTCAAAGCGACGCGTTGTGGTGTTTTTAGTTTATCGTTCTGCAAGCGACAACCGGAAGGTTTCGCTAAAACGCTAGAGATGCTGCTTACCCTGCTGTGTGTATAACGCGTAATAAAAAGCAGACACCGGGGATACTCGTAGCACTTATGGGCCAACAATTTGCGACTACGACGTATTCATAAGAGGACTCCTCAACTGACCGAACTACGGCATATCGTTGGAGCCCCGTTTGTCCTGTACACTCATACTGAAGCTAGTAAGCCACATGGCATTCTTCGTCGGCATAATAACCGGACATTCTACGCTCAAAATACTTATTTATGTAGGGTGAGGTATAGAGATCTTCAAGTAAGGAGCCTCATTATAATGTAGGTGCTCGTACTCTACCGCACCACGCATCCGGGGAGGCTACTCGTACCGTAGCCGAGAGTGGTGTCACACACTACCGGTAGAGCACCTTGGCCAACCCGTAGTCAATAAAGTCTGCAGGCAAACGAGCACTACCACCCGGCTAGATTCATCCTGCCAGTGAATACGATCCGATGCCCAGAATGGCTTCCTGATGGCAGATAGATACGTCAATCGGGCGCAGAGTGGTTTAATGCTTCGTATCTAGCCTGTTTGCCGGGGGAAAGGAGGGGGCGCTTCCGTTTGCAGCGGGATAAGGTTATTCAGAATACCCAGGATATGTGTTTGCGGTAAACCTTTCGTCGGTGGCACCTTGTGGTCAACCTGGTCTTTATTCGACAATCTGAATAACTCGTCTATTAATAGCCCTCGAACTTAGTCAGCCGCTAATTGGCAGTTACACATCAATGGCTGCCGTATACCCCCCCGCTCTTATTATGAAGAACACGAGGCCAGCCTTGGACTGCAGGAGTGGGTGTTTGTAGTGGGTGTCGCCAATTCGCAAACATGCCCCGGTGAATGGGCACCTGGTTAATCGCGTAAGCATTGCCATTGGCCCTTTGATATGCCCTTTGCATTTAATCCGTTAAAAGCTCCTTCCCCTGCAGGCTACGGACAAGCGGCGCCTTGCTCGTGGCTCGAAATCCTCTGGGTTGATGGGCTACCAAGACACATAGGAATATGTACCAGACCAATGCATGTGGTAGTCGCGGCTTGTGGTGGCTGCAATGAGACATCTACCCCGCACTATTAACCATGCACATTATCCCATCGTCGTTCCCTCTTTTTAAGCAGACGACACCATATTGCTATACCTAACACCTTCTATACCTGGAAGCGAATAACAAATATGTTTGGTTATATGTTATCTACGGTACATTAGTAACACCCGAATTCCCACATTCTTCTAGGGCTTATCTCTTGACGTGCCTGGTACCCGTTTCACCGAAATATCGCATGCTACTTCGAGGTAACTACGACACCTGCAATCGCCAACATGATTCCTATGTGTTCGTCGTATTGCTTCGTACCAGGTGTCTCCTTAGTGGATCTTCAATTTCCTAATTCTTCAGGGGTTCTATATAATTGAAGCATGCGCTGTAATAACATGTACCTGGTACTTCCTTTTCTTCAGACCCGCAAAATGAACCTGAGAGGGCGACTGATGACTCTTAATACACTGGCAGGCGAACATTGTCTCATGCAATTGTCACAGATAGCAGTACACTGGCTTCGTATCGACTTCGGGGAGATGAACACTGGAACACCTCCGGCCCTGTGGGCGTTATTAGACTCGACCACTACCTGTTAATAATAGTACAACGCAGTATTCGTACAGGACACCCGGTTTGTAAGAAACAAGAAATGCTGTTCCAGGCTGGACCTTTTCCTCGAGAAGGGGTTCATCGAACCCTGGACTCAGTATTGTGACTCCTGACTTTACCGATTTTACGGGTAGTGGTTTCCTGTCGATCTCAGCCCCGCTCTTCTTCAGTGCTCGTTTTCTTGGTAGATGCCACCTGTACTACTGTTGGACGTTGCTTTCTATGGTCGAAATTACCGATATGCCGCGAACGCCTCCTCTCTCCTAAAGGTTGCTGCCACTCGAACATTACTGTTTAGCGGAGGAGGAGCCGGCACAAAAACAACTGACCTCACCTAATCGTCTTCAAGTAGGCGAGGTCGGCGCTGGACCGCTCCGGTAGCCTGCGCGAGTTCGTTATACACTCCACAGCATTTTCAGTATATATATACGAAGTATATTTAGTGAGGGTTTTCCCGTCCCGCGAACCCGCGCCAAAGCGAAAAGTCCACGAACGAGCAAACCAAATGGTACGGCGAGAGGGCATCTGCTCCGCGGAAAAAAAATCGGAAATCGTGCGGGAAATAGAGGGGGTGTAGACACGCGCTACGGTGAAAGGACAGCAGCTACCGGTACACATTATTGAGTCTCCTCAACTCAAGGAGTTCTACACCTCACTCAACAATCCCATGGCCGAAGTATCTGAGGAATGCGTTTTACTGCAAAGTGCACAACGGATGCTAGGGCATTGAGTAGATCCCCGCTTGAGCAGCCCCGTCAGCGAGCATTATTTAGGCTCAAACGTGCCACCCCTACCAGATAGCATTACTCTATACAAAACCTCCCATGGGGCATATATATGCGTGTACTGGAAAAAATTCGTGTCGAAGCCTCTGTTTTTGTTGTGTGAGACATGCAGGGATGGAACCAAGTTGCTGTGAAGGACGTTGCGATCATGGAGGAAATATATTAAGAAAAAAGTCATTTTACTAATTGGCCAACGTGTGGAAATGAAGAACGTGCAAAAATAGGGCAGTCAGATTTGGAAAATACTGATCAAGGTGGGCGTATCCATGGCCTGATCCTCTCGGTAAACAGCATACTTTTCGGGTATATGTACTCCACGGGAGGTTGTACTGGCCGATGGTTCGTCCTCCAGCACTGTCCACTCGTACATATGGTGGCAAGCTACAATAGCTGCCCCGGCCTATTAATAACTGGTAGTTGCCAGTAGTTGCCAGCGTTCCGACAAAAGCAACTTCAAGGTTCTGTACATTATACCGAACAACGGAAACCTATAGGATCTACTGAAGTTGTAGTCTCGCCGCATATCGCGTTCGGTGGAGTACCCACACTAAGATGATCGTATTCGTGTGTCGTGTGTACCGTAGCGACTGCACATGAAACACATAACGGTGAACAAATCATTCATATTCAATGTTCCAACACCCCCCCTTGATGGAAGTCTGTCGCTAGATAAATATTTGAGATGTTTGCAACTTGCTGAAAACGGCGAATAAAACGCCACTTGAACGGCACGTTCAGACCCGTGTATGAGCGGCGGCAACATGAGATGCCGCCTTGTCACACATTACGCGTGTCGCCACAACCAGCGGGGTGTACCGTACAAGAGAAGAGAAAACCCATCTGATGCGTGTTCTACAGAGTGTGCGTGTATGTTGCATTCTTGCAATGCGGCAGAAACAGTCGCGTCGAGAACTCGCGAAGTGAAATCATGTGGAGTACACTCGTATCGGATAGAAGCAGTCTGTGTTGCTTCCTGGATGAGATATGGGGTCGACGATATGACCACAGTATCATCATCAGGGCTGTAATATGCAGATTTGTGTGGTCGCCGGAGAAAAGATCCACCTGTCATTGCTTGCACCGTGTTTGAGAGGTCCAGTATGGCAGGTTCTGACGTCATGATTTCGCAAATTGCATTGCGTTATTCCCGAAATCAGGTGGTTTGTGGTGTATGCCACTCGTACAGTGCGCATCTATACGAGCGGCTCGGATCCGAGCTGGGGGGCGCCGATGGCATGACCATGACGGACAGCTTCTGCCAGGAACTCGTGAAGGAATGCAAGGACGACATCTCATTTCCCACGTACGACGGTCTCAGCTACTGCGAAAAGCACGTCGGCGACGACGGGGATCAGTTCTGGTCATACCCGTACACAGAACGTGAGAGAGACATTTCCGTGATCTGGGATTCATGCGCATAACCTCAATTTCCAGCCGACTTTGCAGGGATCACTTCAAGTCATACCCGCCGTACACGGCACTGATCAAAGACTTACACGCGCGCGGTAGGTAGCGTTCCAGTCAGGCACGATCACGAACACATTTTTTTTGTCTGCGGCAGGGGTACGAATAGGGCTTGCGGCAGTTGTGGGAGACGAGCACGCCAACCGGTGACAACACTAAGACCTACGAGTTTGCAGTCGTTTACCCGGATGCAGTTTTGATAAAAAGGGTGGTCTCTACCTTCAAGTTAACGGGGGTGGTCTCTACCTCAGGTTATAAATATATCTTTGTTAGTGGTGGTGATCCCTACCTTTTTCGTCCGTTTGTGTGGTCTCGGCAATCCATTGTTGCAGCCGAAATCTTCGACACAGGATTGACCGAAGTATTCCCCGACCTGGACAACGAAAGTGACTTCCCAGAGAAAACTCTCAGTATCCATCAGAGCCCAGACGGGAGCATGTATTGGCTCATGGGTCAAGAGGGAGAAGTTAAGAAGGTGAGGTCTGCTCGTTTGGTGCGGGGGGCGAACGTCAGGATCAGGGTTAGATGCGGCAATAGCCGACCTCCGAGATATGCTCGCGGTGGAGGGGATCTCTTGCTAATGAGAGCACAACCTGGGTATCGTCGCACATTTTGGTACGTTATGCAGCAAGAGGTAGGAAGGTTAAACGTCACCATGAGGTAGGAAGGTTTCGTCCTCATGAGGTAGGAAGATTTAACGCCATACTTCATACGGTGGTTACCAGTATGTTCTATATATTCCACTGTGTGAAGTACACCCGATGTTTCGCCACGTGTATGCGGGGAGCGTGAACGTTTGCTGAAGCACTCGGGCCGCCTTTTGTTGGCGACAACCAACGCTCGCAGGTTGACGTGGACAAGCTTGACTCGATATCGACAGTCGTTGACATTGGTAGAGGAGACTTCTACTCGGGCTTTGAGGAGGTGAGGAGATACCGTAACGCGCCTGGCTTAAAATGATTGCGTAACTCCAGTCCTCATGACCGTGCACGTTTTTTGAAAGGCAAACGGTTTTCCCTATTTTTCTTTATATCGTTAAATCTCACGACTGTTGCGTGCTTAGGTGGACGCAAGCCGTGGGCGCTTGGGTATGTCGTGGTCTAGTTGAGGTTTTCTGACATGAACATCCACGCTAGAAAACCTAACTGTGCGCTGGTACCGATTGTAATTGGTTCAAATAGTGTTCTGTTTTCTGCAACTTATTCCACAGGGACTTCTCGACTTCGCTTTCGGCCCCATGTTCGGAGTCGAGGGATTCCCGCAATTCTTCTACCTCAGCTACACTTGCCAATATGATGACGGGGTGAGTGACTTGGCGCGTAGAATCACGCTAGCCTGGAGCGTTTCGGGCAGGGCGTGTCGCCGATAATCGCTTGACTGGTGTGTTTGTCCATGCCATACAATGTTGAACCCACCAAATGCAGCGCATTACTCACCCGCTTGCGGGTTAACGATAGTAGCCGTTAAAACGGAGCTCGACCGCTTGCCCACCTGCACTCGTCTCCCATATCTATATTCCAGGAACTCCAACGGAATCGGCTGTCGAAGTTCGAATACTTCCCCGGGGACGAGAGCAAAACGTATGAGTCTGAAGAAGTGCTGCTTACATCGAGCCCGAGATTGAGCGACATCCATGCGGCAGGCTGGTGCGGTTTCAAGCCCTCTGACTACGGCAAGGAGGTGACAACGTGGGAAGAGGTCGCGGGCTCCCCAACTATTTTCCTTGACGTATGCGAGTTCCTGAGATCGATTGCTTGGGCTGTGACCGGATAATCTTGTGATTGCTTTGCCGCAACATCGGCGTCTTGACGCAGTTTCATGGTGTGCCCTCTCGCCAACACAGCAAAGTGCGAAAACCGCAACAAGCACCGGAACTCATTGAGACGGTCACGGCCCAAATTGACCCCCCATTTTCAATCACACCATTCCCATGTGTGATCCGCTCCTTCGCGTTCGAACACCCCTCCTCCCCCCCCCGCCCCGGTACCAGGCTTCCCACCATGACATTTACTGGGCAACGGGCGACAGTGGACCCCAAACGGATCCCTTCAACAACGGTCAAAACGCCGGCAACCTTCTGGGATCCATCATACGTATATCGGTACCTTCGGGCGAAGACGAAACAGGTTACAAGATTCCCTCGGGAAACTTCGGAGGTGAGAATGGCGGGAAAACATATCGCCGAACCGATGCGTGCTACGGTAGGAGTAGTTTTTTTTGTTTGGGCCGACCGTTTTATGAAAGCCCGAGTTGTCTCTGTTGAGCGCGTCCAGGGTACCTGTGGATGGCTCTCTTGTTCCTTGACGGCGTGCGTTTCACTGCGAGGAGGCAACACCTCTCCAAGAAAGGCAGCAAAAGTTTTGATGTTTATTGGATGTTCACTCGTTTGTGATTGATGTTTTACGTTCCGAATTTTCCCCTGTGCCCTTCGATCGGAAGCTTCGGATGACGCCTTGCCCGAGATCTGCGCAAAAGGGTTCCGCAACCCGTTCAGATGTAGTTTTGACCGCAAGGACGACACGCTTTACTGTGGAGACGTCGGCCATTCGAATGTGGAGGAGGTTGACATAATCGAGTGAGTGCAGTCCAGAGGATCGATGGTTTTGAAGCTTCTTAGGTAGTATACATAGGTACATACTTCAATATGGCAGGGGCCTTCCAATCCCGGAGGTTCTAGGGGACATCGCTCTCTCGTGGTTGCTGTTCCTCGTCACCTCTAAAAATTATCATGGGGATCACACGGAGGCATCTCTGAGCCAGGCGTATAGCGAGGCATCTCTTGACATGTTGCATATTTGCCAAACATCCTTTTCCTCCGCAGATGCTGTCAAATTGTAAGACAGCGGCCAATGCTGGCCGTGACTACACTACGTGTAGAACATTAAAAAGTAAGATGACACCCCCCGATGACCGTCACATTTGTTGACCCGTACCCACAGTAAACACCTGAACGATTATGTGCATACGCTGACTTTCAGGTGCGGGAAGAACTACGGGTGGTCGCGTTTCGAAGGGAGCCGTTGCCAGACAGCTGTGGAAGATCGCGACGGCCCATGCGATGGCGCCGACCGATCTGGCTTCGAATTTCCCTATTACGAGTACTGCCATGTCGACTACTACTCGGACAAAGCGAGCGAGGCTAAGAATCTCGATGGTTTCGACATCTGTGGAGATCGCGTGATCACTGGACACGCGGTGATTGGCAAGTGGAGTGGCGTGCAAGAAAATTCCTCGCACTAAACCAGCAAATTCAGCAGTGTCGCACGCATCTCTCGATATTACACCAGTAGGAACTGTCCAGCCTATTTTTCTCGGCGGCCGGCTTTATGTCGTGCCAAACGACAAGTAAGTGACGTACCGAACGGCAAGGTCCATTTAACCCTTCTTCGTGTTGAGTCGCTCGCTCCAATTGACCCGCTCCCCCTTCTTCGCGTGTCCATCTGCTCAATTATTTCGGACTGACGTGCCAGGTGGGTATGTTTACCGAGGGACGTACTTCGCCGATCTTATTTACGGAGCGTACATTTTCGGCGATTCAACGAACAGGTGAGGCAGCCGGGTCTCTTACTGCAGTGGTCGCTAGTAGCTGACAGATGAATGGCGTCGACAACCTACGATGTTTTTCCGGCTTGCGTGCGTGCAAGCTCCACTTCATAATCTGCAGTTGGGTTGGCCCGTTTGTCCCCACTCACAAACACCTACATTTTTTGCTACTCCAGGAACATTTATTTCATCAAAGACGACGGTGGTCGGATGCTAGAGGGCACTATCGTGAGCGATAAAAGCGTGGCTATCATCTCATTCTCGGAGGATATTAACGTGAGCAGGCGGCCAAGATTTTTTTTTCTGAGAGGCACTGCACTAGCATGAAGCCTCCAGCGGTGATGAGACAGCCGTATTAGGCCAGCAACATGCTCCTGGCACCACAGTAAGCGTTCAGCAGTCAGAGTCGAGGCGGTGTTTGTTTGATTTCCTTGAGTCTTTCCCTCCACCTTTCCGAGTCTTCTTCTGTGCCATGCAGCGCGGGGCCCAGGGATTACCTGCCTCGCCGAGACAGAATGATCCCACATCGTCAACCACCTCGGTATTTCCTCCGTCCGCTTTTGGAGTTACTTATCGAATATCCACATAACAGCTGTCCCATGCGTTATCACCCACTTTCGCTGCTTATTCGTCTGCAAAACAGGGCGAAATTATGATGATCACCAAAACTCACAACATCTACCACATGCCCTGCGGTGATTTGTGCGACTCGGGTACGACGTGCCTCGCCCAGGCTGACAGCGAGGCTAAATATAAGGTGACAGTGTTACCACACAAGCATGCAGCCGTTATTTTTATATCTGGCACGCTCAGCCACAGGGCGCATGTATCTCCGTTGGTAAGAGAGCTACAGTATATTCTCCCGTGCCAGAGATAAACAGTTTTTAACACCGGATTCATTGTCCGGGAAGGCAAGCACAAAGCGTAGCTACTACGAGTATAGGCTGCTCAGGGTAGGTGGTTTTATGTACTGCACAGAACAGCTACTGAGAGAAAACGAGGACTACGAAAGGCGAGCTGATATTTACAGAAGAAACAAGAGATCCCGGAGCCGCTGTACTGAAGCTAGCGTGGAAAGCACCCATTTTCAAACGAGACATTTTTTACCTCGGTCAGCATTCCTGCTTCTTAGGATGTGTCCTGTGCTGTAGAAGACAAAAAAGGCTCCACAATATTGATCGCTCGAATAGATTCGTTCCAAAAGTTTTACGGGTACCATTATTTTGCTCACCAGCGACACGTTTCTATTTACAGTAGCTACTGCACATCTTGCTCAGCTTCCCTCTCTCTCTTGCCCGTGCCCATCCGGGACCACCCGTTCATCAGGATCTTGGTTGTTTTGTTGACCACGCGAATGACCGCGTACTGGACCTTGCCAAGAGTTCATGCGAGCCGGGACGGAGGACTATGAGTGCCGAGGTAGGACCCTGGGCTTGAGGCTCAACGCGGATAGAGGTATATCGTGCGTATTTGTTTTGCCGGCTCTACCCGCGCAGGCGAAATTTGGACCAAATGCGCACAGAAGTAGCGTGTGTAGTTGGGTGCCGACTCTAGTGATGACTTCAACCAATTGTGCATAGACCGTAGCGTGGGTAGTTGGTTGCCGATTCTGGTAAGTCTTCGCGGCTTTCTTTCACTTGATGTCGTCCGTTATCGCTGCTCAGGCTTTAGTACGCCGTTGCGCGCATCTTATTATTGAATAGTGCAGTCGATCAGAGGCATCTCCGGCTATGTTGTTCGAACCGTTAGGCAAAGAATGGACACAACACGTATATATGTGCCCGTAAAAGTGCCCATGGCGCTTGAAAGTGTGGTTCATTCAGGGGACATACTTGCTGGTATGTCGGCTTGAAACAAGGGGTCCGTCGTTTCGCAGGAGGAGCCGTATTGGATGCAACGATCAAGCTCTTTATCGCGCGGTACGTTGCGTTGGTATCATGGGGAAAGTGGACTTATGGTCCCGGACAGACACTTGACGCCGGCCGTGCTTCCACTCGTTCTCCCTCGTTACCGGCAGATATGTGTGTCGTACTGCGCTACAGTTCCTGGAGCCGTGTATGCAGGCGTGGAGTTCTCTTATGAGGTATGGACGCCCCCCTTACGATGGCCAACAGAAGCCATGCCAAACGGATCTGTTTGGAACAGATTGCCCATCTCCATTTTTCGTGGAGATCACCCTCGAGGATGGTCAACCGGAACTACAGTAGATAATCCTGCCCCTGCCCCAAGAAGGCCCAAGGTGTACTACGTATAGGCCTGAAAATAGAAAATAATATATAGGGGTGATACGATCAATCAAATGGGTTTGCCTTAGGATTTTTATGTTACGCGCTACCGTGATACACCGTCGTGTTGACATGCAATTTATCTTCCTGAGTGATCCATTCTCCAAGGGAATGGTTGGGGGACCCATATACACGACACCCCTATGTACCTACCTGGCCCCCAATTGACCATTTCTCAGTGTTTCTGCGGTGATGGCGACACGGAGCACGACAGGCTTGGTTCCAGCAAAAACTGCATCTACCCCTGCGCGGGTACTGATGGCGAGATCTGCGGTGGATCAAACGCCATCCAGGTAAGAAACACGGCCACTTCTGCTTCAGCTGCGCCGTCGCAGGCACAGCGGGTAGACTGCAGCCCCGACCGTTGTGATCTGGTACCCCCAAAGCATAGCCTATTCCGTCGAAGTACAAGCACTCAGTGCCAGATGCCGGGGAGCTACGGATACATGGGGGAATATATCACATGCGATGAGAGGCAAGGAAAGGGGTGTGATTTTCGACGCGGCCAGCGTTGTAGAACTTTGAGAGCTGAGGATGTGCTTTCCAACTCTGACGTGCGTTGCGTTATTATTTCCTAACTTTAGTGTAAGTGAGCTCTTGTGTGTCACCCCTAGTAGGGTAGTGTGTTTGATACTGCGATTGCCTTGACCTTCTGGCCACATGCTGGAAGAACTGGCCAATCGGAGCAGTACGGTGCTCGAGAAGATTACTCTGTTGTTGTACTCGTAGCAATGAACTATGATAGTTTGAACACTTGAAAATACATCAGAAAGGGCTGGGTGTTTCAGAACAACAGCTCTTACGGCCGCGTCGTGGTCTAACGTCCACATGAAGGGCTTGCTTTTCGAATTGCCGTTGGAGACAGACCCGGGAATCCTCTCGATGTGCTCGTCAGGCTTCACGTACGCCGTGATCGATTTGTTGTTTCCGATTCGTCCCAACCCCCTCCCAATCGGTCGCGTGTCATCGTCGCGCAGTTCATCACACTGTTTTCGAAGTGGTGCCATTGCCCGCATTTTCTATATACTCATCGCGTCGTGTTTCCTTTTGTCTCGTCCTGCAGGTGTACGAGATCGAGTAGACCGCTCTGCCCGTTGCGTCAAATAGGCCCTTATTCTCACCGCTGGAACCCT
The DNA here is from genome assembly GCA_008828725.1 of Saccharina japonica. NCBI lineage: Eukaryota > Phaeophyceae > Laminariales > Laminariaceae > Saccharina > Saccharina japonica. The sequence continues at coordinate 81,716 of MEHQ01000215.1, forward strand.
CAACGTCGGACGTCGGGCAACTTGGCGTCAGCCTTCCAGCCGGGAGATTGGCTGTTCTTGCGATTCGTTTCTCATTCCCAGGGTCTTGCTCCCGCCGACCGCCTACATATTTTGCCACGGTTGGATGGATGAAGGGAGGTTTTTGGGACCTCCACCCTCTTGCAGTCTTGATATATGTGACTTTGTCTCCCAAGCGGGACCCCCTTTGTACGGATAAATGCGGCGTGCATGGGTACTAACCGTGCTCAGCGATTTTGACGCGTGAAGGGGAGAATGCGTGCATTTTTGTGTGTAGGCGACACGAGACTTGCCATGTATGTTTCGATCACGGTACTCGGTCGGTGGCCTCAACAGTTCGAGGTTCGAGGTCTTCAAGCACACGTATCATTGTCAACGGCCTATCTATAAGTAAGTGTGAGCATTTCAACGAGGCCGTAAAGCTCCTATAGCTGGGGGTACATGGAGTTTTATCTTGATCGGTACGATCGTAATCTAGCTGCACGCCTAGCATCTTGGTGGCCCCGCTTCTGGCTGGCCGAGGCAATCTTCCACGGTGTTTTCTCATTAGCAGAGGGGAGGGCTCGTCCCAAATTGCCTTGCCGGAGATCAAGCATGAGGATCCATGTGTAACCTTACCAGCATATGCATACTAAAGCTGGTGGTTTACGTCACGCTTTAAGAACACGCAAGTACAATTAAAGCATTGCATTTGGCGAAGCACGTAAATGTGAGTACATTTTTATGACAGTTTCTGAAGGGGGTGCGCCCGCTCTCTCTGTTGTAGTCCACACAATTTCAGCCATGGAAGTTACGCCGCCGCCGGGTATTGTTGTTAGTGTCAACGGAGGCAGCGCTCGTCTCGAATTGCTTCGTCGGAGGTCAGTATGGATGCTGGGATCGATGTCGGCACTTGCGTACTACAGCTAGTGATTTGCGCTATGCTTTGGTAACCCGCAAGTACAATTAAAGCATTCCATTTTAACGATGTACGTTCACGAGCAAATTTTGTTGCAGTTTCTCAAGGGTCCCCCCTTCCCCCCCCCCCCCCCCCCCTACTGTCGTAGTTATGAATAGTAGCATTTCATACATGGCGGTTACGTCGCCTTCGTTTCTGCCTCCTCGAGTGAGTGAGTACATCTGGAGGCTCGTGGCAGATTCATCCAATATACTCACGCGGGGAGAACCTCCATGCAGCGCCCGCCATCATGAATAATGCTACCTGTTGGTGACCATTTCACTTGAGCATGGGTCCGTCCCTTTTTGGTTCGTTTCCCTGGCCCCCATCTTGGGGTCGTGTTTTGTTCGGTGTTGTTCTCCACACTCCCCCAAGTTTGGGCGGGAGGAGCAATCTTTCAACCGACCAATGAAACCAAGAATCCTCCTCCCAAACATTGAATATGTTTAATGCGACGATCCATGGCTCAAGACTTCAACACTCACGCTAGCAAACACACGATGAGCAGATCAAGAAAATCTTGGGCAGCTGATATATCCACTCGGGAGAGGTGTATGCATTTATAAAGTTGTCTCATAAATGGAGCCCTAGAGCCAAGAGCTGTTCTCAGGTATAACTGTGATTCTAAACCCGTCGGCTGGACCAAAACTCTCGAGGATTTTATCGTAACACGGTAATTGTCGAACAACCGTGCACTTGGTGGCACCTAGACCGTCGCCCGGCCCACATGCGGTCGATACAACCGCTGCGCCAGCTTCGTCCGCCGACGGATGCGAGTTCGTGGACGAGGGCGCGAGGTCCGTCGCCCTATACGCGTTGCCAGTTTGGGCGGACACAACGTGAGAGCCGATGCGAGAGCCCATACGGCGGTTGCCTTGAAATGCCGCAGTGTGGTACGCCGAGGATGGTGGGAACAAGTTTGGACTGAGTAGTCCTACAGGACCAACCCCTTCCTGACACACTGGTGAAGTACGTACGTGACGGGGTGGGTAAACACGGGTTCCTGATCGACTCACATCGGAAACCTGCGGTGTCCTACCCGTATCCCGCGCCAGATTTCCCGGAAGCGGTGTTCACTACCCGTATCCCGCCAGCGTGCGTCTGCCTAGTAGACGCTGAAATCCATCAAATCACCGTGCGTAGGGGCGTCGTGAAAAGGAGAAGATGGTAGGCGGCCCCCGCACGGTCGCGACTGATCCAGCAGGTGCAATGCACCAGGCTGCAGGACCAGCTATGTAGGTGGTTCCGTTTCACAATGGATACGGTCGCGGCGGTAGCCAGCGTAGCTTCGGAAGGAACTTTTCAGAGCTGCGGCGCCGTCCGACCATTATATTGTCAATATACGACGCACTCCTTTCGAGTAGGGGGTTCGCGTAGCGAACGCGGGCGGATTCGGCGGTAAGTGAGGTCATGAAGATGGGGGGGTTGGAAGACGGAACAAGTAGCACGGTAACATATCAAGGCACCCATTAGTGCCCCTGCGCACGGGTAGGCGAGACCCCTCCTTTCGACGTCCCAATGGAGGGTGGGCAAGCGACAGGCGTTCTAAACACCTTCAGGGACGTAAAACATATCGCGAGGTGCGGATATGTCAACGTTGTGTGGAGTTTGCGTCCTTTACTATCTCCCGAAAGGTGCTTACAAGGTCTCTCAGTTGGACTGCCTTATGTTTCGTCGGCTTTGCGTTTCTTGCGACGTTTGAAAAAGTGCTTAGAAAACCTGTCTTCCGTCCACCTTCTATTAGGGTGTCGAAAGGGCGGGGGCGGGTCCCGTCCATCAATGGGGTCGCAGGTACGTAGGAATACCGGGATAGGGGTCGGGACGCGAGCTACGACGACGACGATAGATAGAGAGGTGCACCTGCATACAGGACATTTTTCTGAGCTCCTCGCTTGAGGAGCTCCATGCCTCAATACCTGCAGTAGTCTAAACACTGATTTTGGAGGAAAATACGAGTGCTACCCGAGGGACAATATCATGGCCTATTATTAGCTAGATATAATCTGAATACATACTGCAGCACAAGAATCAAAGTCCGACGAGTTGGGGGCAAGGCGCCCGATTGTTCGGCCAAAAAGCGATATCTCCGTCTCGTAGCACGCGTCATTAGTAATAGTAGCACTTTTGTTCTCGCCTTCTGAGCCAAATGTGTATGGCTGATGGGGGCTTCTCGACTACCCAATAAGGCGTGTACCTTCCAAGACATGCCTTATCGTTTGGTTTTGCCAGATTGGTGTTACGATAGGGGCCGGGGGGGGGTACTCATTAGCCGCATGCCATGCATGGCCGAAGTCGTATGACCATAGACCCTCGCATCCCTGCAATGCCGGGACGGAGCACGTCGGGCTTTCATCGACCAGACAGACATTGATTGCTAGCACCAAGCGCGAAGCGCCGTGAGGTGTTGGGCGAGTCGCATGAAGGGTGAGCTGCAGCCTACTAAGAACCGCTTGTATTGTGTGGCGGACTTGCGTATGGATGACAGCTTCGATGAATTGATTTAAAATCCTGTCCAATAACGTGGGCTAAAGGGGCTTCGCGAATATGCCTGAATAGTTGTGTCGCCCAATCGTAAGGCCATCTAACTTGAGACGACACTACTAATTCAGAGTAGCTCCCACGGAGACTTTGAGCGAATTCGAGAAATTACATGTTGGAATGTCAGGATAGCTTTGGGCGGATACTATGGAAAATGAAGATACCCGGGAAGATGATCGTTGTTGTTTATCGCCCCAGTGTCGCCAAGGACTGGATGCGTGGTTCTGTTCCTGTGCAACACACGTGGCCACTCTGTGCAACACACGCGACCGCGTAATATTCGAAAGAAAAATGAAAACGAATACCCCTCGACAACGGATCAGCAGGGATCACCACCGCGCACAATGCTTATTATTGGCGTCATACGAACTACGAGTACGTAGCGTTGCGGGTTATCTGGTACTTGGTATACTTCTGGAAGACATTACGAGTACACTTCCACAATAAGACAAATGCTACTGCTGTAATACGTATTTTGAATATGTGCTACTACAACAGCAGTGGGCCTCAACCTCTCGGCCACAAAATACCAGGATCCGCACGCTTGCAGCCGTCTCACCTTCCGCCTAAAGGATGTTTGAGTTCGAGCCGAATGCCGGCGAATCCCCAGGGTGCGTGTGATACCACGGCTGATGAGAGCGCAAGAATGTCCTTAGGATGCCGCACAGCAGTGTCCCAGGAGCCGCTCCTGGCCACAGAAACACCAAGATCCGTACGTACACCCTCACCTGTTATTCTTTGAGTTCGGTGGGTATAGTAGCCCCCAGGGCTAGCGCGTGAGATCTCCAGCACCGCCTCAGCATTCCAGTATCATCCCAGCATCCGCTCTTGGTTACACGAGTACCAAGATCCGCACAGCAGTTGTGTCATTCTCTCCTTCTCTTTAGGTTCGGGAGGAAGAGTGGTCCCCAGGGGCATAGCTCGTGAGAGCTCGAAAACTCCCCTCCGGATATCCCAGTACCCCAGTGGCCGACACAGGCAAAGAGGTTGAACCAGGCACATTCACAACGCTGATAGAGTAAACACACCTGGCTGTAATACGCACGATACACAACACGTGGGGATGGCAGGAGGGGTGGAACATATTTTCGGGCTTGGACTTTCTCTTTCGTGCAGGTGATACTGAAAGGACCCCCAGAGCCCACAGAAATTGCAACACACTTGAAAGTTTTGCTTATGTGGAGGAGGCTTTTTTGTCCTGGGACGTTTATTTGCAACCTCTACTCGCAATGAGCTTGAGAGGCGAGGCCTGGCTGCTGGGTTCAGGATCCCTGCCCATACATACAGGCTCTCCGCGTAGGGCTGGATCAGAGAGTCACCCTCATCTTTGTATTGAATCCTGCCTCCACCTCGCTGCAGCAAAAGGTGCCCTGCTCACCCGTGTCCCTTTCAGCAGCCGAGAGCGATCTACTGCTGTAGTACCAAGTAAGTGCTCCGTGTATGGCTCCTAATTGACCTTCAATTCCTACTCAGAGTACGATAACCAAATACTTGTAGAGATTGATCTGAGACGTACGGTAGGCATTGCAATACGTTGTTCCCTCGTCGTGTGTCATGCCGTTGTACCTTCCGTCCTTGTGTGTTGTTTCTCCAACCTGCGACGGTGCGTGAGAGATAGCTACCAGTTTCGAGCAACAACGTGTTTTTTTCGTGGAAGTAGATGTAATCTTGCATGGAAGCAGTGGAAGCTTCCATGGAAGTAGTTCGGACTTCCACGGAAGCGTCCCTGTAAGCTTCCAGTGCTTCCATATAAACTTCCAGTACTTCCATGGAAGCTTTCACTACTTCCATTGAAGTACTCACCTACAGCAGTACTTTCAAGGGAAGCTTTCATGTACTTCAATGGAAGCTTCCACGAGTTTCTATGCAAAACCAAATAGTATACGTACTGAGGGCCGTTTTTAAATAGACAAGCACATAGAAAAAAACTTGCTCTTTTAGTAACAAAAAATGGGCAAGTCTTGACAAATACTTTCTATCGACAAACTCGATGAAATACCCAAAAAATCGCTATTTCAGCCACGCAACGCCGTCATATTTCAACCAACCCCGTACAGCAGAGATCGGACACCTAGACGACACCCTCGTCGAGGAATGGGTGGTCTGGAGGAGGATCCAAGCACATCTCGTAGATGGCGCACTGGCCTGATAGTGCCGCCATAAGAAGTTCCGGGCGATACGATGCTCCTCCACCGGTCTTTTATGCTGATGATGGCGATCCCAGGCAATGGCAAGGCCCCAGCGACCCCAGTCAATACTTTGCCTTAGCGCCGGGTTTCAGGCGCTTTAGAACTGGAAGTTTCCGTCAAAGCCGTCGTCCAAGTCGACGTCCGGCTTTTCGTCGTTTGTTGCCTCCCTCCTTGTTTTTGGCAGTTACGGTGCAGCTGCTGTTGTGGTATACAATGCTCAGCCTAGCTGCATCGTCCATTTCCGCGGTCGGCCCAGCCTGGCCTTCAACGACGACAAATGTGCTCAGCCTTGCATGCTGAGTACAAGCATGGACTATTCCCGCCTGTGCCAGTGCAGTCCGCCCACGACACAATATTGCACGGCGATCCTGAAAACCTCACAGCAGGTCTCTAGAGAAAATAGCAAGAGCTCTGGCCTTAGGCGTAGTCTTTTCTCGACGCGACGCACACACTGGACCGGGTTTTACGTTGAGGTGCCAAGCACGTCGAGAGCTCAAACTTGTTAGCAGAATGCCCGCATAGGACAGTTTGGACGTACTAGCCCAAAGTCTTGGCGTGAGGCGATGTTAAGCTGGTTCGTTATATCGTGCGTGTATGATGAAACGTGGCGCTCTCTGGGCCAAAGGTGGAAGACATAGGAGGGAAATAAGATAGTTAAGTAATGGGAATGTCATATTATATCAACTCGACAAGATGCTGAGTCTACGGCTAAATGTGTCTTACGGGTCATTGTCAGTGTACTGACAGACCTTCAGCACTATCCCTTGGTGCTTGCTCGTGGGGGTCGACACTTCCTCCTGTGGCAAGTTTGTTATTCTGCGCTTTCGACGGCATCCCACCATCCACCAGGGCTCTTCTTGTAACGTGCCTGTACCCTATACCAGTATAACGAACAATAAGTACGGAATAAGAAGAAGCGAAGCATAATATTTTCATATTTTCCAGACCTCATAGTAGTAGATTGACTGCGTAAGCCTATCTAACAGGCATACCTACACATGATGATTTTACAAATAGTACAGTACTCCATGCCAAACAATGGCCGGCTGCGGTTGCTTTTTGACGACGGTGATGAAGCACGGTTGAAACCCAAGCGACCCTGCTACCCCCAAGGTCGCTTGATCCTAGGAATAGCACCGCCCTTCACGCCACCCCCCTTGATCATCGTCAGGCCCCCGTCCGAGTCCTGCGGCCGTAGAGTGGATATCAAGATAAACCTGAACTTCCGTCTATGGTGCTTACCGGCTCCTCTGATTAGCCGAGCATCCACGTGCGCCTCAGAAATCTGGCTCCTGCGACTCACCTCTCCTGAAGGTCACCGTCTCAGTTTGCGCTTATGAAGGCACGGAGCCGCTGTACGTCCCTCGATGTCACAATCGACTCTGTGCTAGACCCTCCAGGTGGTGGCATCCCCTCCAGGGGGGCAGACCTGACATTATCGCCTGGTGATCGACCAGTGCGGTATTGTTTGACCGCTGTGCGTTCGGCATCACCCGAACCACCAACGCGCGAGGGGAACAGCCACATCCTGGCCGTTCGTTCGTTGCCCCTCAGACGGAGGGCATTATCCCGGATACCTCGCTCGGCGGACGTCGGAGACAGCGAGTTGTCCCAGTACCTACGGCTTAATTCCCGGCTTATGTCTCTCGTCCCGCACTGACCGCTCGTGTTCCCCGTCCAGACCAACGGCGTCGCCTACGGTTCCCCCATTCCCACACCGCTAGACGAAGGTGCAGCCGTTCCGTTCCAGAAGCGGGGCCGACCCGCGCCAGGGACACCCCCGAACGCCCTATTGCCGCATGAGACCCGTGCTACGATAGGGGTACGAGCAGTGTTTGGTTGGCCAAAACGTTTCGGACCGCCGTGGCTTCTTGAACGAATAACTACCCAATATAGCCAGAACGTAATTTGTGTTTTTCTACGTTATTCGTTGTATACCTAGGCCATCGGGTGGCGCTTTAAGTTTTGCTCTAAGTCAGTTTCTGCGTAGGGTATACAGCTCCTACGAGTATGCTATAGTCAAGTGAAGAGCCCCAGAAAAAACGTAGGGGCACCCTATCCTAGCACGTGTCATGACGCAATTTGTTTCGCCGGCGTGCTGGTATCCGTGACTCTACAAGCAGCGCCTGGTAGAGTGGGCTCCCTGCTAACCGGTCTGCTGCCTCCATTTCCGGGACCCCACCTCCCGGCCGAGCCGACGCCACGACCAACAAAGGAGACAGCTTCATTCATTTTCTCAGAGCTCGCTGGACTTATGTGTACCAGAGAATCGGGCGCGATTCACGCTCGTCATGGATGCCCACGAAACCATCCTGTACATGAACTCCAACTTACAATCGTCGGATCATAAACACAGGAAGCCCTGTGGGTGAATCCCAAATGCGTTGAAAAGTTGACGATAGCGGGTGGCTACCCGTCCCCGTGGTTTCGAGCGGGGAAAATCGCGATACAGGATACGTATAACAGGGCAGATTGAAATGCACAGGACGGATGTAGAGGCTGGGTTTTCCCCGCGAGCACTTACGATATGCTCGAACGATCCGTAAACGCCAGCCGTCACGTCGTGTGGCGGGTCCAGTTGAAGAGATTCCCTGAGAAGAGATCAGTGATTTGCAGGGCACGCTGGGACAGGATCGACTCCCGTGCAATGACAGCCAGGTGCGGGGGTGAACGCCTCGCGGGCCACGTTTCACGCCACAGGATTGAGTACAGGACCTCACGGTCATTGGTCGCTCGGACAAGGCGCTCAGCACAATTTGGCATGAACCTGGTGTACAGCAGTCCACGGTGGGACTACTTGCGTAAGCCGGGTACGTGGTTGTCCTAGGTGTCCCACAGCGGGATCATTCAGGGTACGACTACAGTAGACACACTGAACTCCAGCAGACACCGGTTTTCTCGCACATTGTACTTGCTCGAGTCGGCAGCCCTACTTCGCTGCCCCATCCCCTCTCCACTTATATCCCCGCTGGGCATTCTGCAGCAACAACTTTATGGCTGTCGTGCGCGGCTCCGACGGAGGACTACCGGTGCAGCGATGCGGTCGAATCGTAAGTGGGACTGGGACGGCAAGTCCACCAAGAGAACATTACCACCTCTGTGTGGCTGGCTTGGTTCGAAGCACCCACCCATCCACCCACCCCCCAATCGATCTTGATCCGGCGGGCATTCGCCTTTTATTGATCTAGCGGGCACGATATGGAAAGTCTCCCTGCTGGTGCCATGTACAGCTCGCTGATCTCGCGCGGAGCTGGTGCTAGTCGCAACTGCGGAATCGAGTTGCACCACTCTGACTGAATGTTTGCCCCGCCACTCTTAGTGATGTTTCGCGCAATCTCTACCAGCGCCGGCGGCGAGACTGTCTTGCAAAAAATAGAACAGCGGCTGCAATTCTGTCCCGCAGCGCGTCTTGTTCTGTCGCACTTGCCGACCGACCCAGTATTCTAACCAATTCAAGCAGGGGAATCAAAGGAATATTACGGCGCTTCGAGACCAAGATGACGTCCCAGCACGTGACCCGGCGCAAGGCTGCTGCTGATTTGACTGTATCGTCAATCAATTCTATCACGCAACGGAGGTGCGCGCAACACAATCAGACCGCACGCACGAAAAATCCCCCCCCCCCCATTCCATAGAAGACACTGCAGGCCACTCGTCGATCCCCAAACTGACCGCTGGCGCGCCTCTTTGAGAGGTGCCGTGCTTTGTCGGCCGGCGTCGCCCGTCATACCACACCCAATGCTGCGGCATTAATGATTTGCTATGGTCGTACAATAGGTCCTGGTCATCTCCGGAAAGCTTAGATGGCGTTTTAACACACCAGACTACCAGCGATGAGCCCCTTTTTCCTGACGACAATACTAGCGTAGCAACCTAGGCGGAGACAGTGGGTGTACCCACGGAGGTGAGCCTGTGGATTGGACATGGGTGCCAAGGCACTCGCCTCCATGTTTAATTCATCCGTCTATCGTCGCTGCGCCAGAGCGACGGGCGTCGATGTTGCTAGCCGCATATGCGCCGGCGGTGTCTCCGAGATCGAACCCACGCCATGGACTTCACGAGCGCCTTCCACCGATACCGGCTGTGGTTGACGTCGACAGCGGTTGTGACGGTGGGATCAGCGGCTGCGACGGCGATGTGTGCGGTGGTGGCATTGATAGCGACGATGTGGTGGGTTTGGGGGTGGCGGCGGATTGAACGCTAGGGCCACCTCCGGCGTCACGAATGGAGCTCCATCGAAGAGTGAGTCGTGGTGGCATTTTATGGGAGCGACGGCAGCAATGGTGACGGCGGAACGGGTGGCAGTGGCGGTCGTGGGACGAGCACTAAGAGCACCTCCTGCATCAAGAGTGGTGTTCCCTCCAAGCAGTACGCGATCGTCGGCAATGAGGGTGGCGGGAGCGAGTGCCACAGAGGCCGAAGAAACGATGGCGTAGTAGTCGGTTTGCGGCGGTGTTGCCAAAGGAGCCTGGGTGTGCAGCAGCCCGGGCACGGATGGCGGTAGCAGTGGAGATGGTGGCGGTAGGTGGTGACCGTGATGTTTGTCCCTCTCTTGAAGACGATGCCAAATCCGCTGAAGGGGGTTAGTATCGTAGTACCTGTTATGACAAGTGACTGTGGCGGCCGTAGTGAGCTTTTCCCCAACTCCAGCGACGACAAAGGCAGTTAAAATGGAGGCGATCCCGGTCACGCTTGGGTACTCGGCGGTGGGCCAGGTAGCAGAGAAGCCGAAGCAGACGTCTCCAGCGGGATGGGCGGGGCCAATGTCGCAAGCTCTATTGTCGGCGGTGGATGCGAATACTCGGTTTATGGTTGCCTCCATACCGACGGCGAAACTGGCGACAATGGGGACTAACGCCGGCAGCCGTGCGAGCTTTGGGGCTTGCAACGTCGACGGCAAACACGGTGACGATCTGATCATCTGTGACAGCAATAGCGGCGGCGAGAACTCGGCACATGGCTCCGGTCGTGGACATGACGACACTAGTCGCAATTCCAGGGACGGCGGGCGTGTTTCAGTCGGCAACGATGGTGGATTGGCGGCGAAGGGGAATGGCTTAGAATGTATCCCCTTACCACAACGCTTGCCAGATCCGCGTAAACCAAGGAGGCTTCTCACGTGCACACCCGTGCTGTCGTGCAGATCACGTACCCCCTGTAAGTGCTTGCGCGATCACAAGCCGCGATAAGGAACCTTCCACGCCCAAACGACACGAGTGAGGGTGCTGACGCCGACCCCTCGCGCACGCACCCGTGTCCCGGTGCAGATCGACTTGCACGGTCGCCCGGCGTCATAAGGGGCCTTCGACGCTCGATGGAACGAGCGAAGGAGCTGACGCCCACCCCGCACTGGCGGCACATCCCGCCGGGGAGTTTAGTCAGGGTCGGATCTCCTATATTTATCCGCGTTACAGGATCACGTTCTGCGGGGAGCCGGCGAGTCACGTGTCGCGGGTTGAATGCCTCTCGGCAGTGGGGTCGTTCTTCTTGTCGCCACCACCTGGACAGGGTCCACCTCTATATGATCACCGCGCCTTTGATTCGGTCGAGTACTGGCTTCGCGAGACGAGGTAACCCCTCCGGCTGGGGGTGCGACTCCACGGGCGGTTGTGCGAGCCCTATACTCCACCTCGTTGCTACCGAAGATGGCGTCAAATGTTCCGGACCGGCTCCGGGGTTCACGGATGGTGCTCTGCTCGTGTGCTGATTTCGGGTCCTCTGGTGGAGGTGGTGCACGCACCGCGTCACGCGCGTTGAAGGGCATGAACTATGGGACCCCGAAACCGCCGCTCTCGGCAGAAGAGGAGAGTTGATGCCCTATCTTCCTTCCTATCAGCGCTCTTAATCTTGGGTGCCGCTTCTCCCCCCTGCCGCGGACGGAGGGCGTTATTGGCATGGGTTACGGTTTCACGAAGTAAATATACTGGTATACGACAGGAGTACATATTAGTAGAATGGAAAATGAGGCAAGAGTGAGTCGTACCTGCAGTAGGCCGTGTGCGTTTGGAGTCATACAGGAGTAAACAACAAGAAAGCGAAAAGGAGTTTTAAAACACAGTCTTTCCGGGAAAAAATAGCCCGGACCACGAGGAACAGAAGCCTCGAAATACGCACTGCTGCAAGCACAGCCTCCGTGCCCAACTAGAGACGGTTTACAAAGGAGAAATCAAAACACGAGTTAGCGCAAGTTTGCCCACTGTTGTAGACATATCATGCAGATCTCGTAGTCGATGAGGTACGCGACGACAGACAGAAGATAGATAGATGGCAGGCGAGCAAACCAACAAACTACTGTAAGTACATCTGAAAAGCCTGCGCGCACCTCGCTTGTAGAAGTTTTCTAGCCAATTGCAAATAGCGGCCTCACCACTGGTATATCGGTAAATTGAGGCAAGAGTGCTTCATACTTGCAGTACGTACGTAGGCAGTGTGCGTTCGAAGTGACACAGTAACCGAGAAGAAAGCGAGCAAGACAAAGAAAGAAGAAAAACACAACTTTATGAGACAAAAACTAAAAAACACGAAGCACGACTCACAGGAGCTTAGAGTACGCCCCTCGGCACGGCGCCGACAGCCATCTCAAGACGGCTTGCGATGAAACAGGTATCAGGCGTTAGTACAAGCTCTGTCGCTTCTCTTGACGCCGAGTTTGTTTAAATTGGTGCTGTGCAGGTCTCGCACTCAATGATACAAGCCACCATGCCCCCGAAACGAATTTCAAACGTTAGCGCATGGTCATCCGCTTCTGCAGATGATGGTGGTTTGGAAATTGGTTCGCTGCAGGTCTCGTAGCCAGGGGTGCAAGCGACGAGACCCATCAGCAAACGGACAGACGGGTATATATATATACATGCTACTGCTGTAAGTAGACAATTGAAGCCTGCGCTGACTGAGTAGGGTGTAGTAGGTTATCCGTTGCAACCAACAAAAGCCTGCATTCTTCACGTACTGAAGATGTTTTGTCGCCAGAGGATTTGAACGGCCTCGCGCTCCGCACTCGAACTTACCTAATGAGAAAAACACACTAGATCTCTAATGGTGGGTGATGGGTTGTCCCGTCATTTGCGTGTGTACGGGTCTCCCCGCAAGAGGTGCGGAGTTTCAGACGTGTCCTATAGACAGAGTATCTCGAACATATTGACGGTATACCGCATCGAATCAGCCTTGCTGCAGGCAAAGGCGCCCCTGGGTCACCGAGCGCCGACGGAGCGCCTCAAAGAAGCCGCGAGGGGAACCCGGACTTTCTCCCGACGAAGCGTGCACCGTTGGTGCGGCCTGGACACACGTTGAGCTCCCGCTCTTTTGTTTAATGAGGGCGTGCGGGGTTAGGAGAATTAAGAGGAGGAAGGGGAGGAGGAGGAGGTGGTGGTGGTGCTCCTGGAGGCGCTTCTGCTGAAGCATGAACCCAGGTGCTCGGTCTTTGTCCCGGTAGGTGAGAGTGTCGTGCCCCTGCCGACGCTATTACGGATTAACATGTGGCTCAGGGCGGCACCACAAAAGCTGGTCAATGAGGGGTATAGTGCAACTCCGCAGCCGGGGGGGCGGAAAAGGGGAGGGAGCATGGGGCCCGGGCCGCCACAGAAGGGGGGAAAAGAGGGTAGCGGGGTGGGACGGAGGAGAAGACGCTGGTGGGGGCATTGTTCCGAAGAACGCGTACTAACGGGGGCAGATGGCAGAGTGCCTCTGCCACGAGTACGCCGAGATGGGCGCGTGCCTCGACAAGCGCAACAAGGGATTTCAGTGCAGATTAAACACACGACAACAGTTACAAATATCCCGACAGCACGCCGCGTGTTTGCCGCTCCCGAGCGAGCACCGTCGGGGAAGGGGTATAATAGGTCGGATAAGAAAAAAAGGAGGCGCGGCAAGAGGGCGAGGGCGGGGACCGTCCACTCAAGAAGACGGCGTGGGCTCTGTGGCCCGGCGGGTCCAAGCACATACATGATGAGCAAACCACAACAGACAGCACGAAGGCAAAACAAAGCGCGGACTGGAACAGGGGGTTCGGGCCGGGCACGGAGCCACTGTCATAGTGAGGGGGAACCGGCTCTGAGGTCGGTGGCGATGGCGGCACAAGGTACGACAACCTGCTTACGCTTGGTGGGGCAAAGGTGCTGGCAGATAGCGCAGGGGTTGTCGAGCAAGGTGGCGGGAAGGTCGGATTCTAGCAACAACCTAGGCTTTTGTGTGATCCACTACTGTGTCGGAGTAGAACAAATTCTTCTGCCGCGTGCCTGTTTACGCGGAGCAATCCCACGGTAGGGGTACCACTTTTAGGCTCAATATTTTCTGACCGGTTGAGCTCCTCACGTGAGTAACCACCGGATACAAATCCTAACCCTACTATTTTACTGGTATGTTTGTTTTTAGACTACCGCATTGGAAGGTTTGGTCGGGTTGCGCGAACGAATGTTTCCGAAGTCATGTTCCGGGTGAGATATCGAGCTCCTCATGTGAGGAGCTCAGAAAATTCTGCCGCGCCCCTACCGTGGGATGAGCCTACGCATCATGCATAGATCAGTTGGGAGGGTCCGGTGCTGGAGAAAAACCCACAGTCGACAGTCGGGAGGAGTTCTTATAGTAACGAGGGATCGGTAAAACTGCAGTGCGGTGCCAAAATAAGGTAACTGAGTCGTTGAAAGTAGGCAACGTGACGAATTGTGATGTCTGTACAGCAGCAGCCGCAGTTCTCGAGCATACGCATCGAATATGCCCCACTGCTGTAAACATTTTTCAAGGCATACATAAGGAACGTGTTGAGTTACTGTTTTAGGCTTTTCAGAGTCACCCCACCCGGCCTGTGTAAAAAAACAATTGACTGCCACTCGCCTGCTTACGCGTCGCCCATAATTGGGAGGTTCGGCTGCCGGAGAAAGAGCCGCAGTGGGCAGTAGAGGGTGTACGCATGTCACGCATGGTCGTAAACGTATAACCATAGACCCTCCTAGCATCGCTACAATACCGGGACGGACCGCTTCGGGTTTTCACCGACCAGGCAGACACTGGTTGCACCAAGCGCGAAGCGCCGTGAGGTGTTGGGCGAGTCGCATGAAGGGTGGGCTGCATCCTATATAGTAAGGGCCGTTATTATCAAAGGGCGTTTCGTCCTAATTTTTCATATTTAGCATGTTTTTGTTTTCGCTCCATTTTTTTTATTTCCAGATTTCCTTGATTTATTCCCACATTTTGGAATTAAACTTTCCTGAAATTTGCCATCTGTTAATATTTCAAAAACATGAATATTTCGTATTTCCTGTGTTTCCTGTTGATCCTGTTTTTTTTCAACGGTATTATCGAAGGGCTTTTTGTCCTAAATTTACAATATTGATAATTTTTGTCATAAGTTCAAGATACGTTTCATGTTTTTCTTTCTCGCAATTTTTTTTACTCCCAGGTTTTCCCGATTTGTTTTCCAAATTTTGGAAATTTAACTTTCCTGATATTTTGCCATCTGTCAAATTTCCAAAATTTGGAAACGTTTCCTGTCTTTCGTGTTTTTCTTAGAATGTTTTTTTGGAAAAAATGAAAATAGCTCTTCGATAATAACGGCCCTAAGAACCGCTTGTGAGGCGGACGTGCAATGAATGGCAGCTTTGTACGAATGCAATGACTTGTTTCCTGGTGTGGCCACTTCCAGAGACAGCAATGAGTAAACTAAGGTGTCACACACAATATACACAGCAGTAAAGGGGGGGACTTTAGTAAGGGAGGAACGGCTACAGCAGCATGAGTGCTCAAGGTAATTTGTGTCGAAAATAAAAGTGGGCAACGTGATGGATTTTGATGTCTGCACAGCAGTTCTCAAGCTCAGCTCGTGGTGTTCACGTAGATCTGCCCGCTCAGGCGAACTTCCTTACATGTGCTCGCACTGAAAATAGAGCCTTTCCATGCACAACGACCAGGTGGCCCACCAACCAGGCATGCCTCTCGTTAGGGTTAGAGGGTTAGGGTTAGGGTTAAGGTTCCGGGTCGGGGTGGTGGCCGCCGTTAGCCGAAGCCGAAAATAGGCTCACCGTCGGGAACGAATGCCTTACAACTCCGTGACAAAGCCCTACCTCATTAGAAACAGCATCATCATTTTATGCGGGCACGTCTGAGAACTTCGCCAGAGCGGGTAGATGTACGCCCGCTGCAGCTTGTGAATTACTGGAGTACCTTGTGGTATGCACTAAGTGGGTGCTGTGTGGTAAATGCTCGATAATTTCCCTTGACAACCTCTCATGAAACACAACACAGGTCGCATTATTGTGCACTCCTTTGCACACTGAATGGTTTTCATAAATAAAATGGCAGTGTAACATGCTTGTGCAGCATTCTGAGTAAAGTTTCGTAATCGAATACATTGAAGCGCAACTGAATATACGCGTCTTACATAAATTCGTGAAAACGTCGTGCCATATTCTGTCATATTCTATAATACATACTTACCTGGTATGTAGGAATGCATGTTAAATGCCGTACAAACGTCAGCTGTATACACATATTATTACCCGATAGGCCCTAGAAACGTTCCACGAGGAAATGCTTGGGTTTGAGTGGATTACTGAACACGAAAAACCAAGAATCGTGTGACGGTGTGAAATGGGCAGCTACAATGTGGAGTGTCCAGCTCGAAATGGGCGCCTGTGAACCGTTTTGACACTATGGGTGCCTGTGAATCGTCGAGTAACATCCGAGAGTCATGATACCGTCACCTACATGTATTGTGTGCAAGCGTAAAAATCGGCGCGCTTCGCGCGAATTTCTTTTTTTCTTGTTGGGCTGCGCCAAGCGAAGACTGTAGATGGGGATCCATGTGCAATACAGGTCGTACTATATCGGGTTTCACGAACTTGCTGAACCTTCTTGATCCCATTCGTGAGCTGGTGAGGAACGCCGGCTTCACGAAAATTAGCCCCCCAATGGTGTACCCGGAGCTGGGGTTTCCACACCGTAAGGGGCGTTATCGACCCGGGGGAGTAACGCTTTCGTCCCCGGTTTGCTGAAGTTGAATATGGATATGGGATCCGGGGGCGGGGCCACCTATATTCTCCCTGGGTGGTGCTGGCTTTCTTTTTTAACACCAACCAATCAGCGATCGGTCGGCCGGCGGGGGTGGGGTTTCTACACCGTGGGGGGTGGTGCCGACCCAGGGGATCACCACTTTCGTCCCCTGCTTGTAGAATATATAGACGTATGGAAATGTATATTTTGCGGGGATGACACTTTATCCTGCCTGGGTGGCGCTGGCTCCCCGAACCTCAGCCAATCAGGGATTTATCCGGTGGGACTGGGGTTTCCAGACCGTGCGGGCCGGTATCGACCAGGGGGATGATTGATTTCATCCCCGGTTTGTCGGAGTTGGAGATGTATGGAAGGATTGATCATCCGGAGATGGACCCTCATCCTCCCCGGGTGCGACGGAACCTCAAAGCAACCCCAGCTAATCAGCTATGAGCCAGCAGGGTTGGGTTTCCACACCGTGCGAGGCTGTATCGACTCGGTGGATCACCGTTTTCACCGCCGTGTTGTCGGAGTTGTAGATGTACGGAAGGATTCATGTTCCGAGGATGGCGC